>OX401416.1:27434680-27615482 GCA_947846245.1 Cerastoderma edule | reverse complement strand
TTAATTTTCGGCAATACCGGTTCAGTCACCTTGTTTCAGAATGGACGAACGGAGGCAGTTTTTACATCGGGCCGTATTTTTGGTTTCCCTTTATTCAGATGTGGAACAGTGCTGAGACATCTGGATACTTTTAAATTGTGTTCGAGCCTTTTTTACGGCGGCTTCACAACATCTTGCAAATAATCAACAAGTAACAGAAACATATGGTGGAAGGGGTTTGCCTTCATTAGACAACATAACATTAAAATATGTTCGTTTATGGTGTTCTTACAGCCATGTCCTTGTAAGGAAATGCACTTTGTTTGCGATGATTGATAATGACGCGTGCAGGTGAAAGGCTAAAATAACATATCTTCGTAAAGTGATTAAAATGATTTATGTTAGGTTTTAATCTGAAATTATCCCAAGAAAGGACAGCGACCTGATAAATATGATGCCATGCTAAATTTGTACTTTAATCTACCTATTCGCGGGTTTTGATGTGCGTAAGCTTCGACGTAAAGTACACGAACGAATCACATGTGCTTTTATAGACAAATCACAACATGTCTCCGAGGTAGAGTCCCAGTCTCGAGATGGCAGTCTTAATTCTCAAATCAGTTTTTGGTTTTGTACAACTTTAAAATTGTTTGGATTGTATATATTTATACTTGGGTTTTACATCGTGTCAACATTAGATAAGTAATGTTGAGAAAGAAATCAGATTCTTCATGATGGAGGAATACCCTGTCCTCAGCTACCCATATGGACTTGTAATGCAAGGTAGAGCCATCGGTATTTCGTAAGAAAGTCGAGGGTGTACCTTTCATGAAAATTCATATTCCTCACCGTAATTTGAACTCACGTGGAAAGGACCCATGTGATTTCAAGTTCTCTACTCTAGCCTCAAGGCCCCAATCAAGTGTTCAACAATTCATCAAAATAAACAAATCAAACACATATAGTAGACTGATGACAAAGGCTGATCTTATGCGAACATTACAGCAGCTTACTACTGTATTGTATTTGGTTTAACGGCGTTTCAACATTTTCTGCAGTTGTATTATGTTTGCTTTTTCATGGATTTACCATCGCAAGCGTAGGCGCTGAAGCGTCTAGAAGCATAGGCGATGAAGCGTCTAGAAGCATAGGCGATGAAGCGTCTAGAAGCATAGGCGATGAAGCGTCTAGAAGCATAGGCGATGAAGCGTCTAGAAGCATAGGCGATGAAGCGTCTAGAAGCATAGGCGATGAAGCGTCTAGAAGCATAGGCGATGAAGCGTCTAGAAGCATAGGCGATGAAGCGTCTAGCCAGAGGCTTGTGACCCACGATTTGCACTTCAATAACTCGGACACTGTGTCATGACGCATTTACTAAAATAACCTCCTCCTAGATGCATAATGTCACCGACCGGTAAGAAGTAGGCCAGACCGTGCATACTAATTAGATTCAAAAGAATTACATTTGATTTATTGGAAGAGGTTGCTCTTCAAACTGAGGTGTTGGGTTCTTTCCCTAGCATGAAAGTTAAGTGTGGATTAAAACTTTAACAACACAGTAAAACATACGAAATGCGAATTGGGTTTTTGTACTAAAGCTGTTGTAACGAATGTATATTCCACACATGGCTCAATTACTTACGAAGTTGTTTCCTGAAATAAGAGACTTCCAAATCAAGCCATCATTTCCTGTTTCGTATAATCTCGTTTGTGTGTGTGCACCAAATTATTGTAATAAATTCTTCTAAAGTATCAAATGATGCATATGGAGCAGAACATGGTAAATGAAGAAACTTTGCGACTGTAGAAGAAATCTGCTAGCTTTGTTAAAATGTGTTATTTTTTCTGTCCCAAATCGCGTTGATTTCTAGTTTCACTAATGTTTCCCGATAAAACATTATTTTGAAATATGTATACAAGAACCACATGTTAACAGTAAGTGAAAAACTAAATGCGACCGACCTTGTTCAAATTAACCAAGCATTTATATAATCTTTAAATATGCCTGAAAGTGAAGTTGTCTACAATGGAAGGTCCGTAGTAGTTTACATAATCGTGTCTGTGGAGTTAAGTGTCGAAAATAACTACCAACAAGGACAGAATAAATCCTGGATTGTGCTTCTAGTGTTCATAACAATGTTCTCATATATCGATGATGACGAGAACGATATTCCTTTTAAATATTCCCGTTCATTCATAAACGAATCGTGAAATGATGATTCGCGCCTTCCAGTGCTTTGATTGCTGAATTTTGTATATTGATAGTTGTGGTATTACTGCATTCATTGATATACCTTGCTATCGTCATGAGATAATTTTAATGATCATTTCCCAGCTCTTGTCACATACAATGTAACAGTAGAAAAGAATGATTATATCATTGTTAACATAAGAAACCGTTTAATCACTTTATTATGTATCCTGTCACCAGTGCAATCAACGGACCAATACGAGGGTGCTGTAAAACAGTTGTGATATCCGGCACTAAGCTGTTCAGCGATCAGCGTCATCAAGTTTTTTCAGTATAACCGAAGGAATTGATTGTGACGTATAATAACAAAAAACAATTAAAATTAACATTTGAATTAATATAGAAAATAATAAATAAATAATTATTTTTTTAGAATGAATAACTCTCGTATTGGTCATATAAATCTTACACTTAACCCATTATACAAAGCAATGATGACATTTGACCAGTTTGTTGCAGACGACTCTGGAAAACATTGTGGGAAAAGGGTTGCGAACAGTTTTTCCATTTCCTCAAGTACTTTCTTCCCAAACACAGTGCATGCATCATTCTTCACTAGTTTGGACGATTGGTGTCCTTGGATAGGACAGGTTTTCGGACTTGACTTCGGATAATTAACCATTTCACCGCCGGTCCACTGCGTTATATTCCTACGCATTGTCCGATAATCGAGTCTGTGTAAGTGCAAGACATGCATTTACCAAACGGTTATGAATGCGGTTAAGATTAGTATGAACAAACTAGAGCATGTAACTCTGTGAAGCTGCGAGATATTTTCTTAACGTATACGCCAGAGATTATTCCTACGCGAATTCATGCGTTTCGCACGATCACACGATCACACGACTGTAAAAAATGCCATTAGTATGACAATGCAAGCATGTTCCGGTCATTTATTAGCTAGAGGATAGATAGTGGAATTTAAACGATATAAAAATCCCAAGGCAGGAGCGAAAGCGACTGACGGGGTTTCTATATCGTTTAAATGTCACTATCTAGACTCCAATTAAAGGCACATACAAGGAGATGAGCACATATAAATTACTGAAGAAATATATGGAGTTCTTTTACTATGTTCATAAAAGTCATGATAATTAATTTACGAATGTATTGATACCCTATTAAATAGACTCCTTTAACATAAGATATGTTGTGCTTGAAATATAGTGGTCTCCAATTCAATAATGTTTATCAACAACATGTTTGTTTACAGATTCAAAATAACGAATTCTGATTGGTCGGTCACATATTAAATGTTCTCAACTAGATTGTACTCAGTGGCCATCACCTGGGAAAGATGGATGTAACTGTTTCATATGACGGATTTTATGTAGAAAGACTTCGAATTCCCGAATGAGCCATGTTCATCAACACAATTATTACAAATAGCAGCAGTTGATCCCTAAAACAGGGTAGTGTTTAACCTACATTCTATCCAATAGAATGAATAAATTTGAATTTTTTTGTAGGTTTTTTTTTTTATATAGAATTCTGTATGGGTAATGGGTTAATATAGTTTAGTTTTTTCTTTAAGAGGGTTGTTAGGATTAATGAATAAAACCTATAAACCAGGTATTTGTAATTCCTTTTTATTCATTTCTGTTTCAAGCAGGTTTTGAAAACATTGTGATGTAAAGGGAATTACTCGCGCCAAGCGGTTTCTCCTTTTATCACATTGTTTTTACATCGCACATGTCATAAGGACTTCAAATTGCCCTAAATCCTCCACGTGCCATCACAGCGATCTTTCCATCGCTACAGCACATGCGACCTTTAATTTGGAGGTGGAGCCTTAAGACCACATATGTATGCGCATGCGTAAAGTCAGAGTAATAGTCTCATAGAGCCCAGATAGAACGCTCGGATAGTAGTTTATGGAAAATAAACCTACAACAAATCTCCAATTGACGCATTTTCATTGGATAAAAAGGTAGGTTAAACACTAAATATCAACCGAAACTATTCGGGTATTTCCGTGAGCTGTGAAATACACCTCGGATATAAGTGTAGGGTTATCATTTTCCGGGTAAATCGGCCTCCGGCGTCTGACACATTTTCTAAGCGTGAACGTTAGGTAGTTCAATGTGTATGAAAGTGTTGGACAACCTTTTAAATCATTTGTTTATCACTAACTCATACGAAATGGTGAAAGTGTTGTCCTGACATGTAAAGTTGTTTCCTCAAACAAATTTAAGGAGTTTTTGTATTTCACAATTAAGATCTATTTTTAAAAAACCAAAGTAATGTGACGTCATTCTCGCGGGAAACAATATGGCGCCATCCCTATTATTTCAGAGGTGTTTTCATTGGATAAACCCGATGTGTTCAGATTGACTTAATATATTTCTTGATATGATATAATACACAGCCACGCTCGATTGATGTTTGCGGTGACATGGTTAATAAGGCAGAAAACCAAAACGTCAAGAACGTATTGTTTCTGTATGATTAAAATACCCATGCACCTGAACCAATCACTCACATACAACACGTCATTACATACAACAATTATACTATCAATTGATCAAACTGAGAACATAAAAAAAAACTACCAGAGTAAAGTTCCAGCTTCGCTCCCATATTTTTATCATAACGAACGAATAAAATATCTGTAATGGAGAGTGAACAGTGAATTACGTCATTAATCGCTGATGACGTATTAATGACGTATCAATCGCTTCCATTTGCCATAACAGCAATAATTACAGACACGAGTATCATATTTTATGTTAAATAACGAGAACACCAATGATTTATAAAAAAATGGATCGATAAAATATATAAAAAAAAATATCACAATGTAGCGGTTTATTATTCCGATTAAACGAACAAAACTTTACAAGTAGTTACTGTTTTTACGCTTAATTTACAGACATTCTCGATACAACAGCAACAATGTTGGTTAACTCAATAGATTAACACTTCAGTAAACATTGTAACGAACGAACACATTTTCATTTTTGTCGGTCCTCTAGTTTCAGCCGCTGGTCCTAACCCTTCAAGTTTAGTTTGGTTTAGGATACCTTAACCTAGATATCCGTAGAACACTGCTTAAAAGAGGGTGAAAATCCATACCCCAGTTCTTTCTGATGTCGTGGTTCTATAAGATTGTCTGGTCCTCTTCTGGCTTGACGGTATAAAATGCAATCTTCCGCTATAAAGCGAGTTTTGGAAGGAATCCCGTCAGGTAAATCGTTAAAAAAAATATCAGAAAAAGTATTGGGCCTAATACTAATCCCTGAGGAACTCCGCTTACAACTGGAATCTCACTAGAGTACTGCACGTTATGTAAAATTCTGATTGAAATGTTTGCATGGGCGGGGCTTAATATGTCATATTTCATTGTATATTCACACTCCATTCATTATTTAACTTTTATTGAAAAAGTTCATTATTTAATCGCTTTTGATTGGTTTTAACAAACAATGAATGTAGCTACTGTTTATTATGTTGATGAGGCATATTTATATAAAAATATTACCCCGCAGCATCTTTCCCGGAATTTTTATAAGCTTCTCGTTGCACAAGAAAACTATGCATTTTGCTCTACATTCGATCTCGCAGGATACAGTTTTTTTCCCGCTACCGGAAGCCAATTTAGATCGCGAAAAACACTACTTAGTAATATTCCGTATATCCACAGGACACATTTTAGGTGAAGAAAAATGTCTTAGCCTTATCTATTAGGAAGCTACTTAAAGGACATATTGCATACGTGAGGTAAGACCAGTGTACTTTTAAGATTAGAGTACACGTGGCCCATTGTGTCAAAAGCTGTAAAACTGATTAGGCAGTTTCACATGCGTCTCACGGATCAAACATCTTTTGGTAAGCAAAACATTCGTTATGTAACGGTAGTCATTAAACGGTGGACAATATAGTCCTCACTGCCAAGTATCAGGGAATTATCGTTCTTGTACATTTAGTGCTTGGATTTGAACGGATTACATTGTGTATATATATATATATACGCAATCACCTACATACACAGCACTGTTAAAATGTGTTCTCTTTTTTTAATTTATTTTCAAATAAAAAAATAACTGGATTTAAACATGTATGATATTATATTGATTCCTTTCACGTTTAGACGTTATTGTATTCTTTGCATAAAACTTGAAATTGGTCCGGTCTTATCATTTTTTTGTTAAACAATTATGTTTACATAATGTAGACATATATTTTAGTAAAGAAACCCGAATCAATGCTATTACGATATACGTTACAAGAATGATGAATTAAATTTAAATAAAAGACAATTATAAACATATTATTTATGTTATTATAAGCGTAGAATTAAAACGTGACAACGTCTTTTAGCATGCCATCTCCACCACCATCACTATATGTGATGGTAATGAAAGCAAGAAATCAATACAATCTAAACATCTGAATTATTTAGCTTTGTATGATGGGATGGAATGTAATTTAAATGCTTATTCAACTAACCATAATAAAAAGCTGAATTGTAAATGTAGGTAAAAGCTATGATAAGTACTTATTTTGTTCTAAGTATTGACATACAACATGTACATGTTAGAATTTTAGTGTTGAAACAAAACATTTGCCGATGGGTTTTTTCCTATAAAATCATTTTCCAATTTCCTTAAATCAAAGGAGCAACATTTGCAGGAATTTTTTTTTATCATAAACCCTTGCCAATATAAGCATACATGTAATAATTTTCCGATATCAATGCATTATTTTGAAACTGCATACATGCGACTCGCAGAATTATCCATTTTTAGAGCATGTTTCAGAGGATGATAATTGGGTGATTCTATCCTCTTGAAATGTTCAGGAACGTAAGACACGTATATGCCAGGCTAGGTAAATTATTGAATTGGTTCCTATGCTGTTTATTTTTCTTATATATTCATTAAAGGCTCATAAAAGGAGACTAATGCTATATCAGTCTATATTATTTGGTAAACTTTTGGTCAGATTCAAATAGTTATGACCAGAAAAAACCATCAGCACAATTTAAACATGATAGTCAATCAGAAATAACCCAGATTAGCCAGTTTAATAATTCAGATTGTGTGATTCTTCTTCTCTGACCTTGACAGTTGATATACAACTTTTTTAACCGACATATCGGAATTCGTTATTTTGAATATGTAAACAAACAGGTTGTTGATAAACATGATTGAATTGGAGATAACTATATTTCAAGCACAAATAACTTAAGTTAAAGAAGTCTATTTAATAGGGTCTCAATGCATTTGTAATTTTTTTTTTGTCTTTTATAAACATTATAAAAGAACTTCATATATTTTTCAGTAATGTATTTGTATTCATCTTCTTTTATGTGCCTTTAATAAAAAAAAACACATGAATACCCTTTAGCCGAAAGTGTTAATAAACTATTACGACAACGAATCTGCTTCATGCCACCACCACTATATTGGATGGTCATGGCATTCAACATTTACAAAAACGTATCAAATGAAACAAATGTCACGGTATTATTGAAAATACGGTGATGAAAGCAAAAAATCAATTATTTTCAAGACAATATATACATCTGAAAAAAATGACGCTTCCTGAATCAATTATGCTTTCAATAACTACTTTTAATTGCATATCAAACAAAAATACAGAAGCTTCAACGACGTATTCTGTGAATATACACTTTCAAGGCTCATTTTTCAAATTTGAAACCAATCTTGTCATTTGGACAAGGTATCTTATCACTCATTATCAGTAAACTGTTGAAGCCATAAAACACTTGCACACTTCATCATTGCCTAAACTATCGTTTTTGACGGCTTAAAATTAGTGTTATGTGCGTTTTAATTGACTATATTCTTTCCTAATAATATATTCTCTCCTATATCTCATTTCTTAAACGAGAATTTCAATATCGCTCTTTTCTTTTAAGTTTATAACTTTATTGCGCACATAACAGAATCTAAATTTTGATATACATCGAACTTTGATTTTTATACACACTGTATATAGGAAAAGTGAGTCATTCGATATATTTGGGTTTATTGCTCGTCGCAAACCTGGGTATATTAGCTTTGATGTAAGCGTCCGATTTTGCTAAAACGGTCAACAAGCCTAGTCGGTATGCGAGAATGGGCAAAGAAGATCATCGTAAAATGCATTTCCTCTGCTAAGAGACATGCTCACACAATGTCATGTATATAGCTTGAACCTTACTTAAAAAAAGTGTCATGAAAAAGAAACCTAGATAATTAGTGTCATCGTTCACATCATGAGTATACGACACTTTAAACACTTATTATAATGTCTTTCATTAAATAGGATGTGGAAATAATTAAAGTTGAGAAGTCATGTTTCGACTTGATCAAAATCAGTCGTTGTCTTAGTCATATATACTTTACAGTACTCTAAATGTCTACGCTGCCCCCTACCCCATGAAAAATTGCTTTCTTCAGCCTAATCATAATGATATTTGCTTGTGCTGTTAATTTTGATTAGCTCCTCATTTCAGTAAGAGCTAACATACCTGCAGCCAATTACCACAGAAACATAAAAAATGAAAGTCGTTCGTAATTGTTTTAAAAAGGAACAGCAGAAATGTTTTTGTTTTGTGTACTTACAAAAAACATGCATAGCGTGTTTGCATTGAAATCAAACTCACCATTTTTTTTAAGATTTAAAGCTCTTATGGAACATTTTATATGTTATATCACCAAACGAAATCATCTGACTAATACGGCCTTTTAATATGACAGCATTTAACAGAGCAGTCATCTTGTAAGAATAAAGTAGGCGAAATATGATGAGAATTGCAGGAAATATATTTGAACTATATTTCTTATTCAAACCCATTAAATTACATTATTCTCATTAAACTCTCGTGTAATTAAAGCCAGAATTGTTTAAAGGCACATAAAAGGAGATTAATGCTATATCAAACTTTATTATTTGGTTAACCTTTGGTCGGATTCAAATAGTTATTCCAAGAAAAACCCATCAGCACAACTTAAATGTGAAAGTCAACAAGAAATAACCCATATTAGCAAGTTTGAAAGTTCAGATTGTGTGATTTTTCACCCCTGACCTTGACAGTTGATACACAATTATTTGAACCGATTAATCAGAATTCGTTATTTTGAATATGTAAACAAATAGGTTGTTGATAAACATGATTGAATTGGAGACAACTATATTTCAAGCACAAAATAACTCATGTTAAAGGAGTCTATTTAATAGGGTCTCAATGCATTTGTAAATTAATTCTTATGACCCTTATAAACATAATAAAAGAACTCCATACATTTTTCAGTAATTTATCCGTACTCATCTCCTTTTATGTGCCTTTAATACGGGACCATATTCTGGTGCGATCAGTATGATAATATCTGGACAGTATGTGTTTGTGATGATATATATTTTAAGTGCACATTCGACTCTGTTAAAGAAGTTTATTCTGAATTATGTACGCTTCTTTGACCTCTTCATTTTGGCCTGATTTGTGTCGTGATTTATGTATAAATGGCATCCATTCTGGTACATACACACCCTATCGTTGTATGGACTGTTTTCCATCGTTTTCAATTTCGACTGAAACAAAAGATAAAACTGATGTCATCGTCTTTATGTTTAATCAAGTACAGAGGCCATATGCCCATAGTACAACATACAGTAACATAATATACATACACAAGAGTGACAATCCACAAACAAATACATTACAATAGTTCTTCAATTAGATTTTGTCTAAGTTCAAAGGCTGTTACAAACAAATCGTTAAAATGATAGACTAGCGATTCTACTCTTTTTCAGATAACGTGCAAAATGGTAATACGAAGAGGTGTGAGACCGTACAGGTGTGTGTATGTCAATGCGAGGAACATATAAATCACCAAGTACGTTTTTCTGTCGAGTTAAAGCTCGCAGCAACACCGAACAACCCAGTCATCGCAATTTGTTAGCGGCAAGATGAACAGACACGTTTATGTATCGCTGGCCATGCTGGTTGTTTCATTCGGCTTATGTGAGTTATTTTTTGTATTCCACCATACATTTCATTTTGTTTTAAGTATGGTAAGAGTAGGACTTCTTAAATCTTATTCCGCTTCGCAAAGATTTCAGAGTGGTTTCACTCGTTTTTTGAAGGCAATATTGAAAACTAAAACTAACCCACTAACATGTATCTCATTGTCATTTGACCTTCATGATCATTTTAATTTAAGCAATTTCTTATTTTACCATTTTTTTACTTGCTTGTTTACCTTGCCTTTTACACTTTTAAAAACTTCAGCTAAAATTTAATTCAAGTTTGTATCATAGGTTTTAGTCCTGTTATACGTTTTAAAATGTTTTGTCTATCGAAACATTCATATATGTTTATGAATATTCATTTTTTGTATTTACCTAACTTAAACAAACAGTTAAAGACAAGCTCAATATAGGCAACACGATGGTAATGCGCATACGGTACATTTAAAGTTTTTATTTTTCCCCATGCCCTTTAAAGTAGTATGATATTTCCTAAACGCATATACTACGTCTACGTGCGCTAAAAGATTCGCTAAAGGGGTGTGCGTTAAAACACTTTTCAACTAACTTATATTTGTAATCAGGTTTTGTCTTTTTAAAAAAAACTAAATGCATTATTTACTTATTCTATTTCTCAGATCTTGTTTTCTTTTCTTTTTTTCTTTCTTTTTTATGATGCAAACCATAACTGATTGATGGATGAGTCATATATCCACGAGGGATATATTCTTTTACAAAAGTGATTATGCATGTAACAAAGTTGTAGTGGTAAGCATCAATTTGATGGTGACCAAGCAAATGGTGGTATAGAGAAATATTGTTCTTAGATTCTAAATAATATTCTGTGGACCGGTCCACAGGGGAAAATTAAAAAATAAGTTAAAAAAAGCGTTCAAACGAAAAGACCAACGACTCTATTTTTAAAAGATACACTATCAATGCTTCAACTGATGTCTTACCTCCAGACAGTGAGTTATATGTAGATAACTAGAGGAAAATGAGCATCACATAATGTACTTTTCTATTTATGGTGTAATCATATCAAAACAAATGGTATTTCTATTTTAAAATTGCAATAAAAATACATCTAATTTAATCATTGGAACAGATCCTTATATCTCTTTGCTACAAAAAGATCTAATTACATCAAGCATGATGACGCACAAGTTTCAGATTAGGTGTTATCAAACTTCCCGCAACATTTGGCATGTTTAATGCAACTAAAACAGTATTGGCTATTGAACGCTTAATTGAACAAAGATATAATAAATAATTGTGAATATATTAATCATCTCTCACACATGATGAATTATCCTTTTATCTTATGGCTAAAGAAACTTCTCATTTCATTTTGTGTTGTGGTATGAATAAATTAAAGCCATCTGAGTAGGAATCAAAACTCGACAAGTTTCGTTTTATCTGTATTTCAATTACTGTTTAATTTATTAAGTACAAAATGACTGCGCAAATAAAACCCTTCATCTATCGCTGTGATTTGAACGCAGGTAATATATTTTAAAAGAGGGAGCATACATGACTCAGGGTTCCCATGTTCAAGCCCCAGAAGCACTGCTTGTTTGACTGGATGAGAGTTGTGGGAGAGCCGTAATAATACTAAACGGCTTTTGACAAGACATTCACCCCTACACCCTTCAAAAAAATAAGATTAAATTTAAAAAATAGACGAGCACCGGGTAATCACTAAAACAGTGTTGCTATGATGTAGGCCTTAAAGGTTCATACTTGCATTCAGTTTATTGGTAATTACGTAAGCAGGAAACAAAACCAGAAGGAAATGGCGAATTATTTGAAAAAGGTTAAAAATGCGATCAACGTTGTGTATAACTTTTTCGTCAAAGGAACAACACTTTGGTAACTGTTTTATATGTGACTGGTAGTGAGAAGCATAGCGAACCAAACACACATTATGCAACTTTATTCCAGGTAGAGGTCAAATGGATATGACCGCCCTGATGGCAGGTATGAGTATGGGAGGAATGGGCGGTACAGGTGGAATGGCGGGAATGGGCGGCATGGCGGGAATGGCGATGGCGGGTATGGGCGGTATGAATATGCTGACAGGCGGCGACCCCATGCGTGCACTTACGACAGCCACGGCCATTGCGTCGGTCAAGATCAGGAATCTGGTCAAGTCCGTTCTCGGCCCACAAGCAAATCCTCCCGCTTCAATGATTAGCTATGCCGCCTCACAACTACGCATGCCCTCGAGTCTCGGTGAAATAGTACCATACATCGAGATGATGGTGGAGCTGTCGAAAACAACCGGAATCAAGATGCCGGACGGAACCATCCAAGTTCCAGGGTCGCAACCAATCAACGGACAGGCTGTCGGGAGGTCCGCAAAGAAAAACAGCGCCCCTACAATGCGTGAAGTTCAGCAATTGGTGATGCAGCGTAGTGTGGCTTGGTACAACTCGCAAAAAGGCACGGCAATGCTCGTAAACAGCCTTGGACCGATGGAAGGTCAACTGATATAAAACCTGATTGAGCTCATACTTTAACAACTGGATAAAAAACGTTCATTTAAATGTCCTATCGTATTTTCTGCCTAATACATTATGACAATCATTCTTGTTTTCATTCAAATATACATGTATATCATTTGCCTTATGAAATATTTGATGCACGATCTTTAAGAGTTTGAAATGTGGATCTGAGAACTTACTCAATGTTTTCCATGAAGTGCTATATAATCAATTATATAACACCGATGTACCTACGCACTGTTTTCCTGAGGTTCCCGCCAATATTCAATTAGAGGTTCAGTTGAACTTAAGTTATCAGACCGTTAAATTTGATGTAATTAACCAATAAAAGCCATATTTATCCGAAACACCGATTTTTGTTGTCTTTTATTTATATCAAATCCAAATGATTTTCATTTTTTAACAGGTGAATCGTTTTATCAAACAAGAAACCAAATTGAAAGCAAACGGATAGCATCTTTTATTATTTTTCAAACAATTCTTGAGAGTTTATATCTGCCTCGAACGACAAAACTGGTTGTAACTTTGAAAATGGCAAACTGCTCACAGTATATGAGGCCTTCGACCCATAAAACAAACAAAGAGCAATATTTCCCTGACACACATGACGTGTGTATTTAAGACAATTACAAACCAGATAACTGCGGCTTGATTTGTCTTTTTGAAAACGTATCAACTGTTTTGAAAACACAATGATGAATAAATATGAATACCTTTTTCGGGAAAAGAGTATTGCGATAAAATGAAACCATCGTTGATCATTTTCTTACACTGCTCGCAATTATTACTTATACTGTGATTTATGGCTCATAGTCAAAATTATCGAGTCAAAACATATGACACGAAGCTGTAAAATTGTTTAACAAATTTCCAAGACCAGGCTATAATGTGTTTCAGTAACAGGTTACTTTGCCTGCGTTATGTCTAGTTCACACCGACGGCGAATGACACGCTTTAAATTAGCGGGCAAAGCGCCGTCATTTCTGTTTACTTTTCCAAAGATATCACGATCTCTTACGCTCTGATAATCTCTGATACAAATTGGTAGCTGCTTTCGGGGACACATTATTTCACGACTTGTTACGGTTCCACACGCTTTGACCAGGATCTTTCACGCTTTAATAAGCTTTATTACGCTTTATTACGCTTTGATGCGATCATGACGCTTTAAATCAGGTACTGATACGATTATTAAGCTCTGTTGTGGATTCTTAAGCTCTACGCATTGGAAAATGGCGAGATCGCCGATTGCATGCCGCTTTTTATTGAGAGCCTAGGTTAAGATGCAGCAGATCTCTAAAACCAGAGCATGATATATCTGAAGAAGACATGATGTTTATCTCCGTGTTGTAGAACTTCATCTTAGCCCTTGAGGCGGAAGAGAGGGAGGAAGAACAGCACAGATAAGGTGACGTTGACCTACATCAGGAAGGAGAAGACTATTTATCAGTAGCTGCTTGACAAGACCATGACTCACTGAAGAAATAAGACAGCAGACTGCCCCCAGATGTGTTCAATGATATCTTGGAGAGAGTGGCACAAGTCACCCAGAAGCAACAGACTAACTATAGGCATCTCCTGTCAGCTCGCCTCTGTCCTGGTGAAGCACGTTCATAGTCTTGCTCTGTGTGTCCCGTTAAGTTTCCTCAGGAAGATGTGACAGATCTTCATTTATTTAATGGCAAAGGCGGTGGGACTTTTCTTGCCAGACGTTAAGTCCATCAGACTTCGATTCAAATCAACACTTTCAGTGGAGAGTTTCCGAGAGGGGACTGTGTAGACTGGGACTCTGATCAAAAGTCTGACTGTATAATGTCTGCTGTTGGCGGTGGTACTGCTGGCCTTGTAGATGAGACTGGTACTGATGTTTCCTCTACATCTACCATGGATGCTGACATGTTTCTGCGTTGCACGGTTTCGATGTGTTATTTGAGGAAGAAAAACTTATCTCACACCCATCTGTACGTGACAGAGAGGTCCTCCACTGTCTTACCATCCTCACCCGACACCCCGACAGACCTCTCGAAGCGGCTCATCTGGGTACGGTTGGACTTGTAAATGGTTTTTTGAAGGCTGCTACCTCAACACCAATGTCAGGGGCTTTGTCTTGTCCTCCCATAGCTTCTCTTTGTTAAACGGATCTTTACAATCTGCCATTCTCTTTGAATAGATGGAGGGATTGTCTGTTAGCCAGTCAATAGCCTGTTTTGTTTGCGTCTGTGTTAGTTTTGCAAAGTGATACGGTTTGTTCCTACGCTTTTTGGGGCGGCTGCTGCTACTAGAACTTGTGTGATGATTGTGAGATCCTCCCCTGCAGTTTGAGCATGTGGTTGTTCTGGCTCTTGAACCAGCATGGCCTCACTGTCGGTGGTGGTGTTGGAACATTGGCGTTTCAGCCACCTAACCCTCTGCTTGTCACTCTCCGTTCTTCTATACTGCATATATTCCTCTTTTGGATCCAATCCTTATTTTTTTAATAGATTTTAATGCTCAGAATACTTTTTGTTCGTCTGGAAACTATGCAATGAGTGATACTCAAGTCGCAGCGCTATTCATAGGGATGGAGAAACAGTGTTGGTATCGTAGGCGGCCGTGAGGAAGCTTGCCAATCGTAACAAAGCCTTACAAAACGTTTCAGCATTTATTCAAATCGTATCAATTCGTTGAAAGCCTGCAAATCCCTCATGAAAACGTAACGAAACGTAACAAAGCATATCAGATCTGGATGAAAGCGTCTGACTTTGTCTCAGCTCTTCATGCCATATTGTAATAAATCTTGAGACATCTTAATGAAGCGTGCCAAGTGGTGGCAGATCGTGAAGACTGGGGTTCCCGCTTGTAACCAAGCTCTGTCAAGCTTTCCTACGCTTTGAGTTAAGCTTTGCTGAGCGCTTCTACGCTTTGTTAAGCTTTGATACGCTCTCGGCGCTATAATCAAATCTTGACAGAGCGCACACAATTTTTAAACAGTTTAAAAATTTTGGCGCTCTTGCCGAATGTCCAAATTTACTTCAAGCTTTCCCACGATCTATTACGACACGGACGCTTGAATAAAGCTTTGTTACGCTTTGGTGCCGCTTTCCATGCCGCTTTAAAGCGCAGTCAAAGCGTCGTTGGTGTGAACCATGTATTAAAGAAACGTGTTGAGAAATGTAGAAAAGAACCATGTTAAACGCAACTGGTACGAGTTGTATGCTTTGTCACAAAATACGATGACTCACTTATCACGTGTTGCTCCAAAACGTGTTCTTCCTGCTGTTAACATTTTTCTTCATGCAAGATATTGAGGAATTCCCAAATTGAACACAACAGCATATGGCACTACCAAGATATTGGAAAAATGCGTGGTATATTCACAAAGGACCTTTTGTGACAATAGTTGTAATCACACATTATTGGATGTTATTTCTCCCTTTGTCTCAACTTTTAGTATTGTTCGGCCTATAGTGTGTATACGAAGAAAATATTATATCTAGTTTTGGTTATACCATATGCTGTTTGTTGATTTTAAAGGACAACGTAAACAGTTCATATTTAAATTCTTTGATTAATGAATTTGCAGATGTTTACAGTTGTAAATCAAAAGACATATATGCATTAAAAGATTTTTCATTTTGCTAAAGGAAGTCCACCCCTGATGGCAAATTGTCACGACTCTGGTATAGAATAAATTGAAATGTAAATCTTGAACGTATTTATAATTCAAAAGGCATTCACCGTGCTACTTTTTCGAATTTGTCTTAATTTGAATTTATATTTAAAAAATGAACATCAATGAATTTAGTTATTGAATTCATAGTAATTTCCTCCCCTTAATCATAAATTATTACATAGAAATTCAAATTACACGAATGAAAGGTGGCACATGAAAAATTCAACCCATCGGCATTTCTTATGGTATAAAACTTGGTTTACAACGGCATTTATTTTGTTATTTTCATATATCATAATCTTTTTAACAGCCTTTGAAAAAAAATGCATCAAAGAACATACCTGTGAAATAACTTTGAAATATGACAAGGACCTTATGCCAAGAAGGTTTTTGGGGGGGTTACCAAATATGGGCATAACAGCCGTCCTAGTCATATGAATATTTCTTTTTTACAAAACTTTCTCTCCTTCAACTAGGGATGCTCCACATGATATTGAATTGAAATTGGCCCATATGTATGGGTAGAAAAGATGTCTATTAAGTTATACATTTTAACATGCATGTACCGGTTAACCGGAAATATCACTGGAACATTTAACTTTGAGACACAAGCACCAAATTTTGTATGTTTGATGTTCTACCATCCCTTTAACCAAAAAACCACATTAGCCACCTAAAGAAAACAAAATGGCCGCCATTTATGGCGGACAATAACTATAAGCTATGTAATAACAACGTTTTAAAATGCATACTTGATACATATTAAGTCATAATCTGAATAATATTTGTTAGATGTAAACAGCATCAAAATTAAAAGTAAACTTTCGAAGGCCATTTTGGAAACAAATGGCGGCAATAAACGTTGGTTCATTAGAGTGTAGATAAAATGTTTGTCTAGCATTTGATATGTTGAAAATTGTTGTCATACAATGAATACAACCTTTCAAAAGGCTCATATCAACAACTCTATATTAAAAGATCATTTTACAAAAGCTTTTAAAGCGATAGATAAAGGCAGACATGTATATATAAATACACATAAAAAGACAAATCTCGACAGAATAGCCAAATAATCCCACTTTTTTCGTTTATCTTTTTTTCGCAAAAGACATAAAGAACATTCAGAAGTTTATTTTATCTATAAAACAATCATTCTGCAACGCATGTTGGAAATAAATAACTTTAATGTCTACATGTCATATTTACAATTTTAAAGAGCAGTGTATGTCAAACTCAACGCCAATCGGTTGTTTCACCTTTACCCTTAAGAACAACATCATCATGTTGATGTGCGTTGTCTATGGTGGAAAAAAATTTGCCTTTCAAAAACTCTGCTCTTATCTGTGGATGAATTTCGTCTTATGGCAACATATCTCTGAGATGAATCGGCAACCATAGAGCATAATTGATATCTTAATGAACCTTGAAGCAGTTTAGAAAGGCACCTTAATGACACTTGGTGCATCTCTAGTTCTAGTAACACTTGGTGATAGAATCTATGATTATGTTGTACGCGAGATAGCAATCCCTGAGTCTGTCAGCCAACCACTATCTTGTAAGATTGAATTTAGAGCCACCATTTATATTAATCATATATGTAGCCCACTGAAATTGATGACAATTTTGTATTTATCATTGACATTGCACTTGCTTTGCCATGACAAAAAATGTTGGTCAGCAGCAATCGCAGGAACTAGGTCAGGGTTACCATGTGAATTTACTGAACTGAGTTTATCTATACACTCACACATTGTTAAAACTAAATGAAGGTTGTACAGATGGAATGGTCAGTTAAATTGAGGACAATCTGTGTATATAAAAATCTACCTGCATTGATCATATTTACAACTTGAACCTTGAATTAGTTGCAGACTTTCAATGCTTAAAAGGTTTGGAGGAACATTTGTGTATTAATCTGGAAGATAACTAACAGATTTAACCTTTCTATGTATGGTGCATGATCTTTTTTAATACCGCCCATTCTCTATAGTTTGATGTTGGAATATAGAAATATTAGTTCCACTGAACAAGGATGTATATAACAAACCCTTTCTAAAAACATTTGGACATACCCGTTCTGTTTTATATTTATCGACAGCAGTATTGACCAACTGAGATGAAACACCAATCACTCTATCTTATGAAACTCTCAGATCATCATCTTGCAGTAATTCCACTTTATACTTTTTCTTTGTTTTTCGGATTCAATCCATAAAACTGGGAAAGGTGTTTTCCCGTGTCTCAAAAGTCGTAGAAGTTGTACTGAAGTCATTGGGACATTGTAACGTCAGGTCTATATGGAGTGCCTACCAATTCATAATGGAACTTGATGTCTTTTCCATGTTCGATCAAAGAGACAAACTGGATACATGTGATGGAATCGTATCCTCAGCATACTTGTTATTGAAGGCACTGGTAAATGAGGGTTTATGAGCCACCGTTCTTTGACGTAGGATTTCTACTGCTTTTTTTTTAATAAGGATAGCTTTATCGAGGTTCACATAACCACCTTAAAGGCCAAAAGAACATATTTACCCATTTTGAACACTCCAGGCTCTGATAGATAAGATTCATATTTGAGTCTGCTAAGGAATTCACATTATGGTCCACAACCCTAAGTTGCTAAATTGGCTAGTCGGAGGAGAATCGCTGGATCAACCGCTTGTTTAGACTCTATCGAACAGTCCCCATGGCGTCACTTCTTTTTCTGTTTTTTTTTTTGTAATTTTCCTTGTCACTTTGTTTCAGTAAAAATACTCTCCCTTTTAAAGAGTTTTGTGGTAATTTAACTCTTGTGATACAAGTTCGACTTTGCTTAACAGGGCATCAAGCTTGCCTTTATGTAATGTCCTGACGTATTTGTTTAACCCCTTATCTAGCTGCTTGGTGAAGATCGTGCGATGGGTTTGTATTTGAAAAGAAATCAAACGCAAATCAACGTTTATTTGTCTAATTATTTCCGATTCTGGATTGGTTGAACTTGAAATTGCTACTCGTTTAGTTGCGCTTGGCAACTCGCTTAACCCTCGTTCTTGTGTGATTCTTATAGTTTCTCTCTCATTTTATTCGAAGCCAATCTAGACCAAAGGAAAGATACTTCACAAAAACTGGGTCTCTGGATAAAACTTTTCCCTGATTATAATATTTCTAGTTTTATTTTAAAACTACTCACAATAACAACATCACATGCAAAAATCCTGCACAAAGCTAATACTTTTAAACACCTTACACATAAACTATAAGAGCCATTTTCCTAATCACAATGACCACTTTCGTGAATAAAAATTCATAAAACTAATTTGAAATATGCCAGAAGTATTTGAGATCACATTAAATAAGAGTTATGGGTCAAGACAGCAGTTAAAGGGATTAAAAGTATTCCAAAAGTGAATTTTCAGTAAAATTACCGCCGACTTTGAAAATGGCCGCCGTTTTTTTTTTTGTTGTTGGCTAATGTGCTTTTCTGATCAAGATATATTCAACCTGCAATCATGCCAAGTTTGGTGCTTGTATAATTAACTGAAAGATTCTTTGACTATCCTGCTGGGGTACAAGAGGAAAATCGTTTCTAAATTCATGTGCAATAATTTGGATTTTAGATAGATTTTTCGTCGACTATGAATTCAATTTTGGAGGACCAAACGTATGATATAAAGATCACAAATGATACTCTCCCGCCGAAAAACAAAACCAGCTCGTAAAGTGGCACGGAGATACACAATTACTACTGTATGATCTTGTGCGTGAGTAGAATGGGATACATTGATATCGACTCATCATCTGTGCCAATAAACAGCTGTTTGGTGATTTAGTTGCAGCTCAAGATTAAGTTTTTACTAGGGTATAGTTTAACTAAACGAGTTCTAAAAAGTATTTGCATAAGTCAAAACTGGTATGTACCTTAAAAGTGTCTTAAATAAAAGTACCATTTTGTTTCGAAACACGCTAATAGAAGAGTCTCGGCTGCGTTTGCCTGGATGATACTGTAATGAGTAAGTGAGTTGTCCAAAATGGTGTAGCTTGGAAACAGCTGGTTGTGGGCCTTGATCCTAAACGGGCTAAAGGGGATCCAACTGGATAATAAGGTATACATACTGGAATATTCAGGAAATACCCTCAGATGTAAAGTATGGATAGAACTCCAGGAAATAAAGCTACCAAGTGCGAACGAAAAGTGTGTATTTTTACGATAGACTTTTTACATCCTTTTGTGAACGAATATGATTCATAGCACAAACGTTTGGTATACGTTCCTCAATACATTTGGCATTACTTATAAAGTATCGAAAAGGATAGCCATGCGCTTCATATACCTGTATGCGTGGTGTACAAAAATGACAAGACATATGAATCATTTTCAGATATGCACATTTGTCATTTATAACAATAATAAAGTCTATATCGAGCGTGCAACTAATGACTTAATCAAGGTTACTTCAATGTGACGAATGTTCTTTTGCACACGTCGTCCTTTGTGTGGTATTACAAACACTGCAGTACAAATACCTCCAGGGGGCCTCTTGACCTGATAACACGCTTCCTTTCTGAGAAAAGACGCAATAGACGCCTTGTATCTTAGTGTTAATTAAGATTCATTATAAATTCATTTATGAATAGATTGCAATTAACTTTGGCCCTATGGAAAGTGCATACTTTGAGGTCAGCAATATTATTAAATGGGACAATGACATCAAGTCTATAGGGTACGAAAAGTAAGAGGTCAAACACAGAAACTAGGAAAGCAAGTAATAAAACATGCACTTTTTTATGGAGAGAACTAATGGGGAATTTTTATTTTTATTTTTTACTTTAAATAGACGAGATATTGACGTAAAAAGTATAATTATACAAAAATTCTAAATTTGTTATCAATCAAACTTTATACCGGACGAAATATCTATCCTTATTTCCTCCATTGTAATATGAAGATTTTACAAGTATGAATAATACGTTTGAATTGTAACAACTAACAATTGAGGAAAACTAAACATCTACAATAGAACATACAATATAGAGTGTTAGAATGCAAAGCCATAGAGTCCTCAAGAAACGCATGTAGACAAGACATCCACACACACCTACAAAAAGACAATTGCATGCACATTTGAAGAGTGAAGACTATATGAATGCTTACAAGCATAGTTAGAGATAAGGAGAACATTTTTGTGCAAATATACATTTACACTCACATTTGTATATGTAAATATGTGCATGAGAAAGACTTGCGTAATTGTATTCTACCTCAGCTTAGCCAGAGCATACTCCAAAGGACCCGTACCAAGTTTGGTTTGTGCTAAGACCAGATATGTTAAATGGTACCCGATAAAGACATTCTTAATGAAAGCGTTAAAATATGAGACTTGAAGACACCATAAAAACCAAAAAGATAAGTATCAACATCGAATTGGCAGCAGAGGATATCCCACCTTTATGTAACGAGGGCAGCAGTATTAGTCACGAAGATTACACGGAGATATAAGGAATGAGTAGGAGATTAAGTCGACAACTAGAAATAGTTTGTTCTAATGTCTCACGCATTGACATAAGATATTTGTTTGGAAAGTTCCAGGTGGACATACAGTTTTTGAATACATAAATCGAATAAAAATCGAACCTGAGAACAAACAGTAACGAAAGGAAAACACTCGTATTGAAAATATGTTCTTTGTTGCATTATCCCTTTCTGGCCGTCAGAGTTGTTCAAGAAAGGTAAGTTTTCTTTGGTCAATCTCCATCAAGATAGGATAACAACGTAAAGATCAAGTGCAATGTCTGTTCTCGATCTTATATTCAAGTCCTGTACCAAATTTATATATAACATGACAGAGTTTATGACCAAATGTCCAAGGTTTTCAAATGAAATGCGTTCTTTAACAATACACCCGAGTCTAGTCTTCAGTCCACGATACGAACACTACACTACCGGAAGCATATAAACCATCTTCATTTAATCACAGTCTGCTCCTTATATTTGATTGGTTAGAAACGAACACGCACCGTTTGTTAAAAGTCCATTCGTGTCTCCGACCTATTTCATGGCTATAAATATACCTAATAAGTTCAAAAGCCGTTTAAAAGCCTGCGTTGACAAGTTGGTGTCCCGAATTCGGCAAATGTACTTTACTGAGATAAATAATTGCATCTGGTCTGAACTGCTTACAGAATTAGTGATTAATTGAAACCATGACATTTAGTTGTACAAAGAATGAATTATCAAATCAATGACAGAGCTGAAAGCAACATACTTTAATAATCTTTGTGTAGAAGCAATGGGATTATCAAATTGATAACAAATCTTGATCAAGACCAAAAACACTGTACGCACATGTTTGTTTTGTAACATTTAATGTCATAATCATTCAGTCTCAATGTTATGTCTTCTCTTCTTACAGGAAATTAGTACCTGGTACTGGAGGGTTTAAGTCTAGAAATTGTAACAACATTCGGATAATCATGCTCTTGTCTGAGTCTGAAAGGGGATACACCGTGTTCGAATAAAGAAATACTACTCACTGTCCTTCAAGATTAACCACCCTTGTTTCATAACCACCCTTGCTTCAATAAACAAATATTAAATGTTGATTTAGGTAAGATGTAAGGATCCTTATTCAAAAATGAAATTAAAGACAACTTTTATTCAAGTTAAACTATGTTCTTGAGAAACATGTTCTTCGCTTACAGGCGTTTCACCAATATTATTTGAAACTGACATGACACAAAGATCAGTAAAAGGTTCCAACATCAAGAGATGAGCACCTCTTACAATTACGAAACACTTATCTCTTTTAGTCCTTATGTTTGGAATTTGGGCTTGAAAGATAACTTAGACATTTTCCACTCTAAAGTTGCTGCTCTACACAGAAATGCCTTATACAAAGTCTTCATTTCTTTTAGTTCAAATCCTTTAGCACGAGAAAACAGTATTACTTTTGATCTTGACATATCCTCGCTTTAAGTTTGAGCACTGTGAGGTAAACAAGCGTGCATCATTTACATTAGACTAAACTGTATTTGTTGACGCTGAAAAATGACCCGAATAACTCTTATTTTTGCAATCAACAATGTTCGGTTTGCATAAGATATTTTTCTATGCTTTTCCACCTAATTATTTGAGCAGAGAAAACCATTGTAGAGACATCATCTTATCGGAGTTAATTAAATAATATCCTTTACATAATACATATGTCATCCCTTATCGTTGGAAATCATGAAATGACGCATTGATACGATCTCAGGATACCGTATGAAAGGTAAGCTTCTAAAGTAGAACGTTCTGACGTCACTCACATTGGATACAACGAAGCCTTGAAATGAGAGATATTTTCATATTTTTTTGTTGTTGTTGTTTTACAGTTTTTTAACTTATTTTTTACACATACCTGTACCCATGAAGTATAAGCACAGAACTTGTCAGTCTGTACATGTTCATATTTGCTGTCTGTGCCTATGTGTGTTTGCTTCTGTTGCGTCTATCTATATATGGATTTTTATTGTTGCTCCATTTGTCTGTTTTTAAAAATGTATTCAGTAAGTGTAACTTGATGTATGTAACTATATGTGATCATGTTCTTTGTACAAGAATAACTGTATTCTCAACGATATTAACCTTTATATCAGTTTACTTTCATGTTAAGTACAAGTCCTATTATGGACGAAATAAAGGACAAAAACACCTGTCGTGATGTAATTGAAATATATCCATAACAAGGAACAGTACGCTTCCATCTGTACACTTTGCGTTAACCTATCGAAAATAAACCTTTTGGTTGACACCTATTATCAATTGTGTCTGTTACCGTATAAGGAATTGAAATCTAGACCAGATCACCGGGTCGTGGCAGAAGCTATCCTTTCAAAAGGTTGTTATGCCAAACGCCAAAACAAGTAAAATGTATTTTTAGAAACTCTCTTGTTCCTGCCCGTTATCAGGAAAATACGCGGTTATCATCTCAACCCCACGATGTTATTCAAAGGTTTGGTAACTAATCCCCTGTCGAATTATAAGGATTACAAGTATTTAATCGCTCATATTCGTTTTATTTTATGGGTTTATAAAAGTTTATTTAGGTCCTTCAAACTGTTTCTCAATAAAAAAAAAAGCATTAAGGCAAATGCCCAATCGTTTCATATCTGAAGGATTAATCTATTTTAACAAGGTGAGGTAGTCTCTAGTTGATTTTCATTGCCACACTTCAGTTCTAAGAAAGGTTTACGCTCCCAGGTTAGCGCTACCACTGTATCGAAAATACGATGCCAAAATATCTTGAAACTAAAAAGTCGAAATACACAACTCTTTCTTAGAATATGTGATCAGTTACATGATGATCTGAAATTAAGAGTTTTAGAAATAACATGGGCAAATTGATATTTTGTCGATTATCATAATTGTACTGTTTGACGTTTTACTACAATTTTGTTAAGACACGTCATCTGCATTTGATAGGGAAAAGGGGAGGGGCCCCACGTCAAATCGAATTAAGAGGCCGAGTCTTCGGTACATCTGAACGTTTTCTCTTATATAAAAGGAAGGTACATGCATTCAGTCGAGCAATGCCAGTACAAATGACGGTCTGTTTTTTTTACGAAATGTATTGATGTATTGATGGCATAGCTTTATCCAATTTTGTATCCCAAAATGATGGGGCTGGAAGACGAAATTGCGATAGTTGGGGCGGGCTGTCGGTTTCCCGGAGCAGACAATCTGGACGAGTTCTGGGAAGTTTTGATTAACGGTGAAAACCACGTGAAAGAAATTCCCGCCACTAGATGGAACAACAGCGCCTTCTATGACGAGGATCAAAATGCGTCGGGCAAGATTTACGTCAACAAAGCCGGACTCCTAAAAAAGTGAGAAAATCTTCTGGTTTTTTTAAGACAGCTTATTTGTGTTAGACATAATAACATATCTTACTCTCCTCTCCTCAATTGTATTTTACATTTGTGAATTATAAACTTGAATGATCATAATAATCAATTGAAAAGGGCAAGATATGATAACTAGAAAAAAACATGTTATGCTGTTTGAATGCAACATTTTCTTTCATTTATGAAAATGTGTGCAAACGCACCAAACTTTATTAAAAGAAGACACGTAGTCACACAAATAAATACAAATCCTAGCGCAAAAAATACACTCAACCCCAAACGCAATCATACGCACACACACGCGCGCATTCACGTATAAAAGTCAATGTGGCTTAAGCAAGAAAGCTGACACGTTTATGTGCTCAAAGACAAAAGAGTATGTTTACCTTCAATTTAAGCTATATTCGGAACATGACCAAACAGCCATTCGTTGGTGTTAAGTACAATGTATAGCCTGCTCTGTGCTCAGCCCATTTGATGGATTAAGCAGTCCTTTGAAAATAAAACGTTAAAACGAGAACGAAAAGAGAAGGAGACTTCAAGGCATTATACATCAACAAATGATTGCGAATATATCGAATCTGAAGTTGTTTGAGAAACATACCAAAGTTCTGATGAAACTGGTCATATTTGTTGCCTTTCGTAAGGGTGAGTTGTCGTGAACTAAAAATGTGTCCGATTGTTTGCGTCTTGGTCTTTATCTCCAATGTTTGATATATTCCTGTAAGGATATATGTTTATATAAATAGAATCTGTTTTATGTTTTATAACACTATATGTCATCTTGGAGCATCCTCGAGAGCTAGTCGGAAACGCAAAATGTAATGTCATCATCATCTGAAATGACAGCGACAATACTTTCACTACCTTCCTTCGCTCGAAGCATCGTTGAAATTTTGTTGTTTTTTGTTTACAGAAACACGCGTGATCGCATAAAATATATAATCCAATTCTATACTGTATAACATAAGCAGAATGCCTCACCCAAGGGCGCAATCATTTTTTTGGGTCTGCCATTTTTTATTCGATCGATAAAGAAGAGGCTTGCTTTTGTCAGATGTGAAAGGTATTCATTCATTTGCCACTCAATATGTCTAAAATAGTGCGCTCGTTCACATATATATCATCAAGGCACGCGACTTACACCATGAACAAAAAACTGAAACGTTTTAAGATTAATATGTTTATCAATATCAGTCTCCTCTTTACTGTTGTAAGCTGTTTTACTTTTGGATACTTATTGGATAATATAAAAGCTTTCATAAATCTCGGCATGTTTGGCGTTGCCATTTTAGCGGGAATTGCGGCGATATTTGCGTAGTTCGTTAGCTTTAACATTAAAGGCACATGAATGAGATGAGTACCAATAAATTACTGATAAAATATATAGGGATTTCCTTTATCATGTTCATCAAAGTCATGAAAATGAATTTATAATGCTGTGAGACCCTATTTAAGTATCTCTTTTAACATAAGTTATCTTGTGTTCGAAATATAGTTGTCTCCATTTCAATCATGTCTATCAACAATATGTTTGTTTACATATTCAAACGAACGATTTCTGATTGGTTGGTTAAAATATTTGTGTATTATGTGACCAGGTCAGAGCTGAAGAATCGGGCTATCTGAATCATTAAACTGGCTAATCTGGATTTTTTTTTGTCACTGGCTTTAACATTTAAGTTGTGCTGATGGTTTTTTTTTTGTGATAACTAGTTGAATCTGACCAAAGTTTACCAAATTATATAGTTTGATCGAATATTAGTCTCCTTATATGAGCCTTTAAGACGTTGAACATGCGAAGTGTAAAGACACCAGATACTATTTATAACCCCAAGTGATGTATCGGGGAAGGGTCTCTGGCTTTACCACTGTGCATGGTAATATGACAAAATAAATGTGGATATACTAAAAAGAGCTCTTATTATAATCATGCAACTAAACTTTTTTTGCATCGTCCCCGTTAAGGCTTGTAGCAGGAGATCAAGCAGGAGATTTAAAACGATTTCACTCTGGTATAACTTTTCCTGTAACTCCCAATTTTAAGAATGTTGTCCCTTAATTCATCTTTAAGAACAGTTTACCTAATAACATATAAGCTTTATGTTGAAATGTCCAAACAATTGTTTGGAGTTAAATGGGGATGGAATAGACTGATAAATAGGATCGGAAAACAATAATATGTTAAGTCTAGAAAGATATTGTCGCCAAAACGAACGTTCAGAAAATGAAGTAGTATGACGACATTTAGCCACGGCCATTTTAAAATAATTTTCCGATTGGGTCTTGGGTCAAACGCTTTGAAAGCCGATTTGCGTGTCCACATAAATATTTATATATATATTTATTTCTTTACATCTGACTTATAAACCAATGTTTGTTTGGATGCTTTGGAGTTGTCGAAGTTTTATGAACAATCTCTTTGGCAGTATTAGGAATAAGAGATCACTATAAATAATTGGTGTGCGGCTGACTCTCTAAGGATTCTTACTTTATTAGGGGGTCAGTAAAACCCATATTGAGTCGAGGGGTAGCCGAGGCCCTAAATGAATTCAACTGATTCAAAATTAAAAAAGATAGTCATCCGCACACCCCATTTCACCAACCCAAACAAAGAAAATCGGAAATTAAATTTTCCGTTACGCTCCCACATTAATATGGCGAGGAACTAACGATATCACAAGGAAAAATGAACAAAAAATACGTCACCAATGTCGTGTCATGACGAAAAGTTGACATGACGTCCATAAGCCGTAACGAGGGGTCCTCAACAAGGACATATAGTTCTATATACAAGTTCTATAGTTATCAACGCGTCCATCAACGAGTAAAACAATGGATCGATAAAACATACAATAAACACATTAGTCTAGATCATACTATTGGGTTTACTAATCTATTCTTTCCATATGACTCGAACAAAATCTTATATTTACAGTTTAATGCATAATCACAGTAGTTTTCAGGGTCATCAAAATCGGTGTGCACAAGTGGATTGATAGTGATATTGAAAAAAGTTTAGTTGGGTTCCAACGCCTAGGACGTCCCTGCAGAGAAAGTTCCAATAAGTTGATTGCTCGATAATAAGTAAAAGATAGCTTGCAAAGAGGTCATCATCGAGTTTCCATGAATTATCAGTATAAGTCCTCAGACTACAAGTATTTGAATAACTTGAGGTGAATAAATCCGTGGCGTGGGGATGACATGTAAGCGAATTGTTAATTAAGTTATGATTTTGTTCTTGATATTAAACCTTTCGATTTCCCAGTCTTTGTGCTATTGGTGTCAGAACGTCATAAAGTTTTATTGTTAAAATCTCTAATTTCAAAAATGGTTTGTAGGTGATTCCATAAGATCGTCGAGTTTATTCGGTATCGAGGTCTTCAACAGCTGAACGATAGATCGTAAAAAGGAATATTGCTTTGCTAAGAAATAGCCTGTATTGGCGTTACCGACAGTATCATTTGATTGGGAACAGAATTGTATGAGGACAGATAGATAACTGTTTTTCGTCACAGACAAAAAGGCCAACATGTTTTGAGCAATCGTGGCTGTTACAAACACCATATCCTTTAGAAGTTACGAAACATGCTTAAAACGCGTATTTTTCAGTCACGACAAATGGGACAACCGATTGTTCGGTATCAGCGAGGTGGAAGCGTGTCGGGTTGATCCACAACAGCGGTACGTTCTGGAGTGTGTCCACATGGCTCTGGAAGATGGCGGAATCACCCGGAAACAGATCAACGGAACAAACACTGGCGTCATTATAGGTAATAACTATATGCTTCGAATATTTGTTACATTAAAGGTATATCCTTATTATATTTTAAAGAAAAAAATAAGAACTAGTCCTGAGAACTAGGCTCAGAACTAAATAAAAATAAGACTGAAGCAATGAGGATCGGTAGCAAAGTGAATAGCAACGAAAATCCAGGAAATACATCATGGCAGACTTGTCCCATTAAATCACTTGGTGTATACTTCGGTACAAATCTTAATGAATGTAACACTTTAAATTGGGATCTTAAACTAAAACAGTGCAAAAGCTTGATTCAAGCTTGGAACAGACGCAAACTGACTCTTTATGGTAAAATACAGGTCATTACTAGTTTACTCATTCCAAAGTTTATATTCTTGTTCCAGTCATTAACACTTCCAAAAGCCAAAATAAATGAAATAAAAAAGCATTTATTTAACTTTTTATGGCATGGAAAAAGAGAGAAAATAAAACGTTCAATCATAACTGGGCCAAGATCAACAGGAGGACTTGGAATGGTTGACGAAAACCTACTTATTACATCTCTTAAAATAAAGTGGATTAAATCCTTAACTGACAAACAAAATGAGAAAGCACACTGGCAATTAATCCCAAGATATTACTTAAACAGATATGGAAATGTTATTTAATTTTTAACATGAACCTGGATTCAATAAAAAACATAAATACAAATCACATTAGTGAATTTTATAAAGAATTAATAATGTCCATATACGATCAAACGGTAACGAAACACAACATACATTAATTTTTAATTTTGTACGAAAACATTTAATATGGGAAAATAAATCCATAAAATACAACAATAAATGCTTAATCTTCAAAAGCTGGATTGAGTCAAATATTATTTTTTATCAATGATCTCATAAATTATGACGGCCTCATATGTGAAAAAGCAGTACGAACCAAACTGCTTTCAAAAAATAATTGGTTAGCCGAATTACACATGATTAAAAATTCAATTCCAAAAGATTGGCTTAATATCATTAAAGCAGAAAAAACGGTCAAAATCATTATTTAAACTTGATCGAGAAATAAATATACTAGGACAGCCTAGAAAATAAAGAAGTTTACCAGAATCTGATTCAATATAAATTCGTTGAACCATACATTCACACTTATTGGAATGAAATATTGCATCAAACAACTAATTGGACAAATGTATACTATTTTATCAATACGCTTCACGACAACAAAATTAAACAATTCAAATATAGATGTATACACAGAATATTTACTTCGAGAGAAACTCGATTCAAATGGAAAACGATAGCCTCTCATAATTGCAGTCTTTGTGGTGTAACCGAATCGTATGAACATATATTTATAAATTGTCCGATTGTAGAAAAGTGTTGGACTCAATTACATAAAGTTCTCAAATTGTGTAGAATTTACAAAAACTTTAGAAATAAGAAAACAGTGATTGAAGGCTATAAGCTAGACGAGCCGAACTTTTACAACTTAAACGTTATACTTTCACTTTTTTGCTTCTGCATTTATAAGGCCTTTTTCCTTAGTGATAACAGAATGAAAGAATTTGATCTATTTTCACTATTTAAACAGGAATTTATATTCCTTTGGACGGATTATAAAATGCATTCCAAAGTTGATACTATACTTTCTATTTTTCATACAACATTGTCAAGTCTTTAATTACCGGCCCGGTATGTAACACACACACCTGCAATTTTGCTGTTTATGTTTACGATGGACAAAGAAATAAATTACTCATTGTGAGCAAAATCTTCTTCTCCTGTCTATAGATAAGAATATAAAGTTTGCTCTGTATTTTAATTGTTAAATAACACAATTAAAACTTAGATAGTTGTAACATAAAACAAATAGTATTACTTATATAATCTGTACACATTATATTGTGCTGGCACCCAAATCAAAGATTTATCTCATATATTACCTTCTTCTTTCAAAACCTCTCCATTGCACTCACCCACCTAGCATCTATCATAGCTTACCATTTAAAATAACATATCAAATACTACTCATTCACTACCATGATTTAGGAGTTATCTTGTACTAGCAAGACACGACTCAATCCTTACAACACTCACATTCGCCAACCCATTTCATCCTTCTAAATTTCGTTTTCGGTTAGATGGATACCAAATAGATGGGCTCTCATACATAAAATACCCCTGCAATATACACCCACCACCCACTTTTCTCACACACATCCATCATGATAAACCGAATTTGTTAAATATAAAAAAGATTAACTTTATGACTGTTACAACATAAAATAATGTTTTATGTATAGTATTATTATTGTAAATTTGTAAATAATATCGAATAAACGGATTGTCGAATGACAATTAGGAAAAAAACTAGTCCAGAACTGTAGACGGAGATAAGAACCTTTAGGTTTATATCAGTTATTCTTCTGTATTGTATCGTCAACTGAAAGGTCATTATTTTTCCAAATGATATGACTCGTCAAATTGAAATAAAAGGCGTTGGATGACAGCTAGGAAAATCTTTTAAAATTGAAATTCGGATATGAAAATGTGGATACAAAACTTTCAAAGCGATTTAACAAAGATATAGATATAAATTGTTAACCTATTTAAAGAATACTAGAGTGTAATGGCTTCTTATATATCGATATATAGATTTCAATCTTAAGACTGAACAGATATTATATTGGAAATAGGTAGCTAATATAAAAAAGACACCTTATGAAATAAAAAGTATGTGCGTTGAGATATGAAATAGATCCTCTTGTAACAAAAGAAAAATTAAATCTGTTCCGTAACTCTGGGTGCACTTGTATACGGCAAGCAAATGACCATGCGTGTGTCTGTGTGGGTGTCTATGTGTTGGTTGTATGCATTAAATTTGATTTAAAAGAAATATCTAAATGAAAATATTGACAGCTTAGAGGTTAGAAGTAGACAAATTGGTAATCAATGGTCCTATTGATTCCACGTAAAACATATGGAATATTGTTCTATTTATTCTATTTAAGGGAGAGCATTTTTCTCTTGAGCACATTGACTTTTCATGTACGTTTCTTTTATTCTCTTTATTATATTTGATACCCTGCCTTCTGAGGCTTCTTTTCCAATCGTAAGTTAGTATATAAAGGGATATCTCAATTGTTTCTAGGCTCAATGAATGATGATTACAAAGTTATGGCGAATTCCGATCTAACAGAACTAGGGGGCTACACAGCGACTGGATCCGCCTCGAGTGTGCTGGCTGCACGTGTTTCCTACGTGTATAACCTACACGGTACTTGTCTAACCTTAGACACAGCGTGCTCGTCTGCACTCATCGCCATTCATCTTGCGAGTCAGGCCATACGAACAGGTGAGTACTTAAAGAAAGAACAGCCTCGAGTGTGCTGGCTGCACGCGTTTTCTACGTGTATAACCTACACGGTACTTGTCTAACCTTAGACAGAGCGTGCTCGTCTGCACTCATCGCCATTCATCTTGCCAGTCATGCTATTCAGACAGGTGAGTTCTTACAGTAAGAACAGCCTCGAGTGAGCTGACCGCACGTGTTTCCTACGTGTATAACCTACACGGTACTTGTCTAACCTTAGACATAGCGTGCTCGTCTGCATTCATCGCCATTCATCTCGCCAGTCAGACCATTCAAACAGGTGAGTACTTACAGTAAGAAAATCCCCGAGTGTGCTGGCTGCACGTGTTTCGTACGTGTATGACCTTCACGGTACTTGTCTAACCTTAGACACAGCGTGCTCGTCTGCACTCATCGCCATTCATCTCGCCAGTCAGGCCATTCAAACAGGTGAGTTCTTACAGTAAGAACAGCATCAAGTGTGCTGACTGCACGTGTTTCCTACGTGTATAACATACACGGTACTTGACTAACCTTAGACACAGCGTGCTCGTCTGCACTCATCGCCATTCATCTCGCCAGTCAGGCCATTCAAACAGGAAAGTACTTTCAGTAAGAACAGTCTCGAGTGTGCTGGCCGCACGTGTTTCCTTCGTGTATAACCTACACGGTACTTGTCTAACCTTAGACACAGCGTGCTCGTCTGCACTAATCGCTATTCATCTCGCCAGTCAGGCCATTCAAACAGGTGAGTACTTACAGTAAGAACAGCCTCGAGTGAGCTGGCTGCACGTGATTCCTACGTGTATAACCTACACGGTACTTGTCTAACCTTAGACACAGCGTGCTCGTCTGCACTAATCGCCATTAATCTCGCCAGTCAGGCCATTCAAACAGGTGAGTACTTACAGTACTGTTTAACTTTATAATTTTGTTTTTTGGCTTAAATAAGTTTTTTATAAGCTTTTTAAATACACAATTCTATTCTATTTTCATATGTTTTATGTTTACTAAAAATGGAACAAAGCTGTTTTGAATGCGTTTGAAGCAAAGTAAACCGTTTATCTTGTTTGGCCCGCCTACTATTATCTGCCTGTATAAACACCCTTTTAAATTTTTAAAGAGTGGATCCGCGGCATGACAAGTAGAGTTCGAAAACTGTTTCACCATTTGGTCTATACTAAATTCGGTATTGCATTGCTACTGCACGATTTTGTTTAAGAAAGATCAATTATTGAATTATTTTTTTATTTTTGGTCTCACAAATATTAGTGACATACTTGCATTGGTCATATGAGCATCAGTTGATGATTGCCTTGGTGAGATAATCATGCACAAAAACTTAAGAGCACGTTGTTTACCTAAACATAAAACGGTAACATAACAAATTCCCATTGAAAAGTGCAGTTTGGTGTTTGATTTTTGTTAAACTAATGGATATCTAAGAAATCAAAATAATAGATTTTTTTTTATAATATGGACACCCCAGGCCTTAGAGCCGTACAGTGGAAATCACATAACCCCTAACCATTGCATCGAACAAATACAGTGTTGTTTTGATGTAAACCGATTTTTGTCAAAAATGTTTGATAAAGTATTAGCTATAATAGCTTGATTATTTAAGGCTTTAACTGCTAAAACAAAAGAACCAGACTAGCAACGATTACGCCATGATATGCTGCTTAGCTCTTCTAATTTAGCTTGGATTTATTACGATGTTATTATTTTCTGCACTTTAGGTGACTGCGATATGATGATATGCGGCGGTGTTAGCAGTATTCTCTCACCGGACACATTTAAAGCTCTGTGTGAAGCACGTATGTTGTCGACAGTCGGTCAGTGTCAGTCCTTCTGTGAGACGGCCGATGGGTATGCCCGCGGAGAGGGGTGTGGTGTCGTTATTCTCAAACGTCTAAAAGCGGTAAGTTATCAGTGAAACCTATTATGAATCACGATATAAAGTAGTTAAAGTCCTGGAAAATCGTTTTATTGTAGATTTATAGGTTAACAGAACTCTTCATTAAGCGTGATATTGTTACACATACATGTAACATCCATTTCGAAAACGATTGATTCCATTGATCATGAAAACCTCTTAAACTCCTTGATAAAGGTATCGTGGGAAACTTTTAAGGCTGCTATGTACCAATTTATGTTTTTTCGGGTTCTTGTTAGTAATGCATCATATACAGATGGTTTCATGTGCAACATTGGCACAAGACGGGGCTTCAAAATGAGTATTGTCATCTTTTCGATATTAATCAATGATTAAATTGACGATTTAAAGCAAACTTAAAACAGGGGGAAATAATTTATGATATTGGTGACAATGTTTGGGCAATCTTTTACGCCGATGACATGGCAAATGAAAGTGATATGGAAGCAGGTCTGCATACCCAGATTGACACTTTTATCTATCCTAATCTGTGAACGAACAGGCATGCAAATAATTTATCGCAAACTAAGAAATTGTGTAAAGAAAATGTGGCTATTTATACGAAAAATGGTTTCTCAATGCAGAATGTATTAAGACAGCTTCGAGTAACAAATACAGTGAATTCTTCTGCAGGTCATAGAAGATGGAAATAAGATCTGGGCGACAATTAAGACGGGAAGTAGTCAAGATGGCGCAACAGCAAGACCGATGACTGCGCCATCTGCCGACCAGCAGCTTGAGCTGCTTAAACACGTTTACGAAACGTTTCACTTTAACGCCACGGATATACAGTATATAGAGGCCCACGGTATGATTTTTGTATCCATTTTCGACGTTCAGGATTAGAAGTACGTTACAAAGTTAGGATATTATAAAAAAAAACAAATGCTGCTTTATTACACAATTACAAACAGTTAAGTAAATGGTATCTGATCTCAAAATGCAATTGAAGACTGATATTCAGAATTAACAAACTGGACCTAACATTACACACACGTATTCAAATTACTGAGATTTCAAAAACTAAAGTGATATCAATGTTGAACATATTGTTTAAGTCGTTTTCATCTCTAGGTTATGGATGCTTAAAACCATGATTTACTTTCAAGAGATGATTTAAGGACGTTCTCGGTAGTTTTATCTGCGCACTTCATCTGCGCATTTAAGGGAGATAATAATCTGTTACCGAAGTGGTACTTGCATAGTAGTCGGTACTTTTTCATTCGGATGAAACTTACTGTATGCAATCTTTTTAAAAGAATAATCATATTAACCATAGAACTTTAAACGGTTATTGACATTTTTTATATATCCCTCATGCATATCAAGCCCCCAGCTTGTATTTTTCAAGTATAAAGTTAATTTAATCGTTTTTATAAATGTTTTTCAAATACGGTTACCTTGGAAACTGTCAACATATACTTTTTTTAGCATTTTGCATTTCAAGATTAAATCTTACTTCACATACTAAAAAATAAGAAAATTCTATGAAAGGAATTTTTAAGATATCTTCATTTATTTGTAATATACATATTAATTTTCATTGTTTTTCGTCGAATACAAACAAATTGAAAAACTGATTTGGATAACAAAAATTGTTCAGATCATAATAATTTGAAACAAACATTTAATAATAAAGTATTTAATATACGAATTCATGTTGTTTGTGTAAATAAACCTTCCAGAAATTATTTTATTACCTTTGAAGATGGTATGGTCATTTTGACAGTTTTGCCCCAAACGGTTACCATGGAAAGTGTCATTTTACGAAAAAAAAAAGCTTGTCGACCTGCAGACCTGCATTTTCTTTTTATTTTTGAATTCACAATAGAATTTTAAATAACATATCACAAATTTAGAAAATTCTATGAAAGGATTATTTTCTTATAAAACTGTAGAAAAGGTCATTAACTGCATATTTATTATCAAAATCAAAATATATATATATATATATATATATATATATATATATATATATATATATATATATATATATATATATATATATATATATATATATATATATATATATATATATATATATATATATATATATATATATATATATATATTATATATATTTGGTTAAAGCTGTTTTGGAAAAGAATTCGACGTGGATAAATAGGAACTCTATATGCTTCCTTTTTACATATTAGAACCTCCATGTTTAGACCACGGACTTTGATTTTCCCCCTTTATTACTGCCATGTCTTGTGATGACATGTCCCTCGATGTTTGTTTGGACGAAAACTCTCCATTATTTCAGGTACCGGTATACCAAGAGGGGATCCGACCGAAATCAACGCCCTTGGAACTTTCTTTTCATCAGAGAGGAGTAAACAATCCACCCCATTGCTGTTTGGCTCTGTTAAATCAAACATAGGTCACACTGAATCAGCAGCAGGGGTAGCCGGACTTCTGAAAGTGTTGTTGATGATGAAACACGGCAAATATGTACCGTCCCTTCACGTAAAGCCAGACAAAAGTAATGTCAACAAGGCCATCAAACTTTCTGAGTATAACCTTGACGTCTCAACTTCAGTGCAAGACTTTCCCTTCAACAAGAATGGCGAAAGACACGCGTGTTTGAACTCCTTTGGATTTGGTGGGTCTAATGCACACGCGTTGATAGCCACCAAAGACATGTATTTTTCTAAGAATAACGAAACTGTACAAAAACATATCATTCCCATTTGCATATCTGCAGTAAACCACGAGGCCCTTCGACAAAACTTAATACAGTTCAAGGCTGACATACAGGACTCAATTGAAACACAAGAAAATATTGCTTACACATCGTTTTACCACCGTGACATGTTCTCGTTTAGGACACTGGTCTTTGGCTGCGACGTCACAGAAAGTCAGGAGGAATGCAATCATCGAATTGAACGATGCACTGACATGCTTCCAAAGAAGAAACACAACAAGGTGTTCGTATTTTGTGGGGTGGGCACGACCTGGAATGGTATGTGTCAAAAGCTTATGAAGGAGAACGAAGTTTTCAGAAAGACGGTCGATCAAATAGACGTCTATCTCGAATCTCTCACGAAATGGAAGATGGGAGACAGATTTCTTGTCGATACGAACTATGAAGACCCTTTTCTGAATCATGTTGCTATATTTTGTGTACAAGTTGCACTCACAGAAGTTTGGAAGTCCTTTGGTATCATCCCTGACGTTATAGTCGGCCAGTCTGTTGGAGAGGTGGCTGCAGCTTATGCTGCAAATCTATTGTCATTGGAGGATGCCGTTAAAGTCATTTATTTCCGTTCAGAGATTTTGGCTCGACAGTCTGGTGGATCAATGACCGTTGTAGGAAATATGAACACAAAGGAAATAGAAAACATGTGCAGCAAATACGAGGACAAGGTATGTATTACTGTTTACAGTAGTCCTGTTGCTTGCACGCTATCCGGAAGTACCGACGAACTAAAAGATTTAACGAATGGTTTAAAAGCAGACGGAACAGATACACGAATATTCATACGGGAGCTTAAAGTCAAGTGTGCCTACCATTCATCCCTTCTAGATGGTTGTGTGGACGAAATCAAACGCATGTTAGACCCTGTATTTAACAAATCGACGAGCAGTCTAACAAAGAAAGACGGAGAATTTATCCCGATGATTTCAACGGTAACAGGAGAACCTGCGACGTTTGATCAAATTAATAGCGGGACTTATTGGGCTACAAATATTCGACAACCTGTCAGGTTTATGCAAAGCATAGAGGAGGCGTTTGACATGAATAACTTTAATGTTTATCTTGAAATTGGCCCCCGACCAGTGCTTCGTGCGCACCTCTCAAACATTTTAGGAAGCACGATCAAAGCCCGAGCCGTCCCATCCATGCTACCAAACAAGGAAATACAGTGTCTATATAGATCACTGTCGGAGATGTTTGAACTTGGAATAAATATAAACGATTCCAGTTTCATTGATCGAGAAGACAGTCAGCTTTGTAACATCCCGCGTTACTCTTTCAACAGGACAGCGGAATTATTCATGCCTAAAACCACACAAGATTATTTAGCAGGTTATACAATCGACAATAGCCACATGTTTATTCGATCAGCAAAGAGCGCTGATGATATGCGCTTTGAGATAAACATAGACATTAAATCAACTCCTTTTGTCTTTGACCATTTTCTGTCAGAAAAAGTAATTGTACCCGGAGCGACATATATTGAAACAGGATTTAAAGTCGGAATGGAAATGTTCGAGAAGCCTGTAGACCGTTTGTCGGTGTCTTTTAGCTTTGCGAAAACATTCTCACCATCATCTAGTAGAAAAAACACACTCAGTGTTAAGCTTACTTCCCGTGATGAAAAACATGTTCAGTTCTCCGTTCTTAACGAAGGAAACACCCTTGCCTGTGGAGTAGTATCTGAGAGAAGTATACCTAGGCGGAAAGCGGTTGATATCAGATCTCTTAAAGCAGAATGCACAGTACCTAAGACAAAGTCAGAATGTTATGCTTCTTTGGAAAATTTTAATTTCCGATATGGAGACAGCCTGAGTTTAATACAGAATGCTTTTGTGTCTGAATCTGAACAAAAATGTCTGACAGAGCTTTGTATTCCGGATTTCCTCTGCAAGGAATTGACTCGAACACACTTTCATCCAGCTATCATAGATTCAGTTTTTCAGATCTTCGGAATTTTAATTGAAAGTTCGGAGGATACTTTCACCAATGCATTTGTTGTCCCTAAAGGTGTTGGTGGTGTGGTTGTAAATAAGCCAGTAGAACCAGTAATGTATGGTTTTGGAGAACAGATACGGGCGACGGACAATTCGACGCATTATAATGCAGTCTTACTATCAAAAGACGGCTCTGTCATAGCAGAGTTTGAAGACTTCTATACATCAATCATCAGAAGTGACACAGACATACACGATAAGTCATACAAATACGCTCTGAAATGGTCAGACGTTAAGGAGTTACCATCTACAAATACTGACAAAAGTCCAAAACACGTACTGTTGTTTTCTGATGATAAAGACTCAAAATGGCTTAAAGATCTGAAAGCTTATGTTGACGTTCTTACAGAATCAACGATCGAAACGCTTTCAATTCATCTTTCCAATCAAAACACAAAAATGATGATTATATATCATGTAAGTGGGGATTTCGACAACGGCATGGAGGCTAATGCACAAAAAGTGTTCTTGAATGCGATAACAAGATTTTCCAACATAATGAAACTTTTAGCCGAAATGAAAAAAACAGACCTCGATATTCAGATTACAATCATAACAGAAAATACTCAGGCATGCCCTGGTAGAGAGACAATGACTTTCAATGGTTCTGAAATCTGGGGAATGGTTCGATCTGCAACCCTTGAAGGTGGCACCAAAAGCGTCAAACTGATTGACATTGATCGAGACAACGTAGACGTAAAATCTTTGATGAATCTTCTCTCAAACTCAGATACAAACGACATTGAGTTCGCGCTATCAGGCACTCAACTTTTCCAGCCGAAGATGCAAACATATATTGCACAGAAAAGGACGAAACGAGCTGTTATGGTAACTTCTTCAGATAAACTAGCGATATACTCAGGAAACCCAATTGCTGTAAATGATCCCTACTTACTTTTATCTAATCAACCAAAGGCCTCCCCAAAAACAGTTCAAGTAACTATAGAATCACTAATAACTAACAGCAATGGTTTATATTCACAGACGTTACTTAATATGGATGTTTCGGAATCAATGTTACACACACATGGAGAAACAGACTTTCAAGTGATAGCTCTGGAAGGAAGAGGTAAAACAGAAAAAGGAAACGATGTTGTTTTCCTGTTTCCTGTTAGGGCTGCAACAATTGTCGATCTCCCAATGGATTGTGTTATCAACACGATTGACTGTCCTTTTCAATCAAACGGTATTCTAATTTTGATAAACGTTCTTATTCAGATAGCATCTGAAGTACAGGAGGCAACAGACGTGACGGTGATAAAACAATCTGAGGAACAAGATGTTGGCCAGGAACTATTCACGAGTATGTTGTTGACAAAGAATTGCACAGTCCAATTCCTTATGGACAAGCAGATACCCAATGCCGACGCTATAAACAATCAAGTACTCGTAGTAACATGTTACCTGTCTGCAAAACGCTGGATGATGGTTTTGAAAGCATTTCCAGAGTTAAGAAGGATAGTGTCACTAAGTAGGTTTTTCCCGGAGCAGTTTCCCTTATGGATGAAACACACGTATCCTGATATCCAGTTGATTATTCTGTCAACTAGCGACATGCTGAGTATCAATAAGATAAGCATTACAATGCCAATGGTAAAGAAAGTTTTACGACAGTTTCGGTCATATTCCGGAAGCAGGGAGACAAACAAGTTCTTATTGGATTTACCAATGAACAATTTACAGATCGAGGATAAAATTGTTGATGGTTCCCTTAAATGTTTTTGTAACGCCACGAGTCTGTTTAGGTCTCAAGCATGTTACATGATTGTCGGTGGATTAACTGGTCTTGGTTGGGTGCTACTGCAATTATTGGCTGAGAAAGGCGCCGGGATGCTTGTAACACTGTCGAGGCGACATCCTTCAAATTCGATTCAAGAGGAGCTAGACAATTTACAAAAGTCACGAAGTTGTCGCATCGTGCCAATGCAGTCAGACATAACTGATCTAGATTCCGTACAGCGCACCTTTTCAGATATACAGCAGAAATTTCCAAGCCATCCGATCAAAGGTATTTTTCATGGTGCGGGTGTACTTTCTGATGCTCTTTTGGAAAATATGGATGAACAGAAGGTAAAAACCGTTCTCAAACCTAAGATTAATGGAGCATGGAATTTGCATATTGCTTCTTTTAATTGTCCATTAGATTACTTTGTGCTTCATTCATCGATAGTTTCGGTGATTGGAAATCCTGGTCAGTGTAACTACGCGGCCGCAAACAGTTTTATCGACTCGTTTGCATTGTACAGAAGATCCAAAGGTCTTCCAGCTCAAAGTATCAATTGGGGAGCTCTCGCTGTTGGAATGGCAGTCGACAGCAACGCCATAGAGTCACAACTTAAAAGAAGTGGCTTCAGTATGCTTACTCAGAAACAAATAAAAGAGTTCTTTCTCGAGGCAATGCTAAATGACGATACTGGTGTCATTTATGCCGATATTGAATGGGAACGGTTACTGGCCGTGCAGCCTATGTCCACGAAGTCGTCCAAATACAGCCAGTTTCGCAGCAAACGCATCAATGTTGTCCACACGAACAAAATTCATTTTGAAATGGAAGAATATACCAATCTTATGAAAGATGAGCAAATCAGAAAAATTCAAGACGTTCTTACAGAATTGGTACATGAGCAATTGGTGATTGATGAAGATGCATTGAAAATTGATAGACCAATTACGACCTTGGGCATAGATTCAATGGTGGCGATGGCTCTATCTAATAAGATTGATCAAGTTTTTAAGTGTCGAATTTCACTTGTCGTTCTCCTATCAGAGGAGACAAGACTTTCTACACTCTCAGACTTCATTTGGCAAAATATAGGTACATCTTCACACGAATCAGGGGATCAGGATTCGAGTGACACAAATTCCCTTACGTCAAGACTATTCAACACAGATGGTTATACGTTTATGCAGTTGGATTTCCTGGATAAATACAAATATCACCGAAACGATCCTTATTATTTACGTGTCATAGATGTTGAGCTTACAGAAACAAAGCTGCATTTAGAAGACTGGCATGTATTACTAAGGCATGTATTAAAGATCAATCCTGAACTGAGAAAAGTATTTCACTTTGCTGAGAAGGGTGAGGTGTCCTTCGAAACTGTTGGATATAACGATCTTAGTATCGACATAACAATGTTTTCATATGGCGTTTTGGAGGACAAGAACTCGCCGGACATTCGATTACAACTGCCGACTGATCTCAATGGACGCCTGCCTGTTTCATTTAGAATTCATGAAACAGAAGTATCCACGGTTCTTCGTGTGATAACACATGCACTAGTTGTAGACATGAGAGGATTGTCATTGTTATGTCGGGATATCGAAGCAACAATCGTTGCGTATTTCTACAAGAAGGATCTACCCGAACGGACCGCAATAGATGTACCCGAAACCGTAAAGGCTTATATTCTACCAAGGATGAACGAACTACAGAGGTTTTGGAAGAACTATCTTGACTGTAATATAAAACCCATCACACTTGGCTCAAGATTACATTGTGTCGAAGAAAAATACTGTAGTATAGAACACTTGACGGTTCCACAGGGGACTGTTTTGGCCATCAAGAAGTTTTTGGCAAGGTTCGGCATTACGCTATACGAGTTTATCATGTCCCTTTACCAGATCTATCTTTTCATCGGCTCCAATTCTCCTGTCATAACTGTGGGTACTGCAGCAGATATGAGGTTTCATGTACCAGGATTGAGTCATGTGATCACCAGATGCGTCAACTATCTGCCAATCATTGCAGAACTGAATGATGAAACTACGATTGAGGATTTCGTGAGATCAAACAGCAAACAACTCTCGACAGCCACTCAACATGGAGCTTATCCTTATTCACTAATCCGAAACGAATTGAAGACGGACGAAGTGCGGGATAATTTATCTAGGCATTTCCTAGCCATGAATGATATGGAAGAAATAAACAAAGTCATGGAAGATAAAAACAGTCGAGCATCAATTCGACGGGTATGGCATATGCGACATGACCGAGAAACATTTATCTTCGTAAGGTACGACCTACAAAAAGCTTGGATCAAGTTGGAAATCGGCCAGAATACGAAGATTTGTGGTCAATACGGTCAAATGTTTTCTGACAACATGATGCTATTGGCAGAGGCAGTTATGAGCAATGGTCATAAAACGCTTTCCGCCCTCCGTTCTGAGCTGACAGGTAATCTGAAGGAAGGAAATACTCTTGTTAAGCATGGCAATTCGAGTACAAATGGATCAAAGGAACCACAACTGAACCGTTCTTCAGATCTTATCAAGGCCTTACCTAACGAAGTTTCCGGAAAGACCCAACTCGTCGTTTACGCAGGTTGGTATTATTCAGTCTCGTATTAATTTATTATGAGACACATAATACATGTGACAGAATATGTCCATCATATCTAGTCATTGTCTGAGTCAAACCCGTTGTGTATTAGAAAAGACACATTCTTTGATTAAATGTGATCAAATTAGTTTTATTTAACATATCTTTATAGTTCTTAATGATCTTGTCCATGTAATCTATAAACGTATAAATAGAGAATCGACAAGGAAGGAAGTTTACATGCTGGGCTTACTCATTGTACTCTCCACTCAGAATGACTACTACTAATGTTTTGTTCTATTGAAATGCGTTATTTAGGTCACTTAAATCGTTATCAATCAGATTCAACCATGTATGCGTGTTGCGGGGTCGATCTATAATTGTCATAACATTTTCATTTTTTGACACTCACTTTTTAAATTTTGCTATGTTAATTTTCATTACACGATGTTCTTGTAATGATCCTTTTATATCATCTCTTACCTACCGTTTCAGATAACTTAAATGTTAACCGGACAAAGAGTGTAATGATACCCCCAAACAAGTCAGAAGGTTCCAAACAGAAATCTCATGTTGAAAATAAGCATATGAAGAACATAATGAAACAGAACAATGTCAACACTCTTAAAGCAGGTATTGTAAAGCGTCTCTATTTTTATATCAAGCGCACTAATGGTTATCACCGGTACTCTGATGGCAATCAATTTTGCATGCATACATGGCGATTTGCCGTTCAGGATATTTTATAAGTGTTAGCGTTTGTGAAAAAATGATATGAACAAACATACTGAACGATAACACTCATCACATCGAATATCATATTTGTATGGGATCATTCAAATAAATCTGATTTTTTGAACAAGCTTAATTCTACCCAATCGGTAAATGATTTAAATCGGTTACAGAGTCAAATAGATATGTCTGTCTGTGAAGGTGAAATTGATGTTTGTCTCAATGGCTTAAGTTCTATAGTTTTTTCAGCGGCAGACAAGATGAGCAAACGTATAGGAAACTCACGAGTAAAGCATGATTGCCAATTAGATGTTATACACCGTGACAACAAACCATGGTTTAATGATGAATGTTGTTATAAAAGGCTCGTGTTTTACCAGATGCTAAATATATACAAGTCAAATAAAAGTGATGAGAATAGATTGAAATTTATAACAGCCAGGAATGAATATAAATCACTTTTACGAAAAAAAAAGATATTGTCATGATAAAAAGATGACAGAAAACTTAATTTATGCACGATATAAAAATGCTAAACTTTATTGGAATCTTTTAAGAAAGGTACGAAAAGCAAACCAAGCAATATTAATATTATTGAGTTTGAACGGTATTTTAGAGCCGTTAATAACCCGAGTGACAGATGATGATATTTTAGAATTTAATGAAAACTATGAACATGATGAATTGTCAACTTTTTTCGAGGAATTGAATGTCCAGATATCGGAGTATGAAATTACTAAGGCCATAAAACAGTTAAAGAGTAATAGATCTGCTGGGCCTGATTTTTATATTAATGAATTTTTTGTTCATGGTATAACTGTATTATTACCTGTTTTGCATGTACCTTTTAATAAAATATTTGATATAGGTTACTTTCCTAAGTCATGGTCTGAAGGATACATTATTCCTCTACATAAAAAAGGAAGCAAAAGTAACGTAGAGAATTACCGTGGTATTACCTTATTAAGTACACTTTGAAAATTGTTTACTCGAGTGCTAAATAATCGATTAACATTATGGGCAGAGGAGTATAATGTATATGTTGAAGCTCAGATGGGTTTTAGATCTGGATTAGGAACAGTTGACGGTATTTACGTTCTTCACAACATTATAACACATATGCTTAATTCTGGGAAAAAGTTATATTGTGCGTTTGTTGATTTTACAAAGGCTTTTGATTATGTTGTTAGAGACAATTTATGGCATAAATTAGTTAAACTTGGACTAAAGATTAGAATTTAAGATATCATTAAATCCTTATATTCGGAAGTCAAGACAAGGGTAAAATATTTTAACCAGTTAAGTGATGATTTTACATGTACGTTAGGAGTAAGACAAGGGGAATGTTTATCACCCTTCCTTTTTTCTATGTTCATTAATGATATCGAACAATCATTTATTAATAAAGGTGTAAGAGGTATCGATATAGGTCTTTTAAATGTTTTCATGATAATGTATGCTGACGATATTGTTTTTTTAGCTGAGTCACCTGAGAAATTGCAGAATCATCTTGATCTTTTGCGTGACTATTGTTATACGTGGAAATTAAAGGTTAATACGTTAAAGACTAAAGTGATGGTTTTCAAAAAGGGAGGTAATTTGCCGAATAATTTACGGTTTAACTATGATGATAACGTTTTGGAAATAGTGAATCGATTTGTGTATTTAGGTATTGTATTTTCCTCAGGCGGATCATTTAATAATGCCGAGCATACATTATCCGGCCAAGCATTAAAAGCCATTTTTGTAATGAACAAATATTTATATAAATTTACACGATTATCAATAAAACATAGGCTTGATCTGTTTGATAATCTGATTACACCAATTTTAAATTACTCCAGCCAAGTTTGGGGCTTTGCCAAAGCTGATTCTATTGAAAGAGTCCATACTCAATTCTGCAAGAAATTATTAAATGTTAAGAAAACAACACAGAATGATCTTATATACGGGGAATTGGGCAGAAACTCATTACAAATTATTAGATATTATAGTATTCTTAAATATTGGGTAAAGCTTTTACAAATGCCGACATCCAAATACCCTAAATGCTGTTATATTCAATCAGTAGAGGATTTTCAAACTTCTCAAAGTAAGATTAACTTGGCATCGCTAGTAAGCAATCTTTTATGTTCACTTGGGCTTTATGAACCATGGATCTCTCAAACTATTGGAGATAACAGAGTATCTTTATCTATCGTTAGACAAAGATTGGACGATCAATTTATTCAGAATTGGAATGGCCGTATTAATAACTCTTTAAGAGCTCTATTTTATTCTAAGATATGTTCTTTTCAATTACAGGAATATCTTAGTATTTTTAATTATGCAAAGCACTGTACTGCTATGACCAGATTACGAGTGTCTTCTCATAGGTTACAAATTGAGGCTGGTCGTTGGCACAAACCAAATAAAATTCCTCGTGAAAATAGAACATGTGTTACATGTAATATTTTACAGGACGAGTATCATTTCATTTTAGAATGTGCTACATATGCTGAATTAAGAAAAAGATATATCAATAAAATAAGCGAACTGCAGTATCATATTTGAGAAAGAATAGGGTCACTTATTAAGGACGTTCTCCGTAGTATTTTCTGCGCACTACATATGCGCATCCAAGGGAGATAATAATCTATTACAGAAGAGTTACTTGCATAGTAGTCGATTAAACATTTTTATTCAGAGGAAATGTACTGTATGCAATTGTTCAAAGAATAATCATATTATTCATTAAACTGTGAAAGACTATTAACATTATTATATATTCCTCATGCATACTAAGCCCAAAGCTTCTATTTTTCGAATTTTAAGTTATAAAAAAATATGGTTTTTTTTTAAAATACGGTTATCATGGAAACTGACATTTTACAGAAAAACTAACTCGTCAACATATATCTTTTTTGCATTTTGTTTTGCAAGATTGAAAAATGAATTTTACTTCACACACTGAAAAGTAAGAAAATTCTATGAAAGGAATTTTAAATAGATTCATTTATTTGTAATATACATATTAATTTTCATTGTTTATTGTCGAATACAAAAATTTGAAAAGAATCTGATTTGGATTACAAAAAAAAATTCAGATTGTGACGATTAAAAAAAAACATTGAATCATAAAGTATTAAATGTATGAACTCATGCTTTTTGTGATAATAAATCTTCCAGAAATTACTTTATTACCTTTGAAGATGGTATGGTCATTTTGACATTTTTGCCTAAAACGGTAACCATAGAAACTTTCTTTTAACAAAAATAACATATATAAAATTTAGAAATTTCTACGAAAGAATTATTTTTCTATAAAACTGTAGAAAATGTCCTCAACTGAAAAACAATTTCAATCAATATCTCATGTGTAACCAGGGTGGGAAAAACAGGGATCACCATACAGATTTCTTTAAACTCATGTTTGTTAAATATTATACAGTATAAAATAAGTATAATCCTCTTTACCATTATCATAGATATAGAGGTGATAAATGCTTTTTCAATTTAAGATATTTCTAAGAAGAATACATTTGACGTCAAAGAATTGTCTAGCCCGTCGATAAAAAGCAAAACACCTGAGAATAAGGACATAATGAACGGACAACAACAGAACATACAGAATGACCCTAACGAGATAGTTCTTGCCTCCGGTATGTATTCCTTTAGTCATATTGTCATGCTCCTTTTCGAAATAACCTTTGCCAGAGCGACATCTTTACGATCATATAACAAGTCATCTGTGCAACTCATTTCGATGATTCTCTTAGAGGAAGCTCATATTTTTCTTCGCCACAACTATTTTTTGTCACTTGCTTGACATCAATGTTCCATTCCAAAGAAATCAAATTACATTGAAAGTTTATTTGATGTAAGCCTTTGGTAACAAACAAACGTGCTTGTTAATCTTATAGAGCGGGTTTTTCTACGTCACAACTATTCTTGTCACTTACATAACATATATATTCTATTCCGAAGTAATCAAATTGCGTTGTAAGTTTATTTGATTGAATAAACGTCTTTTGTAAAAACAAACGTTCTTCTTATTCTAATGGAGGGGTATTATTGTGATATACTTCATTCACTTAAAATAAATCATTTGCATCCTTAATTAATAGTCTTACTGAAAGGAACTGTGCATTCTAAATTCAAGAAAAGACCGAAACTAATATGAATCAATCATCCAATATGGGAAACTCGAAGACAATTATGTGAAATAAAGTACGGCTAGTTTGGGTTGTCTATATTCTTCATAATTGAAACTCCATATAGCAATAGTTTTAAATTCATCGCAATTATACATATCGATGATCTGTTGAAACACTAATGTAGGTCAAATTCGCTGTTGAAGTGTTCGATCTTGTAATACATCTTGCGTGACGTAATCGACCTCGGTCTTACAGGTGAGTTTGAGAAGCAAACCTCCCACGGCTGGGACCATAAAGTACAGGTGAGACTGTGTGAAATTGACGGAAAGGCCGTGTTGGAATGGGGCAAGGAGAAGCGAATGAGGAAGAACAAGCCCAGAGTGGTACAACTAGCAGATCTCAGGGAGGTCATCATGCAAGATATAAACGGTAATAAAAACTTTACGGGATCAATTAAAGCCCTAAAACTGGCTCATAGTGATACAACAATTACCTAATTGGAACTCAGTTTGTCGGTGTTACAGTTAAGTAATACATCCTTCCTGGAAAAATCTACCAGATTGATGAGGAAAAAATGCCATATCCAAATCATTATTTAAAAAAAATGAAAGTATTGTTTGGCGTTCACGCTACAATAAACATCATATATCAAAGCAATTTGATAATGTAGAGGTCATGAAATATGGTTTTAGTTTGAAACGAGTTAAAAAAGACAGAATGAAGCTTGCGCAACAAGTTTCAATGACAGATGGCGATCTTGTAGCTTCATTCTATTTTATCATTCATAATGAGACTCATACATTACATTTTAGGTCTGCCGTCGCTGATCATTGATACAGGAAAGAAGTTGCTGGTATTGAAGACACCGAGTCGCTATCAGGCCGGTCATTTTCTGGATGTTATCTTGGGGTCAACTAAAATTGCTCCATCGAACATTTGACAGAGATTTGAACACAGCATTTTCTGGATGTGTTGGAAAACATAATTGATCAGTTACCAACAGTCTGTGGACGCACGTAACATTTTGATTGTAAAAAGAATTGTGAGCTCGATGTTAAAGTTTTATCATTTATAACGGCTTCGGCCATGATATCAAACGGAAAGGAAAATTGGCAAAGAAATATGTTAAACTTTATGTAACGTTCGAACGTTCATGCAAATTTAAGAGCCAACGCTTTATCAAAAAGACAATGTGTGTTTATATTTGGGAATCACAAGTGATCAGTGAATTGTTTATTCATTTTTCTACTGATTTGAAGTTATTGTGGATCTGACAGTTCTCTTTGTTGGGTTCGTTACAGATGCGTTCGATAAAGTCGTTGTTTATTTACTTATTATCTATACGGAGTTTACAGCTAATCTACATGTATATCCAATTGTTTGTTCATCAAATGTTTATCTGTTTATGAGCGGTCTAAAGGACCAAAGTATGGCCTAGTTGTAATGGTGAAGAAATTCAAATTTCAATACCTGTCACAGGGCGAGTTATAACTCCCATGAACTGGTAAACTTGTATTTTTGTGAAAGATTGTCATAGAGCTGAGGTGAAATGGTTCAATATAAATTTAACCTGACTAGTTGCTATGGAGAGGGGGTTTTCACAAGCGAGAGTAAACAGGGAAGACTGATTTTATGGAAAGCGAGTTTATCCCCGTCACATAACGCGAACGGTGACATGAAAAGGGTTCCGCGAAAACTAGGTGATTCAATGGCACTTGATATGTGACTTCCTTTACATATCATACTTTTAATGTACCTTATTAGAATAATTCAAACTCTTGATTTGAAGAGCTCCAAGTTAATCCTTGGAAAAATTGGTAGTCAAACTCTGTTAAAGAATATTTCTATATTTAAAACTTAAACCATATCTATTCACGTCTTGTCGGACGCGTCAGACAACTGCTTCCGAATATATTATGATAATTCGCGGATTGAACTATTGGTAATTGGATAAACAGAGTCGTTAAAAGGCTACCAAGCTTTCTTGACTCGACTTCGGAACTAATTATTTCGCCTTCGGCTCGGCCAATAAATTTTTCCATCATGCCCTAAAATCTTTATCAATTTCACGAACCTTCAGGTTCAATAGCAAATAGAATAAAAAGTGTCTTAAACGTTTTGGTATCAAAAGAACAAACTGGTTTCATCAAAGATAGAATTATAGGAGAAAACACACGTCTAGTTTACGATGTAATTAAACATTGTTGGGAAAATAAATTGTTTGGACTCAAAATGCTAAATGACTTTATCATTCAGTTTTATCGAAAAACTTAACGAACTTTTTGAATTTGGAAAATTATTAAAAAAACGGGATACATTTACACAATACTGAAGTATGTGTTCAGCTCACCCGTTTTTTATAGTTAAAAGAGGTTGTAGGCAGGGTGATCCGATTCAATCATACATAGTTATTCTTTGTTCGGAGATACTAAGTATCAAGATAAAAACTTGTAAAGATAAAAAAGGGATTAAAATTAATGAAAAGGAATACATAATTTCACAATTTGCAGATGATCTCTTCTTTTAGATGGATCAGAAGAATGTCTAAATGCCGTTTTAGACACACTTAACCTATTCTCACAAATATTAGGTTTAAAGGTAAATTTTGAAAACATAAGATCATTCGATAGGTTCGCCGAAATACAGCACGTGTTCAATAAAAAACTAAATTGAAATTGACATGGGTGAAACCCAGTTTAAATTATTAGCCGCTGTGTTTGATGTTGACCTAGATAAAATGGAAAGCTTAAACTTTGATGAAAAAGCAGATAATCTAAAAGGAAAATGATTTCATACTGGAAGAGACGTTAATTGCACCCATTGGAAGAAAACTGTAGTTAAATCTCTTTTAATCCCACTGTTTACTCGTCTTTTTATAAGTATCCCTCATCCAAAGAGTGACTTTGTTGAACAATTAGATAACATATTTCTTGATTTCATTTGGGATGGAAGACCCAAAATTAAGAATAGCGTCTACACAAAACAATATGAAGAAGGTGTCCTAAAGTAACAGATATCAAACATTATATATATATATATATAACATGTAGATCAAATTGGTTAAGAATATTGTTCTGTACAGCAATAATGCATGCTATCAGTTGGCTAAGAGTCTTTTTAACATCCATATGATAAAAACTGTTGGTAAATGATTATGTGAACGACTAATTTTAATAATCAAGAAGTACTTCTGGGTGGAAGTTCTCAAGGCGTGTGTGTCATATATGGACGGAATTGAATAAAATGCCAATGATTTGAATCAATGCCTCCATGTACCACTATTCTATAACGATACAATAAAAGTGATTTTAAAACCCGTGTATTACTACGACTTGTATATAAAAAAGGTTATATATTAATCAAAGATATCCTTAACAAAAATGGCACCTTTAAAACTAAAGATGTGAAACTCAGGAACAGGAAATAATTCAAATTTTATACATTACTATGGTTTAAGAAATGTAGTAACGTCCTTTTTTAACATTACTACAGCCAATAGGAATTTTAAGATACTTAAAAAATCATAACCCCTCCATAAACTGTTAATTTTCCCGATTATATCTAGTCCAGACACAAATAAACATGTCTATGGAATACTCAGTAAAATTAACGACGTATCAACAAGTCAAACAAAACGGCATTCTATCTACCCTAATATAAACAAAAACTGGAAGAAAGTATACACTATGACTTTTAGCATTACTAAAGATACATATGTACAATTGGTGCAGTTAAGAATTTTACATTTACTCCTAACAAAGCATTTACTAGATAGAATGCACACTCAAGATAGCCAAAAATGCATCTTCTGTCACACATGTGACGAAACATTACACTACCTATTCTATGTGTGTATACACGTGTAACCCTAAATGTTACATGTTATAAATACATTAAATGGAACATACCAGAACCTTCACGTAACAAGCGATGATATATTGCTAGGAATATGTAATAAGGACAGCACAATTGACCATTTTCTGTATTTTAAACGTTTTATATACACTGGCAAATTGAAGACTTTCTTACCTTATATAATGGATCTTAAGCACAGAATGTGATTAGCCTGGGATATTTACAAGGAAAAATGAAAACTGGACAGCTGTAAGATTTATGATACAGAGCCTGCCATTATCGCCCACAATTTACCGTGTTTTTAAATAAACATTCTCAAACACTCGATTTCTATGTACATTATGTTCTTTTTTTGTAATTTCTACTAAATATACAGCCATTTTTTTTTATCTTTCTATATACTCTCATTTTGTACGTTTTTCATTCTTCCCTTTGTGGTTACAACGAGCCTTAAAGCAAATCTAAACCAGCCAAACCAGGATACATGTATATGAAGTTGGAAAAGAGTGGCCTTAAAAATGCGGCTTTTATTTCCAACTTCAAAGTAAAGTACAGAGATGGAGGAGAATAACATTACGTTCATTTATTCTAGTTTAATAAGTTAAGTAGTCTAGTGGTCAAGCGATTTTATGTATGGTGTGGAGAATGATGACCACCGCCTTCACATACCTATGGACGTTGATAATAAAGAGTTACAAAAAAAGAACTCTATGACATGATGAGAAAACTGAATAAACAAAGCAACATTCAAAATACCTGAGATGTTAAGCATTGTTAGGAATTTACAAATCATCGATTTATAATTAAGAACATGTCGATTTGACTGACATTCATGTTGCATTCTCGTTTTCATTGAATCTTACGCTTTTTTTTAAATGGTGCCGTGTATCGAATAAAAACTTATAATCTATTGCTTATCTGTGGTCTGTTTACCCGATATCATTGCTTACTCCCATTCCCATTTAATCTTGTGACATGTCCAAATGAAAACGTCAACGGATTACAATTATCGGCTAAACGAGATGAATATATTTTAGGAAAATGTTCAAAACCCTTAAGACAAGCGGAAACAAATGTCGCCATTACCATTTTTTTTATTTTGTCACAATGATGGCTTAAAACGTGTTTAAGACTCGTTAAATTCAAATTCAACTTTTATTCGCTCACGTCTAGTAATACAATGAATACAAATGTTGATGACGAAACCGGTAAGTTGATGTAACTGTCTTCCCATACCATGGCTAATTCGTTGCAGGAAGGACAGTACTACCCATCTTTATTCATAGTCATTTACTTATCGTGCGTGGGATGTTCAAAGTTGACAGTTAGGCCTTTGGGTTTTTTTTTAATAAACATAGTTACGATGAATACGATAAATATATTCATGTGCTTTCATCGCGTGGTCGCACATGTGGTTAAACGATTAAACTTGATTATGATTCTTTAATCAAATTTGATTTTATTGCATGCATGTATGCGTTGCCACAATTCATATAATTACCAAAACGAATCGAAAGCTAGAACAGTTTACCGAGGTACAAATTCATAACATAAAAAAGTAATAGATTCATGTCATCAAAAACCCATTGCCAAGACGATCTCTAGTGCGAACTAATTGTTTTGAGATTGTTTAAATGTCAATGTTATGTTTGCTTATACTTTTTGTGATCGGTTCTTAAATCGTAACATCAGTCAGTATTTCAATACTTCAATTATGCTATACGCATACATGATGATGTAATATTTCTCTCCTAACTGTTTGTCACGCCAAACGATTGAAAACCGATTCGGCTTCAGGTCCCCGGGTGATATTTCTACGCTTTGCCTCATAAAATGTCCGATTCAAGACTTCAATATCTTTTCTCTATATACCTTTGTCTTTAGCCCGATAACACCTAAGATTCAGGGCAGCAATCATCCATTTCCTGACTACTACTTTCAAAACCTCAGTGGAAAGGTCACTCCAAACCCACGATCTTTGAACAATGATGTATAGTGTGAGATATTAATTTGACCTACAAACGCAAATTATTTGAATTCAAGCAAACTTGGGAACCAACCTCACTTAAACACATTGTCTCGCTCATCGCGTGTCAATGGTATCCCTTAACAAGTTCGTGACGAGAGATGTAACAGAATGGTGAATTCTTTGCTTGATGGCTGACTAAATTTAGATAAGTTATACAAGCACTCCCTTCGACCAAGTTAATGGTATTAAATATTTAGTTTTGGAAAAGACATTATTTATATGTGTACGATTTTATCCCGTACATTTCTGTATGAATGAACATGATAATTCATTGATAATTCAACATGGATTTTATTCATTTTTCTTTTTTAGTATGACGCAAAAGCCATTTGAACAGCACTCCATCTATATACGGATATCCGAGTAGTAAACACGAACATGTTGCTTGGACACTCGGGAGTTTAGCCCAGGTCTTGGTTCACCTTTCAAATACATGTACATTTATTTGTGGGTTTATCCATAAACCATTGTTAATAACTGAAACCGTAAATGAGCTGGATTTTGTCTGGGCCCCGATATCACCTCGAAATGATTGAATCAAAAATGTCGAATCAAACCGCAAATCATACCTGAAACATCTAAAACATAAGGCATGGGATAAGGTCCGATAAGATTATTAGGATTGCTTGCAAATCTTACTTAATTGTCATTCTATACATACGCTCTTTCCGTGACTGTCCTCATTCTAATGATCTTTGTTTCTCTTCTTAAAATAATCAGAACTATTACCACCGAACTAAGGTCCCTCAAGGATATGTTTGATAAGCGGGCTATATGATCAAAAAGATATTCAATTCCGGTTCACAAAGCTATATACTGAGAGAATCCGAGGGATTTGGCTGTGTAACACAATTTACCGTAACACCAATAACAGTATCAACAATGGCCATAACACCACCAACCGCAACACAATTAAACATAACAATTTAAACAAAACGACCTTTTCAAAACATTATTTACCACACCATCATTAACTACACATTCATGAACCACAACACTATTAACATCACCAATATTAACCAAAACACGTTTTACCATAACACCCTTAAAATCAACACTTCTAACCACACCGCCATTAACTTCTAGAACAATAACTGTACATTCATTAACCACAATACCATTAACCACAACACCATTAATCAGAACACTATAAACCACAGCAACATAGCCAAGATACCAATGGTTACAACAGCATAAACACAACATTAGTAACCACAACAACGATAACCACAATACCAACAATTACAACAGAATTGACCAAATCTTCATTTACCAAAATACCATTAAACACAACCCCATTAATATTCATGCCATTAACCACAACATCAATACCTACAGTGCCATTTTCACCAGAAAGCTAGATATAGGGACTCCGTCTGTCAATACGCCCAGCAATATATATAACTCATTCATTCTGAACATTCTGTTTATCTCCAAATTCAAACACGCTGTTTACCAATACTGTTTCACTTTAAGAACACTATCACCTCAACGAACCTCAACGAGCGGATCACTCCTGCACTCCAGTGCTTCCTTACAAGCTGTCATACCCTCTACTCTCGGAACTGAAGAATATAATTTACAAATGTCAAAGCAAAACAAAATACTGTTTTCCGGAAGCGGCTTCTCTATCTGTTTTAATGTTTGCAGAAATCCGTTGTGTGACGAATGAAACTGGAACTACCCTCAACGAATTTATTCAGCTCGTGTTCTGCCGACTGTGCTAATTCTCTGTTGGTGTATTCATTCCACTCACGATTGTTCTGTACGGAGCACCTTTCTTATGCAATTTGGGATTACCCTCAGATTACCTGGTTCGACATATCAAGGAATTAGATACTCTTTCATGTCACTGGAAATTGCACAACTCCGATGTAAACCATTCACGAGTTTCTTACCCTCTTGTAACTTGAATGCATCATATCACCTGATGTTTCTTCATACTACTGGCTGTTTCATTTCATCTCCTAAGCTTTGTAAATAAGTTTGTTTGTCCGTAACTACTGTGCCCGATCTCTTATCTGCCGGTTTGATCACGATACTAGTATTACGTCATAGCTCATAGAAGATCGCAATATTAGTTTTAATAATCCACATTTTTCATATTAGATAAACAAAACTTTTTTAGGCATGATCATTTGTAAATATCTTTCGAACAACAACGATATTTGAGCTAGTCCGTCTGTTATCGCACAACGTTTATTTTCGGACAGCCATAGATGAGTTGAAAAAGTCCACAAATTAGTGAGAATCTAGATTGTTATCGTCCCAAACTAATTCTAGAGTTGAAGTACGTTCGCGGTAGTTTTTTTTTCTGCGCACTTCATCTGCACAGCCAAGGGAGATATTAATCTTTAACCGAAGAGGTTCTTGCATAGTAGTCGAATAGGCGTTTTTATTCGGATGAAGTTTACTGTATGCAATTTTTTTCAAAGAAGAATCATATTATCAAAAAAGACATAAATGGTTGTAAACGATATTATATATTTCTCATGCATATTTCTCAACCCTCAAGTTCTATTTTTCAAGTATAAAGTTATATCAGCCGTTTTTATAAATGTTTTTCAAATACAGTTACCATGGAAACTGTCATTTTACAGAAAAACTAACCCGTCAACATATCCTTTTTATTGCATTTCATTTTTCAAGATTGAATTTTACTTCACATACTGAAAAATAAAAATATTCTATGAAGGAAATTTCTAAATATCTTCATTGATTTGTAATATACATATCCATTGTTTTTTGTCGATTGCAAAAATTTGAAAAACTGATTTGGATTACAAAAAGTTTCCAGAATGTAATCATTTAAAATGACATTGAATTATAAAGTATTGAATGTATGAATTCCTGTTTTTTGTGTTAATAAACCTTCCAGAAATTATTTTATTACCTTTGAAGATGATATTGTAATGGTCCGGCTTTCTGACAGTTTGACCTAATTTTCATTTCTGGAAAATGCATTGTTATTCTTTTTTTTACGTTTAATCATGAAAGACATAAGTCAGGGTTAATTCCACTTCGTCTTGAATGCCTAATCATACAATTTTACTAGTATTTACCTTTCTACATTGTCCAATGATTGAGAATTGTTAGATTATCCTGGATCGATTTTAAAAACATGTCTCTTGGCAGCCATTTTGGTTGTTGTCGCAATGTATTGTGGGTGTTGCTATAGGTAACAGAGAAGCTGTCAGAGGGCGGATTCTTTGAATTTCATTCGAAATCTTTTGACGGTTGTCTTTTAATTCAAATCATCCGATTTCAGAACATTTTTCAACATTTAAAATGTACGTTATGGGTTTTCTTCTACTTATTCTCTTGTTTATTGTTGTATTTAGGATTATTTTCATTCAATATAATGGAGTTTGACTCAGTTTACAGCAGAGCTTCTGGCGACGTCAGAATGCACAGGATTTCCTGTGCACCGCACCGGATCCCTTGTGCATTCATAAACGCGCAGTCTGATCGGTGCAGTTTAAACGTCATTTCGCACCAGTTTTGGTGTGCGTTTTCTCAGACCACACCAAACTTTGTGTACTGTCCTTACGTATATAAGGCCAGTGCATTAACAGATCTGGGACTCCCAATTTTGATAACTGACACAACTCCATCTACGTTATATATCAAAGTAAGCATTAGATCTATATAGGAAATTGAATTTGTATTTTATTCTCTTTTCCACAATATTTTGTTTATTCGCCCATTTTAGTTAAACTTCAACAAAGAATACCAAGAACTAGCAGAAACCACGCTACCAGACCAGGTTCTCTAGCTCGTTACAAGGTCATTTTGACATTTTTGCCCCAAACGGTAATTATGGAAACTGTCATTTAACAAGAAAGTAACTAGTCAACCTGCAATTTTCTTTTTATTTTTGAATTTACAAAAAAATTTTGAATAACATATCAAAAATTTAGAAAATTTCATGAAAGGATTAGTTTTTTATTAAACTGTAGAAAATGTCCTTTATGGAAAAATTCGGTACTTCCGATTCCTTCAATTGTAGAAACACATGCGTAGAGCTAAGATACTTATCCAGCAATATTTTGTAAATCATTGGTCTAACAGTGTTTTTCAATTACCGAAACTCCGAACATACAGATTATTTAAAAATGAATTTAGTACTGAACAGTATATACATTTAAACCTGGAGAAACATATAAGATCCATGTTAGCCCAATTAAGATGTGGTATTTTACCATTGAGAATTGAAACGGGCCGTTATTTTCGCGAATCGTTAGACGACCGTTTATGCGTATTTTGTGCCAGTTCTGAAATGGAGTCAGAAGCTCATTTTGTGACATCGTGTTGTTATTATAACAGTCTCGTTCCGAAATTTTCGAAGATTTGATTACTTTAGAAACATACATCCAATTGTCACAGGAGCAGAAGTTATGTTATCTTATGTTAAACTGTCCACGAAAATTGTCTAAATTCGTCTCTAAAGCTTATCTAATGCGTAGAAAATCATTGTATCAGTGAAGTCAATTAAGTTTGTAATTTGTATCGCTATATTTGTAGTAACCCTACTTCTGTACGTGCTCTTTAATGTATAACCTTAGCTTGTTTAATGTAGGGGGGAACGTTTTTTATTTTATATGAACTTTCTTCATTTGTTTTCGAATTATTCATTTTTATTCGATCTCTCATGATGAATTCTAATAATACTATTTACTATAAATCTGTTATAAACTGCTAGTCCCTTGCATTTCGTTTCGGCAATAGTCTCGCTGTAAATAATTATCGAAAGAGTGAATGAGACTATACCAATATATAGTGATCATGTATTCAGTTCTATGAGGGATCTTCGCTCTTCAAATCTATTTAAAGAGCGGGTTGGCCTCTGGAACAGAGCCCTTTGTTGTACTCACTCATTGATTATATAGTGTGGTGGTGTAAAGTCGCATATCGGCACCGGGACAATCATCCCCAGCCTATCACAGGCTGGTGATGCTTGTTACTTGACGAGAAACATTGTTGATGTCATAGGAGTACCTTCAGACGAAAGGCATTGGTATAAGATAAGTTAAATTAAACTTTTATTATTACATGTCAATTAAAATAATCCAGTATAACGATTTCTTTTTACAATTAAGTATTTCTTCCATCAACAATTCTTCATTGAAATATAGTTATTGATGCCGCATACTCCTTTCAATTGTGGTACATGAACGCTTGCAGAGAGTATGCGAAACCAATGCTTACCAATCAAAATGTAAACGTCCCGGATTTCGGATCAACCAATTTCTTCGACGCCATCATATTTATATAGATACCATAGTTAAATGTTCTTTGTATATAGACTATCTACATTTGAATAAGTGATTTAGAGGCCTGTGAGGCCGGGTGTAATTATAATTATTTTGTTACAACTGTATATTACTTGAACACATGTCACTATAATAAACAATTTACTAACTTACTTAATCTTCAAAATTATAATTTACAGTTTGGGAAGATCGTAGTACAAAAAAGGTCGGTAAAGGGATGGGTTCTCTGACTATCAAGAAAGCGATCGTCATTATTGCGCGTCATAAATGACGTCATTTATTTCGTTTGGTTAAGCGTCAATCTATTCATTCTAATGATAAAACGCGCGGGATATACATCGGCTATTATTTGTTTTAAATATATATATATAGGTTAGAGGCTAGATAGTGAAATTTAAACGATATAGAAACCCCAAGGAAGGAGCGATAGCGACTGACGGGGTTTCTATGTCGTTTAAATTTCACTATATAGCCTCTAAACAATTTAGTGTTTAACCTACATTTCCATAGAGCGCTCTATTTGACGCTGGCAAACCACGCCTCTACGGGTATGATCTGCGAATGGCATAAAACTGCTGCTCAGTATTTTGAAATTCGACATAAACCACGCCTTCCGCGGCTGTCAATTGCCAATCGGAACTCTTCGGGTATTTCCGTGAGCTGTGAAATACACCTCGGATATAAGTGTAGGGTTACAATCTTTCGGGTAAATCGGCATCCGCCGATGAACACCTTTTCTAAGCGTGCATGTTAAGTAGTTCAATGTGTATGGAAGTGTTGGACATCCTTTTTAATCACTTTTGATCAGTAACTCATACCAAATGGCGAACTTGTTGTTGTGACATGTATACTTGTTTCCCTTATCAAATTTAACGACTTTTTGGATTTTACAGTCAAGAATTATTTTTAGAAACGAAAGAAAGTGACGTCATTCTCGCGGGAAACAATATGGCGTCATCCCTATTATTTCAGAGGTGTTTTCTATTGGATAAACCCGATGTGCTCAGATTGGTCAATTGCATGCCAAGAATCTTCCATACCATATTTGGAAGAAGAAAACTGCACTACCCAGTGATGTAGATTGCAATGTAGTTTTGAGTTTAACCCGTTACTCCATAATTTATTCCTCACCTACAGCAGAAAACTTGAGAAGCCCTTGTGACAAAAGAAGAAATTGTCTTCTTTTGTCTGTTGATGCTTTCAATTTGTACCCGTCACATTATTCCTAATGGGGTAAAGGGTTAATATAGTTCACTTTCTTTTTTTCTCAACGATGTTAGGATACCCAGTTAATTGTAATTCCTTTTTATTTATTTCTGTGTTTATTTCTCCCCCGCGACGTCACAGCGATCTTTCAATCGCTACCGTAGGCTAGGCTTACACGTGTCATTGATTTGGAGGTGGAGTCTAAAACTACACATTTATGAGCATGCGTGATACCAGAGTGATAGTCTCATAGAGCCCAGATAGAACACTCGAATAGTAGTTTATGGAAAATAAACCAACAAAAAAATTCAAATTGGCGCATTCTCATTGGATGAAAATGTAGGTTAAACATACGATTAGGTGCAATATGAATTTTAGATTTGATGAAAAAATATGAATAAAACATATGTCTTATAGAGCTTATGGTTGTATATGAAGACGACATTCTAGTTCTTATCCATCGCCATTAGCACATTTTATGTTTGGAAATTTGATGCTATGGCAACATTTACAAACTTCTAAAATGTCCACACCGTTACGACCATGTGATGCATTTTGTGCACGTTTTAACTCGAAATGCATTACATGTCATCAATTTTGAAACTGAAAGTGGTAAGTATATACAATGTTATCAATGTGTTATAAAAAATAATTATATTCTAGGTTTAACATCCGTAACGGTGTACCATTTGTGAAAATGTCATTTTGAGAAATTTGTTTTTAACAATGCTATACAATTCGTTCTAAGATATATTAGTCCAGTCATCCTATGAAAAAAATGGACTCAACCGTCAACTAATTGCAACAGAAACGAAATCTCTTTAAAAGTTATCATGAATGTATAAGAGATGACAGATAAAAAGTCCTCCAAAATCCCTTCAGGGGAAATTGGTTAAAAAATCGTTTTATGATTGCTACTTTCAGACCTTTTGGAAAAAATCGCATATTTGTATATATCTACCAAAATGGAACAAAACCCCAACAATTCACACAAAAATTATGTTTTGATACTACATGTTTATCTATAATTCACATCAGTTTCCCTTCTAGAATTGATTTATTCCTATTGTAAATTGAAAGGGGTCAACTTACACCACCCACCCATTAAAACTAAAGAATTTTTTTTCATGTCAATGAATTCCTATATGCCAAAATTCGATATTATCTGGCAAAGCTTGTTCTATAAAACTTAAATCAAAGACAAAACACACATTTTTGTATTAGATAACTTATATATTAAGACAATCACTTAAATAAGGTACCGATATCCATATATGCCTATATAAGAAAAACGAAATATATGACACAAGCAATACAATATTCATGTGGTATTTTTTGACGTTTTGCATTTGTTTTGTGAACTTATAAAACAATTATAAAATAAAGGAAGAAACATATTGGGAAAAGCAGCAAAAGTAGTACTATTCTATTGCCCCTTTCTCACTATGTGCCAGCTTTTCAAAATTAAGTGTACACTCATTGAATTACACATGGAGTACACTATGCGTTAATAAATAAGGGCACGCCTAAATTCAATATTGAGGTATCTTTAATTTCGTTTAAAACACAGACCAGATATTAAATCAATATCAAAATCAAGATCGGGTATGACCTCAACATGCAGAAATACATGCACGACAACGGGGGTGGGGGGGGGGGCATTTCTCCTGAAGTGTTGCACCAAATCCTGAAGATTGGTTGGTATGGGGCGACGTGCGCGGACTCTCCTACCAACAACATCCAATACATGCTCAATGGGAGAGAGGTCTGATTATTTCGCAGATCACTGGATTGTCAAGATGCCCTGTTTCCTGCCGAAGTCAACTGCAACACGAGCTCTGTGGGATCAGAAATTATTATCCTGGAAGACATAGTTTTGACCAATTCTATGTGCAAATGGGACAACAACAGGACAAAAAATTCCATCAATGTGTCCATTCATGTTTCCAGGAACAAGAACAAGTTATATTCTCCTACCGTAATAAACACCGCCCCAGACCATGATGCTCCCCCGCTAAAAGATATCATGCTCCAAGATAGTGGTGCGTTTGTATCTCTCCCCACGCCGATGCTATCAGAATCGCAGACAGAACCTCGACTCATCCGAAAAGACCACATGACGCCACCGACGTATAGACCAACCTTAATGTTTCTAGCACAACCGTAAACGATTATATCTGTTCAGCCTTGACATGATGACACCATGAAAAGGACGCCTTGTCCGAGATTTACTGTACTGCTAGAAACTCGAAGTCCTGTCACGGTATGGATCTCCTGCTTTGGTTATGGTGCGGTTACGAAACAGTTGCGCAAAGCAATAATCCATAAAAGGCGATCTTGCTGGAATGTTGTTTTCTTATGGTGCCCACGCCCCTCCTAATTTGAACAGCACCAGTCTGGTGGTGTAAAGCTGCAGGTCGTCCAATAACACTTTTTGACTTCCCAATAAACCTGGCAACATGGTTCTAGGATTCACTAGCTTGCAACATGCCTATGCATTGCCATTTCTGAGATACTGCCATGATGGCATATTACATTGATATGAGACTTGATTGTGTTTCATTTTTATCGTATCTAAGAATTCACGTGAGTGCACAGGCAATGCACATAATGAGTACATGTTACAACACTTTATCAATGTTCGATTACACGGCGTCATGAGTTTGGGTTTACGGATTATGAAGAGGCAAATTCTCCCTATCCTATCTAGAAAATAGTTAACAGTGATAAGGTTGCCTTATCTTTGCATCTCAATATATTTACAGACTCCCTTATCCATTTTGTATCGTTTTTGTACAATTTCTGCATTAGCGAAGATTGCTCCCCAACATTCCCCACACCCCCAGGAACGGTCAAGAAGGTATGTCTACAAGAACAAGGTTTTCGGTCACACTTTGTTTTAAATGAGCATTTTAATTAAAGGCAATTCACAGTATTTGATAAGAACTGCTGTTTTTGGAAGTGAACAAACTTCCTCGAGTTAAACCACCTTTTTGGTACCTACCCATTCACTGCATTCCTTTTGTACACAATCCTTTCGAGAAGGACGATTTGAACATCCATCAAATACAAATATTGCAGGTTCGCTAATGACATCATTAGAATATGTTCCACGTACATTATATCCAACAAATGCTCCTCCATATTTCGAAGGCAAACGTAATTACAAAGCCCTATCGTCGTGTACATATTGAACTGACTCATCTAGCTATTTATTGACACTACAGCCAACCTGCGCTTATATCTTATTTATCGAGGAAGGTTTGTCAGCTAGTTTCAATAACCTAGAAGACCCATATTGTGATGGTGGGAAACTACACAGCTCTCTCTTAAATATATCTCCTTCATTGTCATGCAGTATATCAACCGGAGCTGTTAAACGCAAATGCGGACCAGTTTGAGCTGCTTCTCCAATTCCTCTTAACGTTAATTGAGAGTTTGGGGTTACGGAATGGCTTTAACCTATACAACTGTATTCTGAATCGTATTTATAAACCATGTTGTTAATATTCATTTGGCTTTCTTACTTTGCATAGTCGACATTTACACAATATATACTTTTCGACCTGACAAAATGTTATCAAGTGTACAGTCCGCAACGTGGATGTCTATGTTTAGGTTGTCCGTATGATCTTTTCCACCCTCGAATGACTGGTTTCTACATGCTGATCACTTGTATATTTCTGCATTGCATTATTGTAGTATGTACATACAGATATTTACGAAAACAATTGGTTTCTCTAAGATTCTTTAAACCATAACCACATTTTATTCTTCCTATTGTCTTAGAACTTCTAATAAGAACCTGCTCAAAAACTTGATCTGTTGAACCTATTGCCGATGCGAGATCGCTTTGACAAACTAGATGGTTTCCTTCATATAAGTGAAGAAATCTGGACTCTGTAGGTAATGTTTGGCTTTAGTTTGAAGATAACATAGGAATATAACTGAGCTCTAGACTGGGGCTACATTTTTCTGATGGCTTGAATATCTAGTTCTCAGCAATACAATCATTTGGCTTTAAAAAACGTGTGTAGTAGGTCAGCCATTGTTTATATATGAAACACAACTTGAAAATGCGATTTCACAAACAAAGGGCTTCTCTTCAAGTTTGTCCTACATCTTTTGAAAACTACTTCACCACAAACTTCTTCAACTGGTTTTTCTTCTTGCATAAAGATTTCATAAATGTTATCTAACGTTTTATCATTCCATTGGGTTCAACCTCGCTAAAGGTTTCGGTATTTGTCTTTGATTTGGAAGTCCAGGTCATGCTTTCAACTTCATGTATTGTGACTTCCTCTCAAAGCAATGCAGTATTAAAAGAGATTCCCATAAGTATTACATTTAGAAATTTATACAGTAGGAAATGGCCTCAAGTTGCTCTGGAAATAACCGTGTCATTGAACATGTGAATCACCACATTTTGAGAAATTCTGATAGTCTTGTTCTTCCATTTATTGTCCAATACAACGGAAGAAGCTCAAAATGGTATGCAATGCACAATGTTAATGTGACCTTCTTGCACTCTTGATAGTACTATCCATTTTTACCTGCAAATGGAAAATAGATAAAAAGGCACTTATCATCACTTGTGCGTTGATTTTGTCTGCAGCATTTTTAATATTGGTATTATTCAGTTAAGATCACTGTAAAATGAAAATATTAAATTAAACACAACCACACTTGCTTTATCTTACTTTTGATTGAAGGTTATACTTTAGTGTAATTCTTTAGCTTAATTTCCATAGTTCATACAACACATGTATTAATGATGAATAATAATTAAAAACGTTATAAGAAGAAAGAATGTGACTACAATGATGTCTTTATCATACAATAGGTTATAGTAATAAATGCACCTTCATAGTAAATTACAATCGCCACCAGATGATATTTGCCGACGATTTTTATCTCATCCACATTTGCTCTTCATCTTTAACATTCAATTCGATCTATTATGCCAAAGATTAGGAAACTAAGCAAATGTAAAAATCAATTAAACAAATCATAAATAGATTTATTTCATTATTTGCAAAAAATAATTTAAGAATTGAATATTTTTAACATATGAACATGATCGATTTAATTGAGTGAGTAAGAGAAACTTGTGTTATCGTCAAACCATTATCTACAATGGCACTATTGTGCCACCGTAGTTTAAAAAAAGAACAGCTATTCCGAGGTAAATATTTTTTATTTATTTGATATATTTGTCAATGTAAGGTGCATTTTTGTCATTTTATTCATGTTTAAAGATATATTGGAGTGGGAATGGTCATAAAATCGATGTTTTGGGCGAAATTAAACAAAATAAACACTTTTTAAATTACCCACGAAAACCCATTACAAAGCATTTTGCAGGCTATTTCAAAAATAATTTTTCATCTAAAATGTAATCATGAACATACAATTATGTTTTTTATCAGATAAGGGCATATATAAATGATAATACACACAACTTACCCTTTCATGTGACATTCAACAACAAGTTGACCTCGAAATTTACCGATGACAGTTCACGCTATGTACTTTTCTATGGTGGTACCTTCGAACCATGCAAAAACTCGCACTTTTCAAAAACTTTAAATGCATTTTTCAGTATTTCACCCTGGTGGGATTTCTGAGGACTTTTTATATGTTATAAAGGAAGTGTGCAGCTATAATAAAATCACAAATTTGTTTCTGTTGCAATTAGTTGTTGGTTGACTTTCAGATTGACTGGACTATATGCTTTGTTTTACCTTCAAGTTGTTTTGAACCTTCTTACGGATTTCACAACTGTTTAACCTCATTTACAAGTTTTTCTGTAATCTGAAAAATTCAAAAGATTTACATCGTACCGGTGGATGCCATACGCATACCACCATACATGTATTTTATGCTCAACAACGCCAATCTGATCTCCTTGCCGGGCGGTTTAAACCTAAACCAACCTACCAGTCATAATACTTACCCTTAAAGGCACATAAAAGGAGATGAGAACAAATAAATTACTGAAAAAATATATGGAGTTATTTTATTATGTTCATATAAGTCATGAGAATTAATTTACAAATGCATTGAGACCCTATTGAATAGTTAGTTTGTGCTTGAAATAAAGTTGTCTCCAATTCAATCATGTTTATCAACAACCTGTTTGTTTACATATTCATAATAATGAATTCTGATTGGTTGGTTAAGAAACTTGTGTATCAACTGTCAAAGTCAGAGGTGAAGAATCACACAATCTGAATGATAAAACTTGCTAATCAATTTCTTATTGGTTTTCATGTTTAAGTTGTGCCTATGGGTTTTTTTGGTGATAACTTTTTGAATCTGACCAAAAGTTAACCAAATAATATAGTTTGATCTAGCATTAATCTCCTTGTATGTGCCTTTTATCCCTGAGTGTTAAATTAGGGAAGCAATTACTACCATTTTCAAATTCATTGGTATGACCAAGTGGGAAATCGAATACCCGACCTGCCAATCATGGAGCGAGCACTCAACAAGTTTAGCAACTTAATTAAAGGTTTATATTAGCCGTCGGAAATAAAGCCGGACTGTTTGATATGTTTGTTAAGTTGTAGGCTTAGAGGTAGGTATCAGAACAAAATACGGAACACATAAAATATTATAGGATAAGAACCGTTTAGCAGTTTTGGAGTTTGTCAGTTGAAAAACACAAAAATTCCCAAATAATGAAAGGGAAAAAGAAATATAAACAATTTAAATAACCTACATAGGAACTTTCTGCAATACTATCATACTGCATTAAGCAACCACTTGTCTGTGAATCTTTATTATTCATTGCAAATCTATACAAGATTTCGGTCGGAATGTTTTGCAAGGAAGGGTCAGGTCTTAACACTTTGTATGCACATCAGGATGGAATTGTCACAAACATATTGGATCGAGCTCAAACGTTGATTATCCTGGCATCTAACATGTATCCATGCTGGTCTGTTTGACACTTCGATTTGGCCAATAAGTATTCTAAGCATGTGTCTTTACTCATCAATTATCATGGGTGAAAGAGTTCAGGATTATTCCTGAATTTCAGGTTTTTGAGACTTTTTATCCCTATATTAGGCTTTAGCAAACATACCTATTCAGGATAACAATCTACAGATTTCGGGTTTTTGAAATTCTTCAACTTTCACTCTTGAATTATATAGAAGATAAAAGTTTGCGCATGTCCAAGCGCTCTTTCTTAGCAGGCAAGTAGTCAATAATAAATTAACATTTTGCTTCCTGAAAGTCTAGGCACGTGTCTTAATGAGCTACGTTAATGACTTTGCATTTTTTGAAACATTTTCAAGATGTTTCAACAGTTTTTTTTACTTAGAACATCGCCCATCGACTGCGATTTCTCTACCGAGTGTTAGACGTAACGCTGTTATAAACCATGGGTTATCATATACCACCAGAACCGGAAAGTTGATGGTCGGAACATGACGTATATAAAATAGTGGAAAACAAAAGAAATCTGATGAAAAAAGCAAATATACCTGTGGCGCAGCCATCTTAATCGGACATTTTTCGTAAAACAACGGTCACGTGACTGTATGAGTACAAGTTGAAATTGGAGTTGTATCGTAAAAGTTCTTTGTCTTAGTTTTAAATCAGTGTTCTTTTTATACTTATTTGGAAAGTCGATTTCAAAGAGACTGCCAGCATAACACATCTCGGTAATCGTCAGTTAATTAAAACTAAATGCGAATAACGCAAAGATCCCTCCAATGTAATGGCAGATTTAATGTGTAAGCTCGATCCCCTGAATCCGGTAACACCATTCTTGATTGGGTCTGTCTCGGATAGATGTCACATACTGGTGACATTTTACGCAACATACAAATGCATTAACACTATTTCCTAACTAATAAGCCACTGTGGAGACGGGTAAACAGCAAGTTGTTAACAATACTGGAATTAGACAAGGGGGTATAATTAATCAAATACTTTATTGTGTTCATGCAATACTAATCTTCCTGTTTAATGGAAATTGACGATGTGTTTTCATTACAAGATATATTTATTCTCGCTTCCGAATATCCGGGCACTTTCACGATTTATCCGCAGGTAACTCGGGGGTACAACAGCGAAATTTACTATAGAGTTAAGAGTGGAGCGAGAGTATTTTTTATGAAATATACGTTAAAAGCTATGTCAAAGACATGTTGTGCGGTTGGTTGTTCAAACCATAGTATGATGAAAAGAAAATTATCCTTTTGTGTCTTTCCAAAAGAGTCTGTTAGACGGGAAATGTGGATAAATGCAGTTAAGAGGATCAACGTTGACGGATCGAAATAGCGACCTACTAGTAAAAATGCTTTACTGCACGGTGAACACTTTCTGACAGATAATCTGGTAGATCTTTAATCGTCAATTATTAAATAAAAAAAGTATTCGGAGCAATATGGTAAAATATTAACATAGTGACACTTGATGCGTCCCTCTAAAAAAGACACGTTCGTACATGGTAATTGTCGTATCCGTCGTACTAAAAATAACCGTTGGACCTAATATTCGCTTTTCATATTGGATGTCTTAAAATGATTTGATATAACAGGAAAGAGAGTAAAGAGCATGTTTAAATATTTTTCAAATTTGAGATTATTTATTAAATAGTATTGGCACGACTTGAATTTAAATAAATGACCACCCAGCTATGTTTATTCGGAATTTGAATAAAGGCGAGACTGATTAAAAGGGGTACCCATTACAAGATCTAGATTTGTTTTTGTCCATTTCGAACAATAGTTTAAGTTTTCCTTTTAATAACATATAATCTTAACGAGCAATTTCTCCTTTTCTCACAATGATTTCTGCACTATCAATAGATTTTTTTTTTAATTTCATCACATTTTCAAGTGTTGTCTGCAAGTATACTCTTATTTAAGTATAATTTTTTTTTCTTGATTAATTCCTAATCCAGTGATTACTGCACTTAGAAAGAAACTGCAGAAAGTGGAATGCAGAAAGTCATTGGACTCCTTGTTCAATCTCATTGAACAAAATAGTCTTAAATGTCTCGAATGTTTCGAATTTGAATAAGTAACTGTTCACAATGTATTTTGTTACCATAATGCGACTTAATTAAAGATGACATATAGAAAATATGAACAAAGCAAGGGTTATTGGATATTAATAAATGATATTTGATATTTTTCACACCAGTACATCTTGCAATGCTTATGCAAATTCTCCATTTTCAATTATATTTTAATGCAAATTATCATGCAATTAGTCTCAGAGAATTTGACTATTCAGATTTGGATCCAATTTACAATAATTTGATTAAATAAGATGATGAAAAATCAGCATAATTGTTTAAATTGCATTTTTCATATTGTGTTCATTATGTTGTTAGGAGGCTATGTGTTCACAAGTTCAAAGAGTCATCTTCACACATTTCTGGAACAATTGCTAATTGTCATTTAATCCACTTGCTATCAACCCACGTGTGAAGTTGTTACACTTAGAGGATTAGGGGGCCATAAAATACAATTAAGCACAAAGAATACAGTCCAAGTGTGAAGTTGTTATAATTAGGGGATTAAGGGGACCATAAAAACCAATTAAGAACAAAGTGTCACACAGCTGGACATTACAGGAAAGGATTTCATAATACACATAACTTATCCTGCCATACAATTACTGTGTGCTACAGACACAACACCCTCGGATGTCAGGGCCACCCATGGCCTGTGTGGATCGTCATTCACCCTTTGTGATGGTTTCACATTCGCAGTCAAAACACTGTACCCACTGATTGGCACTTCAAATATGAAAACAGTTCTAACAGTTCCTGATGTAAAGTAGATATGGGCTTCTAGGCTTTTCTTGTTTTTCGTGCTCTCTCTGGTGTAAACCCCTAAATAAGAGTGATTAAATGTCATATTTTTGGTGCAAAAATATCATTAGGCAAGCTATTGCAGATGTCTTTAATTGAGACATTTAATTTGTGGAACTAACAGGACTTTTCTACCTATATTTGAAAATAACATATGCAGAAGACATTAAGGGTTAAGGAATCATTAAATTAACTAGAAAAGGCACCCTCATATTTGCGAAAGAAGGGTAGAACACACAAAAAAAATATTTAAAAAAACTATTTTAGTTATGATAAAGTTCCCTTAATGGCATGGTTTTAATCGTAATATGGTAAATAAAATTCAATGAAATGTCTAATATTATTTCAAAAGTACACTTAACAAAATTAAGTTTGAAATTATTTTGGCTTTTTCCAGATCTTTGTTATTATGTTTTTAAATCGCACATGTAGGCGTTTCCTAATTAAACCAGGTTGATCGATAAGGCAAAATGGATAAATTTTATCTTAAAGATCATATTCAAACATCAACTTTTTAAGATTATGAATATAAACAATTTCCATATTTTCTCCTGTAAAATTAGAAGTTTAAACGAAAAAACAACACATGTTAGGTCGCTCCGAAATCATAGACAAAGAAGCACTGCCACTTGCACTGCGAACCGAATGACGCATCTTTTTGGGGTTAAAAACACTATTATAAATGCGAAAATGACAATTCAAAGAGTGGAATGCGTAAAATAATGATTATAGTTCAAACCTGGAGTGTCAATCAAATAGGAATACATGTCTCCGTACTCCATTTCTGGCCAAATTGTAGGATCGTCTTTCCAGCTTCCTTGTGGCAGTCTGTAAGGGCACTCTTTTAATCCGATTAAAGACAATTTCCTATCAAAACGAGTCTTGGCAACACCCAGTAGTAAATCATAATATTGAAAAGACATTATCAAAACACAGAAGGGGTGAATGAAATGTCAAAATAACACGCTTAAGTCATACAGATGTAATTATTATTTAATGCATATACAAGTATATACATATATAAACAAATCGGGCTAATAAATTATGTTAAATGGGGTCAATTACTATGGAAACAGGTTTAAAAATCAATTGCAGAACAAATATTTAGAAAAGGTATACTTTAATCTAACAAAGAACTATTTTATGAAACTATAGCAGAAACAAAACACTATTCTTCAGTGGACTCTATAGAACAGGTAATGTCCTTGTTGGCTTCCCTTAGATATGGCCGCACATGGGTGACAAGATAGCGCACACGGTCGGGTGTCAGTCCAGCTGCTGGCACTATACACGGTCGCTCATGTGGAACGTCGATTGCTGTACACAGTGTGACTTTTGTCCCTGCTCCGTTCTCTGACCTCTTAAGGAAGATGCAGCCCGGCTCATTTGTAATAAATCTGGACTGTTGGTAGCCCCTGATTCCTTGCAATGCTTTAAAATAGCACTCAAGAAAGGTTTCCAATGCCGCCATTTTATCATTTATCTTAGCTTTCACTGTGATTTTTTTATTATGGAACTTTTTCTTAAACTGTGAATTTGAAAAGGAAACAATGCAATTACATAAGACTACACCAAAATCATGATAACCTCGTTGCAGCGAAGTTACTATTGAAGAGGCATAGCAAATCCAGAGAATGATTTCTTAAGTGATTATAACAATACTTATATTCACAGCAATTTACTACCATAGAACTTGTAGACAAACAAAGTTAAATAAGGCGCTATAGTCACGTGTACTTGACTTGCATGTGGCTGTTTTGAAGCATGAGTCAACAGTTGACTGTAACTGTTTAGGTATAAATCATATTCATAATCTAGAATATTGCTTTGCGACGGGCATGAGCGTTTTCTTTATTCATTCATTACATATAGCTTGTAATGCATATTCTTGATTTGTGTTTCACAAATTATTAAGCTTTATTTTATACTTATATACTAAAAGGAAACAGCTTTATCCGCGTTCTTGTCTTCATATTGACTAAGTTTATTTTGGATGTCAATACCTTTTTCATTGATTGCTTTCACCGTTTTACGTTTATTTTCCATATGAGGAAGATATTTTCGAATGCTTTTTAGACCTGTTATATTGACATATTCCGGAGGTATTAATTAGATTGATGATGAGGTATACTGTTGCGGATCCATGGTAGGATTGTTGGTATTGAAAGTAGACTGGGAGCCGGTCTCTCATCTATCGAACCATTTACCTACGCAGTGACCCCCTTTTTCATTTTGGTTAGGAGCTCTCTTCTGTCACAGAAAGAATCCTTCCAAATCTGGAGGTATCATATTTTTTTCGTAATAAACTTTGAATCGAAATCTGAATACAGCATTTTTTTTTATTTATTCTTTTTTTTTTTCAATTTTGGAAGTTTGACATTTTTTGCCCAATCATTGCAAAAAAGTGATGGCAAAATTTATCAATATGTAAAACTGACAGAAGTTGCTTAAATCGTACAAAAACCAGTTCGTAACCTTGTTTTCTTTTCCTTGTTGGTTCGCAACAAGGTCCCGTAACAGCCAACACAGGATACGATTATTCGATACAATGAAGCAATAAAGTACATAGGGTCATGCTCTCAAAGTAACGGATATAATCAACAGTGTATTTGTTGTAATAAAAGATCGTCTCAAGGTGGATTCTTTAATACACGTTTTGAAAACCAATTACATTGTCATGACTGACAATACTGACAAAATTGTCAAAGTATGCATGAATTTGAGTCATCATTCATTTTCAAAGTATGGCATGTTGAATTCATTAATAAAGAACCCATTCCTTTGGCGTCTGCGCGCGCTATATTGTTTGGGTATGACTGTATCTATCATCACGTGGCAGTGGTACTCTACTGTAGTGCAACAAAGGGATAGACCTTGAGCCAGAAAAGGTCCAGCTCCGCCCCCCCCCCCCCCGGGGGGAATTTTGAAGGTTATGTTTTTCTTGACCCTCTTGCTATGGGGCATAAGCAGACGAAAGATTGCAAAGTTCCGTTGGGGCTTTACGGAGTTATGGGACTTTGAAAATCGGCTTATCAGCAATAGACTATATGAGAAAATCTATAAAAAATCTTCTCCTTTTGATCCATAAGTTCTAGGGCTTTGAAATTTGGTATGAAACATCATTTACTGGTCTTCTACCAATTTTGTTCATATTATGACCGCTCGGCCAAAAATGACCCCGCCCTAGGGGCTTATCAGTTTTACATGGCCTTAATTATGTAGAAAAAGGTTTACATATCTTCGTTTTCTAAGGAACCATTTGATCTAGAGTTATGATTTTTGGTATGTAGCATGATATATTGGTTCTCTTCAAATTTTTTCTAAGATGATGACCTTTGGGCCTTAAATGGCCCCGTCCTAGGGGCTTATCAGTTTAACATAGCCTTATATAGGAAAATATTTAAACATCTTTTTCTCACGAGCCATGAGGCCTAGAGCTTTGGTATTTGGTATGAAACATCATCTACTGGTCCTGTACTAAGCTTGTTAAAATCATTAAAAAATGGGCCCGCCCTAGGGTCTTATTAGTTTTACACTGCCTTAAATATGTATATGACTTTTTTTTAAAACATCTTTGTTTTCTTAAGATCCATTTGACATAGAGTTTTGATTTTTGGTAATAAGCATTATTCTTTGGTCCTCTTTAAATTTTGATAAGGTGATGACCTTTGGGCCTTTAATGGCCCTGCCTTGGGGGCTTATCAGTTTAATATATCATTATAAAGGAAAGTATTTAAAGATCTTTTCTGGAGTCACAAGGCTGAAAGCTTTGATATTTGGTATGCAGCATCACATTAAGGTCTTCTGCCAAATCTGTTCAAATCATGACTATCGGATATAAAATTGCCCCGCGCTAGGGGCTTATCAGTTTTGCATAGCCTTATATAAAAATGTCTTTACAATTTTCTGGAGCCATATTGCCTAGAGCTTTGATGTTTGGTATGTAGCATCATCTACTGTTCCTTTACAAAGTGTTTTATTCAACTCATGACCACTGGACCTTCATTTGTCATGCCCTACGAGCTTATCAGTTATACATAGCAGTAAATAAGAAAATCTTCAATAATATTCTTCTCCGGAGCTACCAGGCCTAGGACATTGATATTATGTATGTAGCATCATCTACTGGTCCTCCACCAAGTTCGTTTTAATCATGACCCCCTGGGCCTATAATGTTTATGTCCTATGGGCATAGTTATACATAGTAGTATGTAATGAAATATTTCATAATCTTCTGCTCTGGAGCCATATTGCCTAGAGCTTTGATGTTTGGTGTGTAGCATCATCTATTGGTCCTCTGCACAGTTTATTTAAATCATGACCCCCTGGCCTAACATATCCCCGCCCTAGCTGCATATGTCAGTTTAACATAGCAGTACATAAGGAAATATTCAAAAATCATCGCCTCTCTTGTTGGTCTCTATCAACATTGATCAAATTATGGCACCTGGGTATAAAATGGCTCCCCACCCCACCCCTGGGACATATCAATTTAACGTAAATGTATATAAGAACGTCTTTAAAAGTCTTCTCCTCTGCAGCCAGTTAGCCTTGATTTTATATTTAGTATAGTGTAGCATGCGTTTTTGGTCTTCCACTAAGTTTGTTCAAAAGACAGCCTGGCTAAAAACTGCCCAAATGGAAATGTTTGAAAATCTTCAATATGTTATTCATTCATGACCCAGTGTCCCTCCTTATTTTAATAATAATTAATATTAGTTTAATACAAGTGCCCAGATAAATGTTTTGATTGTATATATTACAACGGTTTTTTCCCCATTTAAACAGTCATTCAGTTAAAATATAGCAACAATTGATTCTTTAGGTTCAGGTTTGAAAAAACAATTATATGGCTAGGAAAAGCTTCCTGAAATTTTGTAGGCAGGCTCCATCATTATCTGCGAATGTGTGATAATTATGAAGTTTCTTTTATCCTTTATCCAAGCCAAAATCACCAAAATGCGAAATTATTTTAAGCAAAGAACCAGAAAAAAAGAGAGTGATTTGCATTTACTCAATACAGTCTAGATGATTTAACATGTTACCTGCCCATAAACCTGGATGTTGAAAATTACGGAACAAACAGGCGATGATGCCAGTTGTTCAGTTAAATTTTCGACTGCTGGGGAAAAGATTTTTAGTATTTTCTTACTTACATTTATGTTAAACTGATATGCCTACAATACGGGGAGAGCTTTTAATCCCCAGGTGTCATGACTTGAACAATATCGATAGAGGACAACAAGAGAGATGAAGATTTATAAAGTTTTTCTTATATACTGCTATGTAAAACTGATATGCAGCTACATGTCGGGTGGGCCATGCTAGGCCATGGGTCATGATTTTAATTGTAAATTCCAATCTCTTACAGAAAGTAAACAATCAATTAAATAATGATACAGACAGTCTCAAAAAGCTGTCTAAATAGTGTCGACGTGAAGATAATTAAAGATTTTCTTATTAACTGCTACTTATAACTAATTAGCCCCTTGGGCTGGCAATTAAAGGTCATGAGTTAATTAATCCTAGTGGAGGACCAGTTGATGTTGCTACATACAAATTATCAAAGCTCTGGGCAAAATTGCTCCAGAGAAGAAGATTATTAAAGATTTCCTACATACTGCCATGTATTACTGATAAGTCCATAGGGTGTGAACATTGTCGGCCAAAAGGTCATGAATTGAACAAACTTGGTAGAGGACCAGTAGATGATGTTACATACCAAGTATCAAAGCCCTAGGCAATGTGGCTCCAGAAAGTTCTAAATATTTTATTATATAAGTCTATGTAAGACTGATAAGCCACCTAGGACAGGACCATTTTAAACCGAGTGGTTATGATATCAACAAATTTGGCAGAGGATCAGAAAGTGATGCTACATACCAGATACCAAAGCTTAAGGCCTTATTGCTCCAGAGAAGAAGATTTTTAGAATTAATATTGTCCTATATAAGGCTTTGTTATACTGATAATCCCAAGGGTCAGGGCTATTTAAGGCCGAAAGTTCAACATCTTATCAACATTTGCAGAGTACCAATCGATGATGCTACATACCAAATATCAAAACTCTAAGTCAAATGAACCTTAACGAGTAGTTGTTTAAACCTTTTTTCTATAAAATTCAGGCAATGTAAAATTGATAAGCCCCTAGGGCTGGCCCATTTTTTGCCTAGCGGTCATGAATTGAACAAACTTGAAAGAGGACCAGTAGATGATGTTTCATACCAAATATCAAAGCTCTAGGCCTCATGGCTCGTGAGAAAAAGATTTTTAAACATTTTCCTATATAAGGCAATGTTAAACTGATAAGCCCATAGGGCGGGACCATTTAAGGCCCAATGGTCATCATCTTATTAAAATTTGCAGAGGACCAATAGACAATGCGACATAACAAAAATTAAAACTCTAGGTCAAACGGATCTTTAGAAAACGAAGATTTTTAAACATTTTTCTATATAATAAAGGCAATGTAAAACTGATAAGCCCCTATGGCGGGTCATTTTAGGCCTAGCGGTCATGATTTTGACAAGCTTAGTAGAGGACTAGTAGATGATGTTTCATACCAAATATCAAAGCTCTAGGACCAATGGCTCCAGAGGAGGAGCTTTTTGAATATTTTGCTATATTAGGCTGTTCTTAACTGATAAGCCCCTAGGGCGGGTCCATTTAAGGCCCACAGGTCATCATCTTTTTTAAAATTTAAAGAGGACTTATAGATGATGCTACATACAAAAAATCAGAGCTCTATGTCAAATGGATCTTAAGAAAACGAAGATGTTTAAACCTTTTTATATATAAATACGGCAATGTAAAACTGATAAGCCCCGAGGGCGGGGCTATTTTTGGCCCAGGGGTCATGATTTTAATAAACTTGGTAGAGGACTAGTATACGATGCTACATACCAAATATCAAAGTTCTAGGACCTATGGATCGAGAGGAAAATATTTTTAAAGATTTTCTCATATAGGCTATAATTTATTGATAAGCCCATCTTCAAAGTCACATAACTCCGTAAAGCCCCAACGGAACTTTGCAATATTTCGTCTACTAATGCCCTATAGCCGAAGGTTCAAGAAAAACATAACCTTCAATATTTCGGGATACAAATCAGTGGATAAATAAAAGTCTTTCGAATGGCTGACTGATTTAATTATCACAAGACAACGATTTGGGGGAAACAACTGTGTATGTTGTTGCTTCTTGTTGTTGATGTTATTGTCTTGTCTTGGATCGTTGCTTTTTGGCCAATTGAATTGTGTAGGTTGCCCCTTATATATCCTTATATATTGCAACATACTGTAGACAGCGGGCAACCAGTTTATGTTGAAAGCTGGTTCTACTTCATTGTAAATGTCATCGGGTTTACTTACCTCTGCTACAAAGATTTCACTATCGAGTAAACAATTAAATGCGTTGTTGTTTGTATCGTAAAATACTATTTACTCTCCAATTGTATTGGGTATACCGGTTGGCTTATTTGCAGTGTTTATCTTCTCAGGACTAATGACCGTCTGCTTAGTTTCGTGTCCTGCTTTTGAGTTGGTATGACTGCTGTGCTGATGAATTCATTGGGCATCACTACTTACCTTTACCATGCTGCCAATCTTCAAAGTTGTACCAATATTTTGATTTGTTCCTCAGTGTAAAAGTTCACATCTGTATATTCTTATGGATGTTCAACATGTAAATGATTTCCAATTATACCATTACACGACAAAGGGGACAAATAACTTGGGAAAACAACTAGAAAGGTCCTCATTTCAAAATGAGCTTTGAATGAAAATGTTTTAACATTGTAAACTTGGATGGTCTTCATAAAACATAAGTCATTTGTAAAGAATCAGTTGCTTCTGCACTTTAGTGATATAAAGACAAAATGTAGTTAACCCTTTACCAAACGTCAAATGTTCAACTGTCCTAAATTAAAAGAGTGTGCAGAAGACATTTGCATTTAAAATGAAATTGAAAAACAATCTCCTTATAGGGCAGAAAACATTGTGGGAAAAGGAGAAAGTGCTCATTAAAAGCAATTTATCCTTTCCCCACAATGTGTTCCAGAGTCGTCTGCAACAAATTGGTCGTTTTTGTTTGATAATGGGTTAAGCGTATATTGAGCTTGTAGGTTATAATACATGAATTAAACGGGAGCCGCTGACATTTAGGCATAAATACAATAAAATTATAATGTTTTATTCTTCTATACGCGTTGTACTTCGCCACCGTTAATGTATTCTGTCAAACAATGCATATTCTGTCAAAATATTTGAAATGTCACCTATCTCGGGACACACATGAAGCTTTCTAAAGTATAGTTTTATCTTGTGTGACATAGACGAGTGACGTTTGTTCTTTAATCTCACATAAATCATGGGACATAAATTATCTTCTGCAAGACGAGCACTAACCTCGTAAATCTAAAGCAGACGCCAAGAAAAAGTAACCGCACCTAAGATGATAATTCTTTTTCCTGACCGTGTTTTCCTTTGCATCAGGTATGTCCAATGTACAGTTTTATTTCGCTGGGCAAGACTAACGGACAGAACATGCGTCGAAAATCCTAAAGCTTTCTTATTTGTTATTCTTGATGGTGTAGGATTAGAGCAAAACAATGTGATGATACATGCTCTCATGTCAACAAATGATCGAGCTTTGTAAACCGATTTGGCAAACTACATAAACACAACATTGTATGTTCGTCAAACACTTTTGATTCTTCATAATGAAACACAGCAATCTTATTATTGCTATTTGGATAATTTCTTCACTTTTTGACATGACTTATTAACCCTTGTATTTTTTAATAAACTATGGTCTGGTGTGATTTGATACAACAGTACATACTAGTATATTGCTGCATGGTCGATTTAAAAGTAATTTAGACACAATGTAGTAATGACTATTTGCCGGTTTGGATGCGTTCAAAGATTCAGATTCCCATATGAGACAATTATTGTCGGATATTTAAGCAATTCCCCGGTACAGGTCTATCGAGGCAATTGTTTTAGGTACTCAATTAATATGACAAAACATTTCATTACGGCTTGACTAAGATGAAATATCCTTTTTTCTCCTACTCACGTTCCTGCATCTTCAGTAGACGACTTGGGAAACAATTCTACCAATTGAAGAAAGTGTTAAGTCACCATTATGCCATTAGCGATACATTTATATATCTCTATTCTTTATTTCGATAATGGTCATGTCATTTTTAATTATTTTTCTAAAACTATTCAGAAGGAAAATGACGGAAAAAGTCTTGGAAACAACTGATGATTAACTGTTTATATTCTCTCACACTCTACAAAAAGAACTTTGAACATAGAAAAGCTTACATTCATATAATTTTAAATTCATATTGTATTATGGACCAAAGGGTTTAACCTACACTTTTTTATATCCTATTATATTCTATTCTATTCATTTTAATCGTCAAACTTTGTACCTCACACATAGTAATATTGTTATTTATTGATTGCCCCTCAGTCCCACCAAACATCTTTATATACGAGGGAAAGATCATACGCACACTTCTTGAGAGGAAACCGTTTTAATAAATCAGATTTTACTTCATCATAGCTCATCAATATACAGGTCGTCGTCTCATCATATTTACCAGTCGTTGACGTTTAAACACTTTATAAGAGACATTTCATGATAAACACAAAGGAAATAACGGCCGATAGAATACTGTGTCATACTGTTTGTGATTCAAGCCCTTTTAAACATTATTAAGGTATATCCAGACGAACCGTTACGATTTCTTGTAATATTGATATTTATCCAGCCGTAACCAAGTTATCAAAACAGAGATTGTGTTTGAGGGACACCGTGTCTTTCGTTAGATTTGGTATGACCTTGGCAGCAATCTCAAGCCGTGGTTGTTGTTGTTGTGACCTGACACTACAAGTTATCACTCAAACCGACAGGTGCACGTTTGTACAGATATTGTTCTTCTACGAAAACTACCTGCACATTTTTCTTTTTGCTAGCTGGCTATTGATTCAAACGTTAAATTAACATGTTTTGTAGTTATTACACTTCTCAAGCATTTCCAAATGGTTATACTTAAAAAAGAAATAGTTCTTTACGTGCGTATTTACTGTGATGCGGTGCGTAGGTTCACAGATAGGCATGGTGCGCTGTCATGCGTCGTAGTTAATAAATCTGTTGTTATGGCGTAGATCGCTGAACAAAATTACACATAATTTTAAGAACAAAAAGTGCAAGCTTCAACCTCCAGCATGTCATAAAATATAAAAGTTTTTCGCTCTGGAAAGTCGTGTCAAACACTGCATGAAATTAGTTTTGCTAAATCTGAATTTAGTTTCCTTATATTTCTGCATGACATGTCGTTTCATAAATCAAAACAAGTAAGACAATTTATACAAAAACTTAGACGCTTTACGGTTTTATATTCTATTCGAAAGTTAACTTAGATTTCGAGGCTGCTTGACATCTAGTACTGTCAGTATTTATACATGAGGAAGGAAAAATGTTCCTTTGTGATACGACAATCGGACTTCCCAATAAATCCGGGAAGTCAACCAAGGAATAATCTTGACAATCAATAGAGATGGAGAGAACGAGCTTTTCACCTAACGTTTGAGTATCAAACTTGTGTATAAAACCTTTACTGTATACAGACACCTCTAGCTAGCAAAAAATACACAAGCACGAATTAAACATAAAAACATTTTCTACAGTTTTATGAGCAAATAATAATTCAAAATAGTTTTCTTAATTTTTGATATGCAATTCAGAATGTTATTGTGAATTAGAAAAAATACAGGTCGACGTGTAAGTTTTTGTAAAATGACAGTTTCCATGGTAACCGTTTAAGGAAAATTGATCAAATTGACCATACTGTCTTCAATGGTAATAAAATAATTCATGGAAGGTTTATAAACACAACAAACATGAATTAATAAATTCACTACGTTATGATTCAATATTATATTGAATTAAAACAATCTAAACATTTTTTGTTATCACAATCAGTTTTTCATAGTTTAGTTTTTCATAGTTTGTATTCGAAAAAAATAACAATAAATATTGATATGTATTTAACAATAAAATGAAGATATCAAAACATCCTTTAATAGAATTTTCTTATTTTTCCGTAAGTGAAGTAAAATTAAATATTGATATACAAAATGCCAAGAAGTATGTGTTGATGAGTGAGCTTTTTGTAAAATGGTATCATGGTAATGGTATTTGAACAACCTTTATAAAAACGACTATAACTTTAAACTTGAAAATAGAAGTCGGGAGCTTAATAAGCATGATATACATCAAATAATTTTCATAACCTTTTACGGGTTTGAATAATATGAATTTTCTTTGAAAAGTTTTTTATATACAGTATTTCTTCCAAATAAAAACGTTTATCAGACTACTATACAAGTACTCTCGTAGGTAAGAGATTTTTATTTCACTTGGAGGCGCAGATGAAGTGAGCAGAAAAAAACTACCGAAACGTCCTTAAACTATTTGTGGAGTCCGATAACGAATAACGCATACTCGATGCCTTCCATGCTGGGGATTCATGTACGTTCTTTGGAAGACCTTGTGGGTAATGCAACTTGCATCGACTTCCATTTATATGAAACATAGACAAATGAAAAAACATAATTGCTATGATAAAGAATCAAAACAAATCAACACGACTTAACGCTGAGCCTTTGGATCCAGTTTCATAATAAAATAGCTCGGTGATAAACAATAGATTTGATATTATTCATTGCTCGAGGTTTCACAAACAGTTTCTTAAACGCAGTGAATATGGTAGAGTAGAAGTGCACGTGTTTCACTAACCTACATCATGATAGAAAGATATGCAATTTCATGTTTTATTCAAACTTACTTCTATAAATACATTTTCATGAGATGGATGACCGTTCTTTCGCCTGATTTTGCCCCGGGCGTATCTCCTGTAAAAGTACTTCACTTTTGATGCATCCAATGTACTTTAAGGTCGATTGAAAAAGACTCGATGGCAATCACATATTGCCCGTCGAATACATTATCAGGGGATTGTTTTAAATTACGCAAGGTTAAAATAGCATTTCATCTTCTTTCAAGGTTAAGAAAAACAATATTGCAAAGAAGCACGTCATTGGAAACGTCTCTCCGAAACGTCTCTTACGACATACCACATTAATTATTTTACGTTTGCTTAACCCATTACCAAACAATAACGACCTTTTACTGCTTTGCTGGAGACGAATCTGGAAAACATTATGGGAAAAGGAGAAATTGTCCATGACGAGCATTTTCCCGCAATAATTTCTGCCCCTTCAGAAGATAATTTCCTAATTTCATCACATTTTGAAATGTCGTCTGCAAACTCTTTCAATTTGGGACAGTCGAAAATTTGTCGTTTGGGAAAGGATTGATTTATGATATCCATGTATTGAATTGTATATAGATTTTGGCGCAACTTCTTTCCTAACGCTTTTTGCTAAAACGGTACACATGGTATGTAAAGACGAAAGTTACCAGTAAATAGTTCCGAAAATAACCAAAACGGCATCTCATACAACACTCTTTCCTCAGCCCGTAAGCTTTCACATGTAATTCTTCAGTTTTATCTCACTCGAGTGTCTAACAAATCTTAATTGGTCACCAGAGTATAACAAGTATGGGAAGCTTCGTTTGATACACGTAAATAACCACAGCTCGTATTCATAGACTTTTTGTTTATTAGGTTATGTTCACTTGAGCTCGATAAATGGTCCCACCACATAAGAGACAAATGACAACTTATTTTCAAAGGCAATCGTACCAACTTCACAAACAAAATTGGATCAAACTAAAGTGTCAACCTGCAGTAAATTATGTCTTTTTAACAAACTTCAGCCCTGGATTAAAATATCTTATAAGGGTTTACACTGACTCAAAGACCAGAACATGAAAACACGTTGCGGATTGAGTTACGATGCACTTATACCAGTCCTCTGTAGTAAACGAAGGGAAACAGGATAAAAAGTCACGTCTTAAACATTACGTAAAAATGCAGGTCTTCAAAATAAACTGCTATATATGTATATATATTAAATCCGATGCACATTTATCATTCGCACAAAATAACTAAACAAATGCAGTCGTCTGTCACCTCATGCGAGCACATTGCGTAATAACATCGCATACTAGTGATTAAATAACGAATCGGACGAGATGGCCATTGTTTGGGCGGATTGTTGGTTTCCCGGAGCAGACAGTCTGGACAACAGCGCCATCTATGACGATGATCGGATTGCGCCGGTCAAAATTTACGTAAAAAAAACGGATTGCTGAAAAAGTGAGCTAACATGATATTACTGAATAACTTGTAAGTATTTGTTTTATCGTAGATCATTCGAATTGTAAAATCGAATCAAATTCATATAAAAAAAAAGCCATCTCTGGTCGACTCTCTACTTTACGTATAATGCACCGTTCATCACCAACGTTAAAATAGCATTTGCATGTTTTTATTTGGTGTATTAAACATACATGTATTGTTCAAACCCAAAGTTGCATATCTAAAATTCTGAAAGCATCTTAAAGCCACACTTGTGCTCATTTACAATTAAATTGTAAAAGTTTTAGAATAATTGAAAATTAACTTAAAAGTACTTTAAATTTCCTTTTACAGAGGAATTGAGACTGTAACACGTTCACATGATGCTTTTAAAAGAGTTGTAACAATAAAGTTTGTTAACAATTAGTAATAAAAAAGGTCAACCGAGAAATGTTGGTAACCTATAAAACCAAAGAAATTCTCTATTTTGAATGTTCACGTTGTTGATAATACATTTTTATGTGTTTCACGTGATTTTTCTAACCAGATGATCGCCAATCATTAACCCGAGCGCTTCTTGCTAGTTAAGATGTCACTTGAATGTAAACAATGAAGTTAAATTGGTGGGCACCAAATTTGTGTTAACAGCACTTTGAAAAATAGATAATAAATAATGCAGGTGTTATATTGTCATGATCCTGTGGTATTTTGCTATGTTCCAACATATTCTATCGTAATTAATAACTCATATTGCCCAGTTTTGCAGTTTTTATGAACGCTAGTATGCTTTTAAGAAAATTTGTAAAGGTTCAGTTGTTCTTTATCGGATAAACCCTCGAAATAATATACAGCTTTCACAATTATATGACTTTTTCTTCGAGTCTTAAAGTTTTTAGGAATTATAGATATATCTCATACTATTTCTTTTATTAGACTCGTCAAGTCGTCGAGTTTGCAGAAGTAAACTCGGAAAATAATCCGTTTTATTTTAACGGACTTTAAAATTGATAGTTATATGCCATACACTATTTCGTATAGATACATGTCTCATTTAAAGTTTTTCACTTATGATTTTGATTACAAAAAGCGCTGTATAACTAGATGTATGTGTTAAGCTCCGTAAAGTGTATCCGACTTTGTCTAATTCTTGAGATTGAAATATAAATGCTCAAACTAGTTGGTCAATCTAGACTCAGTTTTACTATATCCAATACATCGGAGCCGATTTTGCTTTTGGGCTTAAGATTGATTCTTCGAATTCCGCGAAGCAACCATGTTTATTTCCACCATATTTTACCGCCCTTTCCATGCGTGCTTACATTTTTACTTTCTCATTTTTAAAGCAATATGCGACATTAACACTTCCACATTTACCTTAAACCAAAGTGTTAGTGAAACCGCCCTTGTTTTCTTTTGTACGCATATTAAGTGTTCTGAAGTTTTCAAGCAGACCTGGACCATTCTTGCATGAAAAACACTGCTCTAACTTTTCAATAACTTTCATTTTTTACTGACCGATCAATTATTAAAAGTAAAACAAATATTTCAAGACTTTCGAAAATACGAAAATTTATGTTTGGATACATTTTTAATTGATATAGAATTATTCAAGTAATAAAGAAAAGAAGACTTGTAAGCAAAACTTGCTTCCTTAAATCAACCATTTGTTTTTGAAAGTGACGGATAAGGACTGATTACATGAAAGAAAGGATATACAGTATATGTATGAGATCAGAATCTGATCTTATCTACTAGGTAGAACATGACTAAATAATTCTGCAATTAAGAGAGGCAATAAGTTCATAATATAATCCCATTAATTGTAAAAGACAACAGTGACAAAAAAACATATATATGATGAAAATATCAAATGAACTATTCTGAAACTAAAGAACGATATGTGGAATTTTTATGCTTAAATGCATCGTTCCTGCATAATGTAATACCTTTTTTATGTCCATAAATTAAACATGAAAACAAACGAAAGCGTTGATTGCCTACAAATCTCGTTCTTTTTCGTTTTCGCCTGAACGATTCTCAGAAGGGCAGATCTACCACTTGAACTGAAATCAGCGCAAGTCGGAGTTTTACGGGACTTTACACGATGAAGATCCGTTAAATGCTGGCCTGTCGTTCTGATGAGCACATGATCAATTTTGAAGACTCTTTTCAAAAAACGTTACTAAGCGTCTTAAACCTCACAACTCAGTTGATATGAATCAATGATGTTCAACAAATGTTAAATGCATTAATGCCTTTTGTCTGTATGTATACTTGTGTATGTTTAAATGTGTGTGAATGGGCGTGCTTGTGAGTGTGTTATTTAAATGTATTTATATGAGAAGAGGGCACTGTGGGTTAGGCCATGAAGGGCGAGTATATGAGAGTAAGGGTATGTGAGGAGTATGGCTAAAGGAAGAGAGCGCATTCCAACTTTTTTTTTGTAACTGTTTGTTTGTAATCTCTTCAGAAAATGGAGGAAATAAAGATTATATATAATATATATATATATAGAAAAGCAATCACGTTAAAAAAAGTCCCCAACGTGATTGATTTTCTATAAATGTTTACAAAGTGTTTTGGATTGAAATAGGTCATACTAGCTAATGTTATATTTGGAAAACATGATGAAACATTGTGATCTCGGCTAGGTTAATGAACTAGCTAATTTATATTTGGAAAGCATGATGAAACATTGTGGTCTCGGCTAGGTTAATGAACTAGCTAATGTTATATTTGGAAAGCATGATGAAACATTGTGGTCTCGGCTAGGTTAATGAACTAGCTAATGTTATATTTGGAAAGCATGATGAAACATTGTGATCTAGGCTAGGTTAATGAACTAGCTAATGTTATATTTGGAAAGCATGATGAAACATTGTGATATCGGCTAGGTTAATGAACTAGCTAATGTTATATTTGGAAAGCATGCTGAAACGTTGTGAGATTACTTATACTTCAGGTCATGTTATACTCGTAGTATTTTAAAGGGTTTCGATTTTTTATCTTTTGATTTCAAAAAAGAGAACCCAACATTGGAGAACTTGTTAACGATGATTTGTTTAGACATTCAGCTCAGCCAATTTCATAAAAAACAAAGGATTTTGTACGACTCAATTCTAGTTTCCTTTATTTATGTGTTTTTTGTGTTTAAATTTTGTTTACTTATTAACAGTGCTCCTGGAAAGTAAACAAGGGGACCCTAATATCCTCTCCATTTTATGTTTTTATATGATAAAGTATTTTAGTACTTTTAGTAGATCCGATGAATGTATAAATGCTGCTTCAAACACTTTGATAACACTTATGTATTTGTTTTCGACATCATAACAATAGCAACCGTTCAATTAAATGAAAGAGCAATCAAAGCAAGAAAATAGGCCATTCAATCTAGACAAAATAGGACTCAATTTATACAAATTTGTAAAAGAAATTCTGAATGTAAAGTGCGAAACTAGACATACATAATAGCTTATTGCAAAAAGGTTGCATTTTGAAATAGGTGGGGAAAGTGAAACTTAAAGCTGCTCTCCTCCAGGCCAAATCAGGTTACTTTAACCATAGTCGTAATTAATGACGTTACATTCAGAATATATGATAAATGCAATGGTATGTAACTCTGATAAGATTTTTTACAATTACCCCTTTTCTTAGGTATGGTATATGTTGAGTGTAGTATATGACCGCTTTAAAAAATGTAAACAGGTCATAAAGGCTAAATGCAACGGTAGGTTACTCTTATCAGATACTCCAATCACCCCTTTCTCAGGTATGGGATCGATGGATTGAAACATAGACATCGCACGAGAATGGCCTAAATCGAACTTCTATTAACTATTTACCGCCTGCAGTCAACAATTTTGTGTTTGAAGTAGGCGAGTTTAGAAAACCTGTGTAAACGTATGAAAAACCTTTCATTTCTGCTGTTGTGATATGAGAATAGATTGAAAAATTGCTTGTGGCCGGTAACTTCTCTGTTGGTCACAATGCTTTTTGAAAGTAGTTTGCTGCAAGACACAAACTTGTAGTGTTATGTGGTAATGTGTTAAGAATACTAAGTAAGCATGTGTGTGATAATGCTATGTTATCGTTTCCTCTTTTTCTTTTTCGTCTTTTAAACAGAACCCAACGTGCAAGTATCCAAGATCGAAGGCGATGGTGTATCCGAATAGTTGATATCCGAAATTCACGTGTAGTATTACCAGGTTTTTGGTCGAGACATTACCCAAAACGACTTGAAACTGCTGTGTCCAAGATTATAATGTGGTAAATCCTATTTGGCCTTGATGGAACCATGAACGTAATAAACGATCGCTGGCTGACCATCCGAATAACACGTTCTTTAAACAAAGCAGACATTTATTTCAGTGCGTGATGAATACCAATTAAGCGAGGAACCGAAACTCATAGAAATACATGCTCAATGTGTAAATGAAAACAATACCAACACTAACCAACTGTGTAGGTTAAAGTGAATACATCACCGATGCTTGCCAGTCATGCAGGTAAAAATGGATACCTCACCAATACCAAAAGTGTGGATTAAAATGAATGAATCACAAAAATTGGTTCACTTAACCAAGGTGTGGCGCCAACGACCGAATGAGTAGTATAGCTCGACTTATTCTACAGAAAACCGCGCTTAGAGGGATACAACATAGCAAATACTTACCAATGATTATTGAAGAACATTCATGTATTACAATGCAAGGCTAGTTGTTTCCTTAGTCTACAAGACCTGAAGGAGACGAACAATATACGGCTAGCTTTCGTTCGAATCGTTTTCATTTTATTACTGGATTACTTGATTTATTTGCAAAATTGTATGAATTGATCAAGAAAATATGTTTATCCCCAAAACAAAACGAATAACTAAATATCAAACTCTGTTAGTCAGATTTTGCAAGCTCAGTTTCTATATAAAGTTATAATGAATAAGGCAAGCTATAGTGAAATATTTGGTCTGGACATTTTTTTTAACTTAGAATAAATGAAAATAAGCAGTCCAACTACAACAAATAATGTTTTATAAACAAAACCTGAGATGCCAACAATGACATTAGGACAACACTCTTTTGTGAAAAATTTGCGTGATTGATCTACAATGAACTACACCGAATGGGTCCCTAATATGGCTCAATTCGCAGGAAAAAAAGCTAATTCCTACAGAGTACAGGGTGGTATGATGTGGTAAAATGATAACGTTTCTGCTCACATGTGATATGAGTCATACTTTTGAGGAATGGTTAAGTTCTTTCATTGCGAATGATAAAGTAGAACATGTGATTATCACCTCTTTAAAGAACCATGTTTCCCTCAATTGAGATATTCGGATTGCACGATACTTTTCCAAAAACATCTATGTTTTCAGCATAAATCCTTTATTATGCTTCATATTGCCCATCTCTTTCTGGAATACAGATGTGGTGCTAATGTACATATACATATTTTTTAGAAGTTCGTTACGCTGGTTAACAGCACACAATCACAACTATCTGTTATTCATTGTACATGAAAAATTGTCCGAATAGCTTCGGAAGCATTGCATTTATTTGTCAAGTATCAGAAGAGAAAATCGATGCGTCTTATAGACCTGTTTGAGAAGTTCAACTTGCTGGTCGGTAGATGGTTAAATTCGTCGTTCGTACTTTAAGGTGAAATCGTACGTACAAGAGAGCCTCGATAATCAGGTCGTCGTTAATCCGGATTATCGCCATCCAGACAGAATTTGTAGGGAACGGTCTTTTCCTGCATTTATTGTTCTGTTTAATCCGGAAAATCCGCTCTCAGGCTCCGGACAATCATAATCTGGAACCGAATCTCTCTGTCCAACAAAGCTTATCTCCATATCACCTTAGTCGTTGCTTCAGCGGTATTGAACTGATTTGTCAGATATTAATGGTCTTTCATATCAGAAGAGAAAATCGTTGCGCCTGATACACTTGCTTAAAAAGTTCCACCTGCTTGTCGGTAGAGGATTACTTCCTTTTGTCGTACTTCAGGTAAAGCCTGTACTAGTATGTATATCTTTCTGTCTAACAAAACTCTAAATAACTTGAACTCGATATCAAGAAATTCTTTTTACATGACTAATATCTCTTTTTTCTTCAGTGCCCAAATTTATAACAAGTTAAAGTACAAATCATTTCATTCGTTTGAATAAGCTTGCATTTACCAATTGGCAATATTTTTCTTATTAAGTTTGTTGTTCAAAAGAACTTTATGTATGTTTGCATTCCCTTAGAGTTCAAATGCAGATTGCATTTTCCACTCTCATTGTTACTAGTACTGAAAAAACATGCCTCTTGCACATATTCATGCGATATTCCATTTTGGAATTCGACGGTGTTGTATCACTGTATGTAAAGCTTTGTTACTTTCTGTAAAAATGTTTACATCGTTTCTGTGTCCTACAGACTATGTTGTTGGAAGTAAATTACTTTTTTTTTCAATTGCTTTAAAAGTGTTCAAGTACTATGAACACAAACATTTCAAATGATATGTTTTGCTAAACGTTTACATATTTGCTTAACAGATCTACTATTTCACTTTGTGTAGTTGTTTTGTTGTGAGTTTTCTTTCAGAAAGAAAACACACAAAAAAAACATTTAAAACTTTTTTGTAATAATTCAATATCAAAATATGTTTCCCTTTCGTTCGAAGAACTCTTGAAATAAGCATTTTCAAACATTCCTATAATAAACATCATACACTGTAGTTTTTCAAAGAAAAGGTTTTAATACGTTACTAATTATTTGATAAAGCAATATCTAAAGCCTCTGGAAACTACGTTGTTTATCATACTATCTTAAATATCAATTGATTATTACTTTTACTAACCTCTCCTACATCTAATATACAGTAAGGTCGTTACACTTCATTTAAAATCTCTCTTACTGTTAAATCCCAATATGCATGTAATGTCACACTTAAATAGATAGTTCAATAATATGTCTGCCATGCCGCTTGGCTGAATGCATTCATCAACCATGGACTGTAGTGTTTTAAACAGGATGTTTTCTGGTAAAAACTACTTTAACGTTGGATATCTGTATGTGTTTCGTTTGCCTGAGCTTAATCTTCCCTTGACAAACTTACAATATTGTGTTACGAACAACCAGTAGAGAAATTCACCAGGTTTGTCAGCAGCTGGCACCGTATAGCGATGTTTCCGTCTTTGTTACTTCCGGCAAAAGGTTTTTTTAGCACTTAGGATGATAGCCATGATTTTTGTTATGTCTTTTCTTATGCATGAAATATCTAGTATCATTACAACTGTGCACTTAAGCACTTATGATGGAATTCGCTTGCACATATTCATACATTTCTTCTTCAAACGATTTCCTGCTTGACGGATGACTTTTAGAAAATGACCAAACCATGAAGGTATCCGTCTATTGTCTGAAAGATATACATATGTGAAATACACTTTAGAATGTGTAATATGTTTACTATATTCCTGATAGACACACATCATACTTTTCATCTTTAATTAACACGAATCATTGAGTAAGACCCTGTATGTCTTATACGCTGTTTGACTGTATGAAGTCAAGAAGCTCATGACAATTTCTTTTATCGGTTTATTACATGTGGTTGAGATAAAATGAGATGTTGGCTATTAGATAATGTTTCTTTTGGTGATTTTCAACAGTTGGTTGGTTGATAATATCTTTACGTAGATCCGTCGATCAACCAGAATAGATATAACGGATAAGATCTAGCATAGGTTGTAGAATCTTTAGAATATTTGTCTTAAAGTTAAAAGAACTCAATTTCCAGTGTTATAAAAGACAAAAAAAACAAGTTTTTGTAAGGTATTTCTTAAAATATTTCTCGTGCGTATGAGCGATTCTGCCTTCTGGTCGGTAGAAGCTGCTCTTTCCCCATGCTTCTTGTTCACATGTTTGCGAAGTTCAACCTGCTGGTCGGAAGAAACTGCTCTTTCCCCATGCTTCTTGTTCACATGTTTGCGAAGTTCAATCTGCGGGTCGGTAAAGGCTATTTTTCCCCCATGTTTTTTGTTCACATGTTTGCGAAGTTCAATCTGCTGGTCGGAAGAAACTGCTCTTTCCCCATGTTTCTTTTTTTACCTGTTTGCAAAGTTCAAGCTGCTGGTCGGTAGAGGCTGCTCTTTTCCCATGTTTCTTGTTCACGTGTTTGCAAAGTTGTTCAATCTGCTGGTCGGAAGAAACTGCTCTTTCCCCATGTATCTTGTTCACATGTTTGCAATGTTCAATCTGCTGGTCGGTAGAGGCTGTTCTTTCCCCATGTTTCTTGTTCACATGTTTGCAAAGTTCAATCTGCTGGTCGAAAGAGACCGCTCTTTCCCCATGTTTCTTGTTCACACGTTGGCAAAGTTCAATCTGCTGGTCGGTGGAGGCTGCTCTTTCCTCATGTTTTGTTCACATGATTGCAAAGTTCAAGATGCTGGTCGGAAGGGGCCGCTCTTTCCCCATGTTTATTGTTCACATGTTTGTTAAGTTCGATCTGCTGGTCGGTAGAGGCCGCTCTTTCCTCATGTTTCTTGTTCACATGTTTGCGAAGTTCAATCTGCTGGTCGGAAGAGGCCGCTCTTTCCCCATGTTTCTTGTTCACATGTTTGCAAAGTTCAATCTTCAGGTCCGTAGAGGCTGCTCTTTCCTCATGTTTCTTGTTCACACGTTTGCAAAGTTCAATCTGCTGGTCGGTAGAGGCTGCTCTTTCCTCATGTTTTTGTTCACACGTTCGCAAAGTTCAATCTGCGGGTCGGTAAAGACTATTTTTCCCCAATGTTTTTTGTTCACATGTTTAAAAAGTTCAAGCTGCTCTTTTCCTATATTAGTTGTCAGAACGATTGCAAAGTTCTAGATGCTGGGCGGTAGAAGCTGCTCTTTCCCAATATTTCTTGTCCAAATGTTTGTGACGTTCAATCTGCTGGTAGGAAGAAGCTGCTCTTTCCCCATATTTCTTGTCCAAACGTTTGCGAAGTTCAATCTGCTGGTTGGTTGAAGCTGCTCTTTTCCCATAGTTCGTGTCCGAACGTTTGCGAAGTTTAAACTGCTGGTAGGTAGAAGCTGCTCTTTTCCCATATTTCTTCTCCAAACGTTTGCGAAGTTCAATCTGCTGGTTGGTTGAAGCTGCTCTTTTCCCATAGTTCGTGTCCGAACGTTTGCAAAGTTAAATCTGCTGGTAGGTAGAAGCTGCTCTTTTCCCATATTTCTTCTCCAAACGTTTGCGAAGTTCAATCTGCTGGTTGGTTGAAGCTGCTCTTTTCCCATAGTTCGTGTCCGAACGTTTGCGAAGTTTAATCTGCTGGTAGGTAGAAGCTGCTCTTTTCCCATATTTCTTCTCCAAACGTTTGCGAAGTTCAATCTGCTGGTCGGTCGAAGCTGCTCTTTCCCAATATTTCTTGTCCAAACGTTTGCGAAGTTCAAACTGCTGGTCAGTAGAAGCTGCTCATTTCCCATTTTTTCTCGTAAACTTGTCTGCGAAGTTCAATTTGCTGGTCGGTCGAAGCTTCTCTTTTTCCATATTTCTTGTCTAAACGTGAAGTTCAATCGACTCATCAGTAGAAGCTGCTATTTCCCCATATTTCTTGTCCAAACGTTTGTGAGGTTCAACCTGCTGGTTGGTAAAAGCTTCACTTTCCCCATATTTCTTGTCCAAACGTTTGTGAAGTTCAATCTGCTGGTCGGTAGAAGCTGCTCTTTTCCCATATTTCTTGTCCAACTGTTTGCGAAGTTCTATCTGCTGGTCGGTAGAATCTGCTCTTTTCCCTTAATTCTTGTCTAAACGTTTGCCGAATTCAATTTGCTGGTCGGTAGAAGCTGCTCTTTCCCCATATTTCTTATCTAAACGTTTGTGAAGTTCAATCTGCTGGTTGGTAGAAGCTTCTCTCTTCCCATATTTCTTGTCCAAACGTTTGTGAAGTTCAATCTGCTGGTCGGTAAAAGCTGTTCTTTTCCCTTATTTCTTGTCCAACCGTTTGCCAAATTCAATCTGCTGGTCGGTAGGAGCTGCTCTTTCCCCATATTTTTTGTCCAAACGTTTGCGACGTTCAACCTGCTGGTTGGTAAAAGCTTCACTTTCCCCATATTTCTTGTCCAAACGTTTGTGAAGTTCAATCTGCTGGTTGGTAGAAGCTCCTTCTTCCCATATTTCTTGTCCAAACGTTTTTGAAGTTCAATCTGCTGGTCGGTAAAAGCTGTTCTTTTCCCTTATTTCTTGTCCAACCGTTTGCCAAATTCAATCTGCTGGTCGGTAGAAGCTGCTCTTTCCCCATATTTTTTGTCCAAACGTTTGCGATGTTCAACTTGCTGGTTGGTAAAAGCTTCACTTTCCCCATATTTCTTGTCCAAACGTTTGTGAAGTTCAATCTGCTGGTTGGTAGAAGCTTCCCTCTTCCCATATTTCTTGTCCAAACGTTTGTGAAGTTCAACCTGCTGGTCGGTAGAAGCTGTTCTTTTCCCTTATTTCTTGTCCAACCGTTTGCCAAATTCAATCTGCCGGTCGGTAGAAGCTGCTCTTTTCCCATATTGCTTATCCAAACGTTTGCGAAGTTCTATCTGCTGGTCGGCAGAAGCTGCTCTTTCCCCATATTTCTTATCCAACTGTTTGCGAAGTTCAAGTTGCTGGTCGGTAGAAGCTGCTCTTTTCCCATATTTCTTGTCCAAATGATTGCGAAGTTCAATCTGCTGGTCGGTAGAAGCTGCTCTTTCCCATATTTCTTGTCCAAATGTTTTCGAAGTTCAATCTGCTGGTCAGTTGAAGCTGCTCTTTTCCCATACTTCTTGTCCAAATGTTTTCGAAGTTCAATCTGCTGGTCAGTTGAAGCTGCTCTTTTCCCATACTTCTTGTCTTAACGTTAGCGAATGTTTAGCTGCTAGTTGGGAGAAGCTGTTCTTTTCCCATATTTCTTTTCCAAACGTTTGCTTAGGTCTAGCTGCTGAGCGGTAAAAGCTGCTCTCTTCCCCCACATTTCTTGTCAAGACGTTTGTGAAGTTAAATCTGCTGATCAGTCGATGCTGCTCTTTTCCTATTTTTTCTCGTACACATGTTTGTGAAGTTCAATCTGCTGGTCGGTCGATGCTGCTCTTTTCCTATTTTTTCTCGTACACATGTTTGTGAAGTTCAATCTGCTGGTCCGAAAAAGCTGCTCCTTTCCAAATTTTGCTCGTCCAAACGTTTGCGCAGTTCAATCTGCTGGTCTATCGAAGCTGCTCTTTTCCCATTTTTCTTGTCTAAACGTCTGCGAAGTTCAATCTGCTGGTCGGTCGAAGCTGATCCTTTCCCATTTTTTCTCATACAAATCTCTGCGAAGTTCAATCTGCTGGTCGGTCGAAGCTGCTCTTTTCCCATTTTTCTCGTACACATGTATGTGAAGTTCAATCTGCTAGTCAGTAGAAGCTGCTCGTTTCCCATATTTATTGTCCAAACGTTTGCCAAGTTCAATCTGCTGGTCGGTCGAAGCTTCTCTTTTCCCATATTTCTTGTCCAAACGTTTGAGAAGTTCAAACTGCTGGTCAGTAGAAGCTGCTCTTTTCCCATTTTTTCTCGTACACATATTTGTGAAGTTCAATCTGCTGGTCGGTCGATGCTGCTCTTTTCCTATTTTTTCTCATACACATGTTTGTGAAATTCAATCTTCTGGTCAGTAGAAGCTGCTCTTTTCCAATTTTTTCTCGTTCACATGTCTGCGAAGTTCAATCTGCTGGTCGGTCGAAGCTGCTCTTTCCCAATATTTCTTGTCTAAACGTTTGCGTAGATCTAGCCGCCGGTCGGTAGAAGCTGCTCTTTCCCCATATTAATTGTTCAAACTTTTGCAAAGTTCAATCTGCTGGTCAGTAAAAGCTGCTCTTTCCCCATATTTTGTTGCGGAGTTTAATCTACTGGTCTGTAGATGCTGCTTTTTCCCATCTTTCTGGTACACATGTCTGCATAGTTCAATCTCCTGGTCAGTAGAAGCTGCGCTTTCCCCATATTTCTTGTCTAAGCGTTTGCAAAGTTCTAGCTGCTGGATGATAGAAGCTTCTCCTTTCTCATATGATTGCGATATGATTGCAAGTTTCTGTCTTCTTGTCAATAGGGGTTTCTGTTTGCCCATGTTTATTGTTCACATGTTTGAGAAGTTCAGTCTGCTGATCGGTAGAGGCTGCTCTTTTCTTTTATCTGTGATCACTTGGCATTTCTTGTGGTAGAAGTCCATGAGTCATAAGCCAATCGGTCTAACTTATGTAGCCTGTCCAGGTCAAGTTGTATTTTTCAGAAGTCTTCCCTACTATTGATATTCCTGTAGATGGTACAATAACCTGAAAAAGTCAAATCACCGACTTTTTGGATACTGCCTCCGAGAGAGAAGGCAGTGGTTTTACAACAGCTCCCTTGGGGACCTTAGACTTTACTAGAGCTGTGATATATGCAACTTCTTCAAGAAAAGCTTGTTGTTTTCTACCAACAAGGATGTCATTCTACCATCTGTGGAGATTGTGTTTGATGCAACAGCACCGGGTCTTATATAGTTGCCGCTTTTGTGGAACCTTAACAGTAGCTTATGAAAGAACGTATGTCCACCTTCATCTATCGTTTTCTTTTAGCTGTCGAATTTCCTATGGTTTGTTTCGCTGTAACCTGTTAATGAGTTTTGAACAGCACTTCCACACATATACTGATGTCAGGCATATCAGTTAACGGACTTTGACCATTGTCTGGTTTGTCGTCACGTTCATCTTTATTAAAAACTTAGAATTAAGGATGCCGGTTTTTTTATCTAAACCCTGATCGAGTTAGCAATGTGTTGTCTTTTATGCGCGTCTCCAACGATGTCTATACTTTTAATAAATGAACGAAAATATGTTTGTTGATCTTTCAGTGATTTGCCTGATGTGGATCTGCATCCATGTGTTAACGCCAAAAGTGCTTTGATATGCTCTTTCATGTATAATTTATGCCGTTTAACTTAATGCAGTCATCTACTGTGATAGAATTCCTTGTTTCATGGTCTTGTATTTTAGAACACGGTGTTGGCTAGTCAAAACCACACTCATTTAGGATACATATATACGTGTTGTTTTTTCCGGAACGTATTGCTTCTTTATCAGATCGGGCTTTCGCAAAAGCAGTTTTCTTTTTCAAATCTACAATGTTTTCGATTAAATGTTAGAATCTTCAAAATGCAGAGAATCTTAACAATTTTACTAGCTAAGCATCTTCCAAATAGCGTTATGTACTTCATGGCTTAGAGTTGGTTCACTTACTGAACCTTTCTCTTTTTTTCGAATTGAATATCTTTTCTCAATGAAACATTCACGAATACCGATATATATAACCACCTGTATCAAAATGAAATCAAATATTGATATAAGAAAACAATGTCTCGAAAATCCGAGTATACCTTTCGTTTAATAGATTGCGTGTAACTATCATTTCGTCCAGAAGACGTTATTCCGAGAAGGAATCTTCTTGATGTTATTACCTTAATCCAACAAATACAGACTGAATAAAAAGAATAGATGAATTAAGCTAAAAAGGAAAGATAAAAAAAAATGTAAAAGAGAACATGTATAAAGAATATAGTCAAACAATTTATAGCCTATGTAAACATTGCATTTCAAATACATCTTATGAAAAATGTATTAATCTATATAATAAGCATATTTAAAATTGTTAAGTTTCAAATAATATTCAAGATTAAAGTGAGGGTTGGTTTTGTTTTAGATGTCTTACATCCATTTAGCGCCGATTGTGGATAGGTGGATTTATTATCTTTTACCCAATACGATAGGACCCCGTTGATCGGTCTGTATCTTCTCTAAGGACAGACGAATATTCGATCGACTTGGTACATTCGTTCAAAGTGCGGGGTGGCGTGCTCTAATAAAGAGGTAATGTTGTTGTTCGAAAGTCACAATTGGCCAATAATTATCTCGCACGATCGACAGCCATGATGTTATTTGAATTTTTTTTATCTAAAAACATATTTGTTCAACAACACATGTACGTATGTTGGTATGTCATACGAAAGAATAACGTTAATACTGTGTGACGATTGGTAGAAAATAACCATCTTTCACATTGTATACACTTTGCATGTCAAATTATCGAGTCGAGTCTTGAGTTCTTTCTTGCAAAGTCCTATCATTAAGTATTTTAACTTGAAGATTTAGTATTTTATTTTAGCTTATTTGATTAACAATGATGTAAAAATGTACACTATCATCAGAATAAGTGAAAAGAAGTTTCATCATGTTAATGGCGAAAGGTTCACATTTTATTTTATGCTATATTACTTTTGAGTAGAATAGGCTGGAATAGGAATTGAGTGTTCAATTCGTACATGTATCAATAAAATAAGTTAGAGTAAGTCCATTATTTTGAGATATTGATATATCTTTCTTCTTTGTTAGTTTTTTACATGCTCATATGCTCATTTATTTGTGCAAGAACTGATTATATTGAGATAAAGCAGCAATTTATTGAGCGGTTGTGATTCACTAGGAAAGTTTGTTAATATTGCCAGATATTTTCTTTGTAAAATCAACGTCATGTTTCATATTGTTCTTCGTTTTATTATACATTTTAGATACCGTTTAAATGTTCTTCATGACTTTCATCTAGTTTGGTAAACCATGCTTTCTAATAATAATGTAACGAACCGAGCAAAAAGAGCTCTCAAGGACAAATTCGCACCCGATCAGTGAAAATGCTTTTAAATGCTTATGTTTGGTGTGTACCATATTTGTAAATGTTGCATTGGCAAAGGGCATTTACATGCTGTTTTTTTTTGCCAAATAAGGTTTGAATTTTAAAAGTGGAAACAACTGTCGTCCACTGATTATGCGTGCTGTGTGTATGAATATGCTGTATTTCATTCATTGTGAGGCTCTAATTACGTTTCTCTATATCATTTGATTACCGACACTTCGAAAAATTCGTTCTTGTTGATAGCATTACATTCCGTTAAATATTAATCTGTATTATGTTTCTGATTTCGTTTAGTAAACCAAACACTGATTCCTGTTATTGTGTACAACCTTCGAAAATAAACGTTCGAAACAGGCATGTCTTTTCGTCGATTAATTCTACCCAATAGTAGATCATAACAAAGGTCCCCATGTACAGAACTGCTCATCAACAGTTCTAAGATGCCGATTTCCTTCCCACTTGAACATGATTGATCAATGGTCAAATACAAATGAATGATGTCGCCATTGATTTGCGCCGGAGCTCGAACAAAATACCCATGTAACCATAGTTGGACAAATTAAAATCATAAAGAAAACGAAATTCAGTTGTATCATTTGCAGTGAACGTTGAAGTAAGGTACATATGTAAAGTATTTGACATATCATTTCATTCTGTTTATTTTGAAAAATATAAAACGTCCAGTGCAATGGTGTAGAATACTTTATTTCAGCAATAAAAAAATATAAAACGCCGTAAAACAGTACAATGGTGTGGATATCATGTACCATACTATCAAAAGGGAGATACGATATATACCAAACAAATATTTGGTCTGAGGGCTATGAATTTCAACCCATACTCTACCTGAATGGTTTATCTACAATTTTCATGGTGATGAAGTAATTCTGTTTCTCCCATAACGACAAACCCACTCGGTTTTAACATCTACAGCACAGTATTTAAGACACAACTACGGAAGACGTAGTCAATTTATTCTCCTTTCGTGTGCGCGGATGTTCTATGAATAAACAAACGAAGGTCGAATTAGCATAATGTAGGTTGGTCAAGGTCAGATTTTCTGTTAGTGATGACGCCGTACATCTGCTAGGAATCACTGTCTGGGAACGTGGTTTTTAGCAGAATGAGACGACAAATTCTATTTAAAAGCGAAAATTCCTTTTATTGTTTAAAAGCACAAACAAAAAGCAAAAACATATTTATGTAAAATCGTTTAGAACAGTTCTACCGTTCAGTTGCTTTAGAGTATTCAGAAAAATATATATTATAAGTTCCATGCAGTACGTTACGATAATCCAAGGGGTATCGCCTAAGTGTCAGTACGCGGTTATGATGCTCCAGTCATGCTATAATTAGAAGGCACGTCCGACATACCGACGCTGTTATGCGGGGTCTCGTGGTAAACGCTCTGACGTTCTATAAGGAGACCCGGAAATAACAAACCGGAAGTGATGCTCACGAGGAAGATGATCACCATGCTAACGAATACTCCAAAACACAACAGGAACAATCGCGTACTCGTCTTCTTTTCTGGGAAACACTGAAGTTAAAAACAGATGTGCAGGAATTATGTCATTACGCTATTTCAGTACATGTATACAAAAATGTTGTTATGAATAAATAAGTTTGCATTTAGTACTTTTATAATGTGATGTTGCCCTTACAACAATAAAGAAATGCAATTGGTAAATCTTGATACAATGTGCTGGGCTGATTAGGTATAGAGTACTTGGCTTATCGTTTTCGCAACATATCTAAACGCACGTGCGGCAGATGCAACAGACAAATCAAGAAACCGTAATTGTTTAAGGACAAATAAATTGCTCACTATAGGCATTTCCTATTTTTGCAATATTGTTGTCTGTCCTATATCAAAGAGATAATATTGTTATACTAAACAATAGCCCTACATATTGATATGACCCACCAGGAGGGTGTCTATTGTTTAGTCTTCTGATTAGACAGCATTTCTATGAAGGCTGATCAAAGGCTTTACAGTATACAAAAAATGTGTCTATAACCTTTCCCTTGATGTATATTTGTGATTGATTGTATTTATTCTTACCTGGTAGTGGAGAAACGCTGCCTTTTCAATGGTGTTTAAGCTTCGTTATTTTGAAGCGGAGCACCATGGGATACTCTAGCATTAGATTATGTTGGGCCTTTCCGGCTCACTGCGCGAGGTAACAAGTACATACTTGTCATGACCGACATATTTACCAAATATGTGGAGATAGAAGCAGTACCAAGTCAAAGGGCAGAGGACTGTGCCTCTAGAATAGTAAATGATTTTATCGCTAGGTGGGGTACACCGCTAACAATCCATAGCGATCAGGGAACTACATTTGAGAGTAGGGTATTTCAGGGTCTATGCAAGCTGCTCGATATTCGTAAAACCAGAACGAGCCCTAGAAATCCGAGAGGAAACGGCCAAACAGAGAGATTTAACCGAACTCTGCTTAAGATGATCAGAGCTTACCTCACCGAGGAACAAGATGAGTGGGATTTGCATTTGGGGTGCTTAGCAGGAGCGTACCGATCTACGCCTTGTGAATCGACACACTTGACCCCAAATCTTCTATGTATAGGAAGAGAAATCCGCGTCCCCGCTGAAGTGATATACGGAAACGCCCCTTGGTTGGCGAAAGGGGAAAGTTCTTACTGTGACTATGTTGATTCTCTAAAAGATAGAATGGCTCATGCGCATACTGTAGCCAGGAAGTATTTGCATCTCAGCGCTAAAAGGAGCAAGGAAGTGTATGATACCAGGATCGTTTACCAAAATTACCAGCCAGGTGATCTCGCGTGGTTTCTCCACGAGACTAGGAAAGTCGGCATAACACCTAAGTTAGAGAAGCGATATGGAGGGCCTGTGTTGGTAAAGCACAAACTCTCTGAGTTTGATTTCATGATACAACTAGATAAAGATGGCACATCCAAGGTAGTGCATCACAACAAGCTCAAGAAATATGAAGGGGACCATCCTCCTAAGTGGACCCTCTCACTCTCCAAGAAACTCAAGAGAGACTAACTTTGGAAAGTTCAAATCCCCCTGAGGCATCGCGAATGCCCGTGCAGAGAAAGCGAGATGAGCCTACCCAAGTACATCCAGTTTTACCTGTCGCTTGATTCATGTTTTGGTTTGAGTCATGTCCGTGTTTTGCCCATCCAGTAAAGCGGACAATACACGGGTAAGTCGCCTGTTGATGTCTAAACAGGTCCGCATTTTGTTCAGGCCTTATCTTTTAACATTTTGCGGGAATGCATCCAGCCCTATAGATGTCTGGATACCTCCTATAGTCCAAGATGATGTTTATTACAGAGGAAGTTGAAGTGACTCTCGAATTCCTTCTTTGTCAAGTTATTTCTTAAGTTAAGTTAAGACAAACCTTAATTTTAGAAAATGTGTTCAGGACTTACTAGTAATATTTTAGAGTACAACACTAGCAGTGTAATTAGAAATTTTTAATGAAGTATACCCTTCTGACATGTGACTATAGAAGTGAAAGTATTGTGTTAAAATGCGCTTGGAACATTTATCTTCCAGAGAAAGATTTATCACCTTTATGTGTTCTTACATACTCAGCATTAAAGCTGTATTATCAATAGCCTAACAAGTAAGGTTATAGATTAAAGTCAAATCTGTTCCTATTTAATTCATTTTTTTTAAAAAAAAAAGAAAAACAAGCAAGATTTATTGCTGTGTCTATATCCACATTGGTCGAAAGCTTTGTGCAACATTGCTGCCGCAGTTTTTCTAGTCAAGTAAAGGATTTTGCTGTTAAAGTGTTGTTTAGCTGTGTCGTTATGAGAAAGAGTTAGACCTGGCTGATGCCTATTCTTCTCTTACTCATGATAAGCACACATATGTCATATATTTTAATATGTGTTCCTTATCTTTATAGTGCTATAGTTTGAATAAGGTTGTTCAGAAAACTTTGTCTATGCAAACCACTTTTGCAATAATATTTATTTTGTCTTGTTAGTGTATCGGCAATCGGAGTTTTGCCAAATTAAGAGGGGGGTAATGATATGACCCACCAGGAGGGTGTCTATTGTTTAGTCTTCTGATTAGGCAGCATTTCTATGAAGGCTGATCAAAGGCTTTACAGTATACAAAAAATGTGTCTATAACCTTTCCCTTGATGTATATTTGTGATTGATTGTATTTATTCTTACCTGGTAGTGGAGAAACGCTGCCTTTTCCATGGTGTTTAAGCTTCGTTATTTTGAAGTTGTTTATGCCGTTGGTACCTACAAGCACTACATATTAGATACGCAGATTGACCCAATTATTGTAAAGATCAACTCACGCATGAAACACACTGTGCTTGTTCAGTATGGTGGCGATTTCTATTTTTGCGTTGGTTTTTCCTTCTCTCCCTCGATGCAACCTTTACTGTAGTATAGTTGTCAAACGATCCGATCACATCCCAGGCAGTTTGTTTACATCCACAATTCATGTATACTACAATGTTATATAGTTAGTTAGGATTAGAGGTCACAGCTTTAACGATCGTTCTTACCTTTCGAATCATTCATGATTCTCAGAGTACCCACAGAACGCTATACTATCCAAAATAATCTGCTAATTCTGTCACCTTGTGCAACCAGAACGGCATGTTTACCTTAGTCTTACGTCTACTTCCGCCTAGTTCGTTCTGTACAGGGAATTCCGCTGACTCATTGATCGGGAAAGACCGTTTATTTTTAGCTGTAAGACCTTTATTTTTATTAGCACCCTTCACGTAGATATGCAAATCGATGGTTCTTTTCTTATTGATATTTATTGTGTCGCCATGTTTACAGCGACCTTTATCGGCCAGTTTTTTTGGGCCGTGACCACTTTTATTGGCCTCGGCCAGATTTATCGGCCAGTTATTTGGGTCGCGACCACTTTTATTGGTCTCGGTCAGATTTTCGGCCAGCTTTCTTGGTCGCGGCCAGGTTTTGTTGGCCGGTCGGTCGTATTTTTATGGTCACGGCCTAAGATTCACGTGCGCGGCCAATGCTTAGTATATAAAGGCTGGAAATTATTGGTCATGGTTCAGTCTGGCTCTAGAAACTAAAAACACAAACTCCACGCCTGATTGCTTTGTGAAGGTACGAGTTGCGACTTTAATCCAAAAATCCTCAGCTTCTTTTATTACTAAACCTTTGCAACTAAACTGTTTTATATAACTAATTGCCTGCGGTATACCATTCACAGTAGTAGAGTACCAACAACATAGTCCTGTTAGCATTTAAGATACCGTTACTGATACCTCTACCGTTTTAATTAAAGAGAGTTTATAACCGCCGAAACAAGCCTTGACCGTTTTGATATTCAAACCCATTGTTACGAAGACACTCTACCCACGAACCCGTAACAATATGTGCTTCCAATTTTGAACAGTCAATTAATCACACAAAAGTTCAGAAGAACACCTATCACCCAGAAAGCCTAGCCTTTAACCCATTAAAACAATAACGACATTTGACCAGTTTGTTGCAGACTACTCTGTAAATCATTGTGGAAAAATAGAACTTGCTCCTAACGAGCAATTTCTCCTTTTCCCATACTGTTTTCTGCCTAATTAGAAGATTATTTTTCAATTTCATCATATTCTGAAATGTCGTCTGCCAACTCTTTCAATATGGGACAGTCGGAAATTTGGCGTTTTGGTAAAAAACAATTCCCCATACACATGTTTAACTGCGTAACAAAATGGATAATCACACGTCAAACTCCTTTTTTGCCATGATGATTTTTTGTAGTAAGCATGTGATGGTTCTGCGATATGACTGAGAAACATCCAAAGTCTGGAGTATGCGGTAGAATTGCAGCCTCCAAATGAATTCGATCATTTTTGCGCTTTTTATTACTCAGATACTACCAACTGTTGGTTGATGATGTATTTGGGTTTTGATAGTCAATTACTGCCGACCGTTGTTGGAAAATTGTATCATGCAAAAAGATGACAGGTATGCAGTATAATCGGTTAAACATCTATCAACCGGATGAAACGTCGATCCCCTTTACAGAGCATTGAATTTGCCCCGGGGGTAATTTCGACAAAAGGTCAAGGGGTCAATTGATCTTTTTGTTGACTAAGGGTCATCGGTTTGATTCGACATATTTCCTACTCAAGAGTGCAATGTCGTAGAATCTAGTCTAAAATCATAATACTTACGATAAACTGATTGTATCCAAATAGTACAATACGCCAATATATAAAAAAGGTTAATTAAAGTAGGATAGAAAGACTTGAAATTTAAAACTTCTGATAATGACATCACTCGAACTTTGGTCTGTCTCACACATATTCGTAACTTTACGTTTACAACATTGATGTTACCCTTGAATCATAAGAGTAGAATTGTTTTTTGTGTATGTAATGGTTAATTAAAGAAAGAACTGCATTTAAAAGCACGATCGGTTAACCCTTAGAATGCTGGGTAATTTTCTAAAAACATATTTTTGTGGGGTCTGCTTTTCAAAAACCTTTAATACCAGCTTAACTTTAATTGAAACTCGGAGTAGCTAACAGGTGAGATCGCAGGCCAGCCGCTAATTCACTTGGCGGCTGGTCTGGATCTAACGTGTTTGGTTAAGCATGCATACGGTTCCAGCACTATATAAGGGTTGAGATTTCAAAGGTAGAATCCATGTTTCGTTCACGTCTAATTTTATGCTTTTATGACGTACGCGTTTCCTCGTTATGTTTACGTTTACTTTACGAGGTTATTCAATTGACGAACAATTGTGGGATAGAAATTTAGGCCCCTGGTCGCTTGAGCCGGTGAACAGCTGATCAAGATATGATGAATAACAATTATAAAATACTTACTACAATATTGAGTTTGGTGTCGTTATCTACCGTTATCGGACGTCTAAATGTTTCCACGGGTTCTTGTCGTGACGTCGGGTCCAGAATATAGTTCTGAAGGGTCACCGATCCGATATGACCCTGAAAACAACAACAACTGGCTTAAAGATGACATGACATGCGATGTTTCGTACTAACATAAATCTTGTCACCGGGGTTGTTTAAAAATTAGAAGAAATGTCTATTTACTAGAATGTATAGTCTAATATTCTACTAAGGATGAATAAAAAAAGTGGCTCTTTAAATATCGCAACCTGAAGTTGACATCGAGTTAATCTGTCATTTTGAAAGCCTTTCAGTTCGGGACGACTAAATTTGTTTGATGTCAACAACATTTCAGTCATAATACACCTTTCCTGAAATCACTTCTACTTGGTTTTGGCTCTGAAGTGTCTTGCTAAAGGCATTTATATGCTGGTTTTTGCCAAAAAGAAGAATTGAATTGAATTGCTAAAGGACTCTCCCACTAAACAAGATTGGGCTCAAACCAGGATCACCGGTTCGCAAGACCGCAACATTAACCACTGGACCCACACGGTCACATGGTGGTTAAACATATATCGTTTGTTATTGAATAAAAGCTCATGGGGTCGCCTTTTCCTGATGACGTTATTCTGCACTAGTCTTCAACTAGCAGGTTTGGGTTGGATCCAATTTTACTGCTAGCTAAACACGTTAAAGTAGGGTGTCAGGCAAGTAAGACTCCCTGTGCTCTTGCCCGTAATTCCGCACAACCCTCAACTACTTTGTAAGTAGGGATCCAAGGTTACGGATAGTTTTGCCTTGTCCGACCCACCCTCTCTCACGTGTAAATGCAGCCCTTCTTTTGTATCGCCATTAAAGGCATACCACCAGTCCAAATCCAAGGCTGTATAGTTCGTAATGGGGGAATCTAGTTAAGACCTTTATGTCAGCTGATTCCCAAATGTTCCAAATTTCGAATTAAAATTTACTCTATACGTTCATGCTTTGATACACCCGCAGCGAAAAAACTGAGAAATCATTGTTACTATTGGAAAAAGCTCAGACAATTACCCGCTAAGTCATAACAGTTTCTAAACAATGTCGTTAAAATATACATTCATTTCGTTCATAATTTTATGGGTGTCTCGTGTTGCCTTATTGAGCAACCCATTTTACCTCTCATACTATGAAACTATAAGCACGCATTTCCCTTCATCATACTCTGTCAGCCACATTAAGGCTGTATCGAAGATATTTCGACACTTCGAAGATAAGACAACCGGAAAGAAACGTGTGTGCCTGTTACCGGCAGTGTTACACCGGCAGATATTCTGGTCAACTTGCAATGTAATTCTCGTCATCATACAACAATTGATATTTGGGTTTAACAGTTCCACTTTCTGATTCATGCCTGTTTGCCAGGTAACCAAAGATATACTTTATGCCTGTTTACCAGAAAACCAAGTTTTTTTCTACATTCTATCCGTTCCCACATGTTTGAATTCGTGATTGGTCCAAATACAAGGCAATAACAGACGAAACATTGAAATATGAAAAAGATAATGGATAAGTTTACGCATTTGTATCGGGTGTTTCTTTTAAATGTTCTCATAAACAGATGTGACATTGTGGGTTATAATGGAGAAAGGGGCTATATTATTACGGTGACAGACATTTGAATATGTCCATTTCGTGATTATGCAACATTCTCCTAAGGTTATAAAGAAAGGCTAAAGGTTTTCAGGTTCAAACGAGTTATCGATCCATTATATTTTATCTAAATTTCGGCTACTAGAAACGCAAACGACTCGCATGAAAGCACTCCTTTTTAAAGTCATTCTAATCGATTCCCCATAACGTTGACAAATAAAATCGAATAGCAAATGACAAAAACAAAAGAACAATTGACGTTAGATTTGACTTTCAAATTCGGGGTTGTAAAAGCAGAAATTCTGAAGTTCAATCCCTCATTGTGTCGTGAAGTGAGAAATACGACTTTTCATAGGGTAAACCCGATGAGTTCAAATTGTTGGGACACACCAGAGAACGTTCGAAATATTGCGTCTAATGTTCTACCTTATTGCATATTTCATTTACCTGATAGATGCTACTCCTGCTAGAAAATGACGTCACTTCCGCTGTTAGACCATTTCCGTTATTTATAACACTACTTGTTTCAATAACCAATGATTGTAAAGTATTGTTATCACATTCCGCTACGACACCTCTCTCAACATCTCTGTCTGAGGTCTTAAAAGAGGAAAGACACGGCATAGATTTCCGTCGGTGTTTCCCACCCATCATATCGTTCAACATTTGACTACTGCTACAATTCGTTTTGCCTTTAGAAGATCTCCGAATTATTGAACGTTTGCTTCCGGTCGAAAGGTTTCCGGGCGCCATTTTGTTTTTGTCATTTCGAAAGCTTCCGTTGGTTAACACACTGATGGGACTTGGGCTGCGTCTATGCCCGGCTGGTTTGCGGGCCTGGTCTGTGATTTTGTCCTCGTGTATGGGCTCTAGTTGGTTATGGAAGTGGTTCTGTGGGAGGTACCCGCGTTCGAGTCTCACACATCGCACACCGGTTAGGGCGAACGCCTTCAGCCCATAGAACGAAGCTGCTGAAAATATAAACCTATGCAATTAACACATCGTCCTGTATGATATACGAGGGCCGGGACATATTGTTTACAAAATTACAGCCAATCTTGTTTCATCCCATTTTCAAACAATTAACACATTTGACTAGTTTATTTCAGACGACTTTGGAAACAATGTTTTCTTTCCTACAAGAAGATTATTTTTCCGTTTTATCACATTTTGAAATGTCGTCTGCAAACTCTCTCAATTTGGTATAGTCGAAATTTGGCGTTCTGTAAAGTGTTAAGTAACCCCTATCGATCAGAGCGTGAATTCATGTTAAATCAATTTAATGCATTCTTTAATTTAATACAGGACGCCATTTATCCAAAAAGCTCTTACTGGAGCTTCCTGAATGACTGGTGTTCGTATTAAGCGGTCATGTATCCTAGCAACAATTAGCCTGTCTATTCTATTTGTGTTGCTTAAAACAATATTACTGTGTACCATGTCATTCGAATGCAATATGTGATACAGGAAGAACATTTCCTTTTTTATTTGGGAATCGTTTAAACAAAGCTAAATCAAGAATAACTCTCTGCATTGCAACGTCGGCTGGAGATAAGTGTATTGAAAAAAAAAATACATCTTTGTGGATCAGTGGTGTTTTTATTATTTTCTATGGCAACAGTGATGGTGTTTAGATAATCTTTAATATTTACTGGCGATGAATATCACCTTGCATCAAATAACTAACTTTTAAATAATGATTAATCTGTTGAAAAACAAATCAGGTTGAAAAGTGCGTATTACTCAATTCGGAAGGCGAAGAAGACCGATCGCTGATGTCAAAATATTTCGTGTATGATCTGGCAAAGAGTAATACATCGCAACCGATCATCCTTCATCTGATTACATGGGATCTTCGTTTGAAACATTTACATATCAGTAATAAATTGATATGTAGATGAGCTTAATAGCAAAACCATCTTTCACTTGCGTCTAGTTCTTGCTAAAGTGTTTACGAATTACCGAACAATAAACGTTTGAAAGCTTTAAATAGAAAACCCTTACAGCTGGCTACTCGAAATGAGAAACAATTTAGATATGGTTCGTGTTTGTCAGAGAACTGATTCCGAAAAGGGCTAATGCTGACATAGCGTAGCAAGAATCATTTGCTAAAAATACTCTTTAAAGTCGTCATAGAGGAACCCGTTCTAAATCAAACAGTGTGAAGAAAAATACTGGTAAACTGACTAAATTTCTACCGACCAAACATTGATTCTTTATTATTTGAGTGAGTTTACGTTCACTTTTAAAACACAACCGCCCAATGCCGAATCTTGCGTCTTGTAGCAAACGACTTTAAAACGCATTGTGGCAAAAGGGTGAATCGTTTGTCACTATAAATGTCTCCTTTTGCTAAAATGCTGTTTCAATCAATTCCCATATCACAAAAGCAGAACTGAAAGGTTTTTAACATGTTTGCAAAGCTTTTTTTAAGCCATCTTCTTCAAGTAAATCAAATGTCGTCTGCAGGTGGTAAATAGTTGTCAGAAGAAGTTTAAATAGACTATTTTAGTCGTATTGATAAAACACAATAACTCAACAGAAATGTAATTTTCGTTGATTACAAGTTTTGTCTGCTAACGCTTTTTGTTTAGACAGCATACAACTGTTCGTACAAAGAGAATGCTCAAATATTCCTAGGGAATTATAGATGTCCCTCTATAGGCCTATCGAATCATCACGAGTTTAGAGGAATGGAAACTGTTAAATAAAGTCAACGATGTAGCACTCGTTTGAACCACGAATTCATTGCGCGTATAGGTAATCTGAGAGATGTCATCGAAGTTGAACTCTTGAACTGGGCCGATACAATAGACGGTAAAGTCTCATTTACAACGCGATGTAACGTTACTTCAACAATGCACCCGCTACCCGCCTATGTTTAGACCGGATACGCTCAAAAGGCGATGAGTCAAGTTTTCGTTAAATGTAATTTCAAGTTGAAACGATATTGCAATGGAAATAATGGTGTGTTTTTATGTCTTTTATGTAAAATCTTTAATTGTTATCTTGTGATGAATTCAGTCTGGAATGTTTAATTGAAATCTGTTTCTGATAAAAAAAAAAAAAAGAAGATAGGACACAAAACAATGCGACGCACTACGTATCTATAGTGTTTACCACATCAACATAACACTTTTAGGTTATATTTTGGAATGACCGATAAATTTTACAAGTTTACATAAATGAAGCCACGCATGTGTTTCAGTATAGTAAAATATAGATTTGTGAAATAATGTCCGGACAGGCTTTACCGACCATCTTTATAGCGTGTACATGTAAAGAAAAGAACACCCCCTTTTTGACTTATAACGCATAGGTATACAATAATTTCAGTTATCAATGAACTATCATTTTTAAAAAGTCATTCATGTCCGAATACACAAAGACTAGATATATTAGATAATCACAAACGATCTTTGCCTGAAGCAATATACCATATTGCACTAAAGCGCCATTTTTTATTTGCTTGCATATTTTGCAAATTCACTTGTTCTTATATTATTTATTGATTCGTGTGTTTTTAGCATCTACGTATCTTTCAAATTACTTTTATATTCATTATTATTTCTTTTTTTTAAAACTTCATTGTAATTGAGGTGTTTTTTTTTTATTAATTTGTATGTGCGCATATTTATTCATTCACTTAATCTATTTCTTGCTTATACTTTTTATCATTATCTCATATACCATTCGTCTACCTATTTACCCAAATCATTTATCTATCCTTTAACATTTCATATAATGAACAAGCGTATATTTAATTTATATATAAATGGAACTTAACATTATCCCAACGAAAGCACAATTAATGTTAAAGATATGACAAACATAGAACATTGTTGTTATGTGATGTTATCTTCTACAGACGGAATTTATATTCATTCCATCTAGAGGCATATTTGCTAGTCTCAAGAAAAATCCGTTTTTCTGTATCGTCTTCTTTCCAAAACCTTAATATCTGCTTAATTTTTATGAAGAAAGATACTCAGAGTAGCCAACAGGTAAGATCACAGGCCAGCCGCCAATGTTCTTGGCGGATGACCTCGATCTAACATGTTTGCATAAGAATGAAGTAGGTTCCAGCAGTTTAAGGATCAACTCTGAATAATCTTTATGTCAGTATATAAAACACCGCTCTTATGGAAAAGCATCCGATCTCAATCTATAATCTTGACAGTTATTCGAAACAAGTAAGACAACTTAGCCAATTAATATTGTCCTTCATAAACGCTCCTTTCACCGCATGTATAGCTTTAGATTAGGGAAAACTTTGAAAGTATTTGTGTACATGTTTATGTGTAAAACTTTGTTTGTATGTACGGAAGAGGAGAGGAAGAAATAGGAGAGAAAACGAAGAGAGAGAGAGAGAGAGAGAGATAGAGAGGGAGAGAGAACAAGAGGTGTATCTCGTTGACAATACATTATTTTGTGAATTTATTGTTTAAAATGACGATGTGCTGTATTTGTATAAGTCAAATAAAATTATTCTGATTCTGATTCTGATTTCACATATGATTTGTTATTTGTTATAATTTACAACTGACGCAGTCATCTGAATCAAATGTTGGTCATTCATAGATTTCAGTACGGGAGGATGGGTATTGTATGCCCGCAGGTACCTGCACCCATACAATCACAGTTAAACACCAGCTCATTGATGAGGCGAAATATGCCTACTAAGCCCATTTCTGTTTCAAACCAGTTATTGACCAAGGCTGAATTTCATGTGTATTAATGATCAAGCCCAAACAGCATCGTATGCTTCACAGGAATGACCTTTGGTAAGACAATGCATAGCCTTATTCTTGCATTTTAGTATTGCAGGTACAATAACCAGCGAGTTTCAAAGTAAGAATTGCGAGGTCTTACAGCTTAACAGTCGTTTTCATGATTCACACAACATCACTGTGCACAAGAGCCGTAGTACATATATCAGATGTTATTCCTATGGAAGGATAGAATATATTTCTTATATGAGTTATTTCTCCTTTTTATACAATATCTTAAATTAATGTGTGCAGCAGATAGGTAGATTTGAAAAAAAAATCGGAAAAGGGTTAAACTATTATATTAGATTATACAGATTGAATGTAAATGCTGGCAACCTTTAGGAATTGGAGGAAAGAAAGTTCCTTTATAATTGGTGGTTAAATGCAGGGCGATCGTTTCCTTCAAACTATTGAAAACAATTTGAATAAAACAGAGTAGAATTGTATAGACCGCGAAGCCGCATAATGATGATTTATTATATATGTCTTTGAAGGCTGATCTTAAAAACACCACAATATATGGACGTATAAGCTTAAGCACAACGTGTACACTGTACAAAACATATGGTTTGCTGTTATCATAACAGTACAATTTGCTATTTTTATCATATGATTTTATAATCCAATCAAATACAACATGCTTACATTCACTGACACAAGATGACGACAGCATGCCGTCACACTAACAGACAGACATAGTTACATATGCATGACCATAACAAAAGACAGACGGATAGATAGACAGACACATATATTCGGGCCCTGAGACACAAACACATGCATCACCCACATACAGAGTTAAAAGAAAAAGCATGATGATAACTATAATAATAATATTTGTGATAATGATAATGATAATATTTGTGATAATGATAATGATAAATTAATTCTAAAAAATAATGAATAGATACTATGACAATGATAAATAAAAACAATAGAAAAAAACATACATACTTACATAGAACAACACGTATATACGCATGTACAGACAGAAAAATGTACTTACAGTTAAATAAAACGCATATAATATATATAAAAAGAAACACACATAGAAACAGACAGAAATGCACATAATTAAAAAGAACAGGCGCAGACACCAACACAATCGACAACAGGAACACACAGACGCATACAAACAGACGCACAGACATCAGCACAATCGGCAACAGGAACACACAGACGCATACAAACAGACGCACAGACATCAGCACAATCGGCAACAGGAACACACAGACGCATACAAACAGACATCAGCACAATCGGCAACAGGAACACACAGACACATACAAACAGACATCAGCACAATCGGCAACAGGAACACACAGACGCATACAAACAGACGCACAGACACCAGTACAATCACAAACACCACAGATGCACAAACACAGAGACAAGCGACTCACCGACTCGTTCCTGCATTACAGCCGCATTAATTGAGAGTCAGTGACTTAAAGCCCCCATACCCAATCGTTAAGCACTGATATCGGGAGATCTATATAGATCGGTCACTGGTACATCCTTCACACCCGAGGCTGCACTGCGCCCCAAACCGCGGTATATACTCGAGTGGGTCGCTCTTTGTCTATAAATAGACCGGGTCCACCATCAATCCGTCATTTATAATGTGAGGACCTCCTGTCAATATTTGAGTTTAAAACGATGAAAGATGTCGGTTCCTCCTGATGACAGTTTGTGTCTTAACTCCTCGCCTCATGACCTGTACATAAACTCAAAAATTCATTTTGTATACATGTAAAAGAGAATAAAACGTTCAAGACGAGATTTAGCTTTAGCAAATATCTTTTATCATGAACATAATATTTCATACAACCCAAAATTGTTTTCTGTTTTTGCTTTAATTCAGTGACATAACTCGGCAGAATAACCACATACTTTCGATAAGTCAGCCGCATAAACTCCAACCCCCACCCCCGCGCGCACACACACTAAAAGTTTGGAACATTGCAGCCATGTCTTGATCATTTGTGAAGTCTCAGGTTTATATACTCTTACGACAGCAAGTAATGAACATTATCTTGCATTGGCCGCTAACAAAATTAAAATTATTTAGAAATTTGCAGAAAAAAAGCTCTTGAAATCGGCAGAAAATAAAACAACTGTTTTTAAAATCGGAAGGAAACACAAACATGCTTTTCAATGTGTATCATCCAATCTTTTGATTTCGGTTTGATATTTCTAATATCTCTTGATAGTCAAAAAGAAAAATAAAGGAAAAAAGAGAAAAAGCGCTGATATTTGGTTTGACCAAAAAAGGGCCTCTCACGGTGAAATAACTCTAGTTTAGTCACGATGATTTTATTATTCATTAAACACGCCGATTTTTAGATAAAGCCTTTGTTACTTTAACAATTGGATTCTTCTTGACAAACCGTTCAAGGCGCCTGACATTTTGGAACAGACTTATTCTGAAAAATTCGTCTCCGATCAGCCTTCATTGGTTGTATGTACTGATTCAGGTTTACACTTATAATGAATTCTCGTCACCTGTCTTGGTAATTACCGACACCTCTAAATACACCTTTGGTCACCTGTTTTTGTTTTGTGTTAAACGCTTGCTCGACTGCATTGATGTATAGATTTACTATATTTAGCATTTTTATACAAATGTTTGTAAGATAACATCTAATAATATGCAGACTATGATTACTCGCGGTCATTTGTACCGATATGGTCTCTTTTTATCTTGCCTTTTTCACAAATGTTGAAATTAGAGACTAGTTAGATTCTAAGGCAACTGAAGAAAGTCTAAAAAAAATGAAATATATATTTTTATCTTTAGGCGGGTCTCTGGCCCCGGAAAATATTTTTTTTTATCCCGAAAGGCAGAAAATTTCCACTGGTGCCAGGGTGTAGCAGAGGTATAGAGATGTCAATTTAGGGGGGATGCCAAAAATGAAAGTGGTGAAGATTTTTTCTACGGCCCATTTTGTTACCCCACCCACCCTAAAACAATGATAATTTTGAAAAATCAAAAAATCAATACGGTTTTTTCCATGAACCATTATAAACACTTTACATAGTGTCTAAAGATGTTTTAATTTATTTTCGGGCAAAAATAAGTAGTTTTAATGAAAACATAGATATAAGTCCTTTGAACGTGAAACATCTAAAGCAATACTTGCGCTCATATACACTAAAGTTGTGAAAGTCCTTGAAAATTGAAAATGCACTCAAAAGGACTTTAAATTCCCTTTACAGAGGAATTGAAAAGGTAACACATTAACATGATGCTTTTAAAAGAGTGATTACTCTAAGGTTTGTTTACAATTAGCGATAAAACTAGGTCAGCCGAGAAACTCCAGGAACTAATAAACCCCGAAAAAATCTCCATTTTGAATGTTCACGTTTTTAATATTGGATAAATGACAGTATTTTTATGTGTTTCACGTGATTATTCTAACAAGATGATCGCCACTCGTTAATCTGAGCTCTCCTTGCTATTTCAGATGTGACTCGAATGTAAACTATGAAGTTTAATTGGTGGGCACCAAATTTGTGAAAAATAGCACTTTGAAAAATAAATGATAAATAGTGCAGGCGTTATACCTTATTGATCAAGTTGTTTTTCGCTATGTTTCAACAAATTCTATCTTAATCTATAACTCATTTTACCAAGTTTTGCAGTTTTTCTGAGCGCTAGTATGCTTTTAAAAGAAAGCGTGAAGCATACTCGGGCATGATTTGCCAAAATGACACCGATGAGCCTATCAGAAATCCACCCAGTCAGTCAAGGAGTAGAAAGCTTTTTTGCTACACTACATTAGCTGAAATGAAGCCGATGATAGTGATACAAAACGATACTTTGACAACATCGTTGAAAAATCGTGTGTCCTGTTGTGGCCTGAAAACGAGTGACCCAAATGAGGAAATCATTTTGCACAAACGCTGCTACAGTACATTTACAAGCAATCACCATACATCGAGGCTGAAACAACAAAACCAGGACAACGATTCAGAGGGTCTATATTCTTCTATGAAGACGTTCATTCATCTGAAAAGCTCTTTGCATTTTTTTGTGAAAAGAAATCGTACAAGAAAAATAAGCAGTAGATCGATGTTGCAACATTCGAATTTTTCAAAACATTAGAGAGCAGAACAAGAGAAGGGTGTGATACACATTTCGACTGCAAAGTGGGTGGTTATAGCAAACTTATTGCCAATGAAGCTAAGTATCACAGATAATTTCTCAGCAGGTACATTAAGCAAGGTGGAGGAGGGCAGTGGTCAAAGGGTAGAGCCTCAGCTTCGGGACGTGAGGGTCGTGGCTTTGAATCCCGTGAGTAGCGGGATCTGCTGTGCAACCTTTCATTTATCCATATGTGAGTACTGGTTATATGAATCCAGGAAGCAGAATCGAGCATGATTTATCAACATTGTAAAAACGTGTTTCACAATCGATGTAAAATAAACAAGTTTAAACTAAGCAAGATGTCACAGAGTGCAGTAGCATTGACAATGAAAATGTGCACAATACAGCACTGGAGAATCTTACCAGTGAAATACATCCAGATCTTACTGTTTTGCTGCATAAGTACCACACACTGTTGAGTAAATCAATGCCAATAGAGGAAGAAAACACATTGGGTACAATAATCTCAAGCCAACCTTGATTCAATTTATGCTCACAGATTGCAATTCCTTAAATCACATCTTAAAGGGAATCCTGACATAATTGTTGATTAATGATATAAGACTTGAAGACGTTATCAACCATGCAGCAAACCAAAAAAGGGGCATTAACTTTACAAAGCTAAAATCTGATCTGCTATGAGAGAATGAACCAATACCTCAGGAGAATTTTGTTTTTATGCTGCATCGTTACTGCGATCAAAGAAATGTGACTTAAATTTAGTTGTATTGAAGTCCAGCCTTTTGACCCTTCTTCTATGATAACCATTGAACAAGAGGAGAAAATAGTGCCACATGAGATCTTTATTTTTTTTCTATGCTTTGATATTTTTGGCCGATGAAAATGTGAAACCGGAAACAGTCATACATAAAGGAGAAGTGGCCCTCACTGCATCAAAAAAGTGTTGTTGATATGTCAAAATATTATTTATACAATCAGATAGAAAATGCAATATACCAAAGCATATACATGTGTAGGACTTGGTTTTGCAATCCACCAGCTTACGCAGTCCTAAGGGGCCATTGCATTGGTGAATAAAATGGAAATAGCATCAGCTATAATGATGTAGAACGCATAGACACTTGTTTGGCTATTACTGTGGACAAAAAGCAGTCCCGGTAGCTGCAAACATAACATCATGTGTTACAATTTGGGAAGCCGGAGATAACTTACAGAGCTGCAGAGTCTCTTGATGATTAACACCTGGACATCGTGAAAATGGTTATGTATCAAGTTGACAACAACAATAACTCAATGCATGAAAACAACAGGCCACCCGCAAGGACCTCTGAGTTACTGGAATGTTCAAATATGGCATGAAAATTACGTGGTCCATTGCATTTTTAGGGAAAGGCTAACATACGGCGGTTCTTTTTCTGCTCAGAGGAGTACAGAGATGAAAGAGCCTTAGACAACTTATTTACTGAATTGCTAATGATGCCTACCAATCTGTTTAAAATGGACATTGCCTTTAAAGTCAATTGCCAGGATGGACAGTGTTTTATGCAAAAGTGAGTCAAAAGTCAAGCAATCCTAAAATCCAAAATGGGTTATTATTCATTGATTCCAGCCTCTGCCACAAAATACAATAACATCTACACCTTCAAGAGAATGTTACCACCCCTTGGTCCAAACTGGACATACATGTATATGATAAAGCTCGCTTGATCAAATGGAAGAATATGGATGAGTTCCAAAATGATTAGTTGGAAATGGGGGAATGCTAAGGGTCATGAACTTCATGGATGATAAAGGAAAGATTATGGAGAAGAATGGATTGGAAGATGTTTTTGTGGAATTAGATGTGTATGGCCCTAATGTTGTACAGGTCATCCTAAAATGAAAATCATACAACAGAGAAACAATAGCTCAGAGAAAAAAATCTGCGATGCAGTTGCTGAAAGAAAGACTGGTGTTCTGGTTTTCCAATGCATGTCTGTGTGATGATCAAACCTGTATGAATATACTAGAAAATTACATGTATTCAGGGGGTGATGGAGATAATTAAGCATCAGACATGACGGGAAATCAACACAAAAACACATAAGGAAACCTTATGACAGAGTGATATAAATAAAGTAACTAGGTATGAAATGGCTTACAATGACAAAACAACGTCTTTAAATGATAATTCATTGGGAAATAACAATGAATGTAAGCTTTGCAAATAATGTGTACATAAAGTGTGTGTTTTGTAAGATACTCATATAATTACAAATATGATGCTTTTTTGATAGGGCAATACATGCAGTACATAATGTGGAAGCATTTTAAATGGTTATTATTGTCTCCTCTGCTGACTTAATTAGACATGATCTCTTACTAATCTTAGGCTAAGTGTTGATTTATACATTGTAAAAGGAATTCACTAAGCTTCTCCATGAGCTTTTCATATTAATCATGCGCTAAAGAAAAAGACCATGAAATTCATCAACCTTATGTGACCATTCATGGAGGCCGCTGGTTTTATTTAATTAATATAAGTTCTGGTTCATAAATGATTTCAAACAAAATATAATGTTGTGACCACTTTGTTTAACAAAACCTGTCAGAAAACTATTGCTATACATTTGAGTTCATGTGGGTCAAAAAGTAGGCGTTTATGTGTAACATATGCAAGCATATAATATTGCCCTCAGCAAACTAATTAAAATCAAACTGCTTAAAGAAAATTGAATAAATCTAGATCAAAAACTTCGTGAATTAGTCTTTTACTCAATATATTACCCAATTCATTGTAAATACATAGTGCTCATGTAAAATTGTTGAATAACATTTTATAAATAGACGAAACAAAGGCAGCAGGAATATGTCAAAATTGGCATTCAAATATCTATTTTTGATAAGCAAGGCCTCAAAATACCAATATATTTTATATTCTATGCAAACTAATTTGTTTCAATGCTGTTAATGGATGATAAGTATGGTAGAATGAGCCATTTGTATGTATAAGTGATGTAAAGAAAAAGAACAAAAGCAAATGACGGTCATGTTACAAAACTTCATTTTTTAAAAATCTGCACCACTTTCAGAAGTGGCATCCCCTCTAGAACTTTCAGGGATACTTTAAGCTATTTAAAAACACCAATGAAATTTTCTACCATTTGGGGTAAAAGAACTTTTTTTAAGCCTATTTTCGGGCCTCGGATTCCCGCCTACTTACATTGACACCATGGGACAATAGGAGAAATTGCTTATATTGGGCTTTTCTTATTTGTCAAAATATTTTCTTGAGTAGTCTGCTTCAAGTGCTTTTAAATGAGAACATATGAGGGAAGTGTTTTAACAACCGGTTTTTCGTGAAACATGTTTGAGTTTGAAACATTCAAGCCTTTCCTACTCCATGGTTACATGAGAATTATTAGCCTAAATCAAATTTGTAAAGGAAACATGTTAACTCCCCAAAGCTCAATATTATCAGTGCTCTAAATAAACGATCAATGTGGAACCATTTCTAGCATTTGATATAGCATATTATAGTCGACGCATTGTGTCTAGTTTTAGATGCGCTGGTCACACTTTAAATAGATGGACAGACGTTGGGATGGATATCGACCATGCTTTAAGATAGTGACTTTAGTTTGAAATGACGTATTTATAGTGTTGCAGACGAATTTCATTTTCTACTTATATCCCATATGTATAATAAACTATGTTAATTGTATTTTGCGAAGAAATAAAAATAAACGCATAAAATTAACATCTTGTTTAACTAGATAATGACAATATGCAGTCGCATTCAAACTAGCTCCCTTGTAAAATACTTTTTGGAATGGGAAATAATCTTGTTGAGAATCAAATTTTTAGCTACTTTTAAACTTCGAATTAAAAACTGCGCCAGTCAGAATTGGCATGAATGTCTCGAAACTTCTCCTAGATATGACACATATAAATATTTTAAAAACTTTATTAAACCCAGAAAGGTATTTGACAACCGACATTTCGTTTCCGTTAAGAAAATCGTTCGCACGGCGAGATGCTCTAGTCAAAGACTTAATATAGAAACTAGGTAGATATATTAATATAAATAGAGAAGACCGAACCTGTCTTCATTGTTTCTCGACTAAGGGTCTTCTTCTCAAGAACTATTTATCTGTAAAGTTGGCATTCTGGTTATAGAGAGCGACATGATTTTCACATTCTGTTCCAGACTACCAACGATAAACATTTTAGAAAACTTGCAATTTATGTTTCGAAAATCATGACAGAAATAGATCTCATATCTATTATTTTTCTCATAGTATATTTACTTAAATAGATGTAGGGACTAAACACAGCTTAATATGTTTATATGTTATCTTATATTTTGGACCGGAGACCTTTGTTTACAAATAAAATTTTAATCTTGTTAAGAACAGGACTTAAGTGCCTACATTATTCTTATTTGTTTGAACTTGTTTTCATCAACTGTAAAGCAAACAGTCATTTGGTTAAAAATTGCTTCAGCTGAAACTGACCAATGAACTGCTTGCAGTATAATGCAACACAATGATAACTACTAAATAATAAGGCTAAGGTGATCTAGACCACATTCTATAACAACAGACACAAGATGGAACTTAAAATTGAATTTAGGCAGAAACTATACAAACTGTATGAAGAAAACAAGAGAGTGTTGATACCAAAGGATGAATACAACAAAATTAACAATGAGATAATTGAAGGTTCTGCATGCTCCAAGAAGTCTCCACATCAATATTACTTGCTGAAGAAGTATGAAATACTTAAGTGTGGAGACGTAGAGAAGCTTATCAGAAAACGTCAACATCCAGATGAACATCCAACTTACTTTGTGACTATTGAAGAAACATTTGACATAGTAAAGAGAGTACATCTAGAAACTGGCCATGGTGGCAGAGACAAAATGGTGAAAGAAGCAAATAGGGAGTATGCCAATATCAAACAAGACGTCCTGTCATTGTACAAATCCATGTGTGTTGAGTGCCATCGAAAACGCAAGATACGAACTACTAAAGGAGTTGTTGTTAGACCACTAATTAGCAAGGACTTTAATTCCAGAGCGCAGGTTAATCTGATAGACATGCAGGTAATGAACCAGGGACATTTAAATGGATTATGGTGTACCAAGATCATCTAACCAAGTTCTGTGAACTCCGTGCTCTTACATCAAAACGTGCTTATGAGGTAGCATACCAGTTACTTGATATTTTCCTGTTGCTTGGTGCCCCCTGTGTATTGCAGAGCGACAATGTATCTGAGTTTACTGCCAAGGTCATTGTAGAATTGAAGGAACTATGGCCTGACCTTGTGATGGTTCACAGAAAGCCTAGACATCCCCTAAGTCAGGGTCCTGTAAAACGAGCCAACTGTGACATAAAAGACATGTTAGTGGCATGGTTAGGGGATAACAACACAACTGATTGGACTGTTGGAATTAAATTTGTGCAATTCCAGAAAAATGCTAGTCACCACAGTGGTATTAAGTGTTCTCCATTTGCAGCACTACTTGGCGCAGATGCTAAGATAGGTCTGACATCATCAAGTCTGCCACATGACATTCTATCAAATCTACAGAGTGAAGATGACCTTCTTGCCACAGTGACACAAACATCCACGCAGAGCGAACCAGCACCTGATGCAACACAACCAACTAGCGACGACCCAGACTCCAGGGAAATAACCCCAGTACCCAGGGAAACAACAGCAGCACTTGGTGAAATATCTTTTACACCAAGCGAACCAGTATCAGCTACCAGTGAACCAGACTCATCAACTGAAACAAGACCGGAATCAACTGAACCGACCCAAACTGAGATTGAATCACGTCAGCAAGTCATCAGAAAACGTGCAAATGAAGCTCAGATTCAACAAGCCGAACGAATGGTAAAACGTAGCAAACGTATGTCTTCAGTGCAAATTGGTGATAATTTAACTGTGCCTATACATCATGTGGACCGCGGTCGTGCTGATCCAAGGAATCTCATTGGTGTTGTGAGTGAATGTAGTGACAATGAGTTGTATACTATTGCTGTGAAAGGTGGTGTGTTAAATGGAAAGTATTCTCGAAACCAGTTCGATGTGTGTGCTACTGCACTCTATTCAGCTCAGGATGTCGCTACTGACAAACACATTCCACTCCGTTAGGCTGTACAAATTGAATCAAAATGTGAACGACAATATTTTACTCGATGTAACTGTTTAGGTACAAAGAAATGTCAGACAAATCGGTGCAGATGTTTCAAAGCTAAATTACAGTGCAACTCGAGGTGTCACTCTAGCCTGCCATGTAAAAACAAATGAACTTACAGATGACCTGTGAAAACATTGTAGGAGATGATAATGAGCAAATACTCCATTTTCCAAAAGGGCACTAAGATAACTGACTTTGTGTGACAAGTGAACAAATTAAATGCCAGATGCTTTCATTGTGAATGAAAATAGCCTTTCGTCCGTGTCGTTCCAAAAAAGATGTTAGTTCCCTTTTTTCCAAAAGGGCCCTTAAGTCTTTTTCGAATGACACCGAAGATATAGAATAAAGGGTTAACTACTGTAAGGACATCATTATTTACCTTTCTTTAATGAACTTGTGGACTTTATTCTAACTATGTGTTTACCCTGCATCATATTTTAGGGACATCTTATCTACATCTAGCTTTATGAACATTATTACCTACAAAGTCAGATGAACAACTTAACTGCTGCCATATCTTTCTTCTGAAGAAGTGACACGAAAACTAATAACAAACGATCTAATATTGTAACTCATACAAACTATGGATTAACTACACTTACCTGATGAATTGTCTACGTATAGCCTATTATCAACCAATCCCTATTTGTGCCATTATTCACGGATGTCAAGTCGTTTTCGGACATTCGAAGAGGAACAACAAAAGAGAAGTAACTCCGCCGGACTGAAGTTGTTGTTCAAGGGAAATCGGCCTATTTCACATTATATGTTTTATTGTTAATATTATTCTTTTAGAGCAGCAAGTGATGTAGTGTGTATGAACACTGTATATATGATATTTTCATCTTTTGTCGTGTAGTCGTATTGAATGTTAGCGGCATTTTAACTTTGGAACTATTTTCAATGTTTATGTTCTCAGCTTTTCGTTTCTAGAACGAATATCAATTCCAAAGTTTCCATGTAAATTAGATATGTTATTTAATGAATAAGCAGAACTTCAGCTGAAGTAAGCGTGCTTTCTTTCATTTAAATCGTAATTGTGCCACTTCCTGTCAAGTTTCTCAGTGGCGGAACGTCACAATTTTGATGTATTCATACGCTTTGTATTCGAGCGTTCTGTTATTTTGACAAACAATGATTCTACTCCAGATTGTCTGTTTTATGATCTGCTTATGTAAAAAGCTGAATATTTCTGCTTTAAGCTGTGTCGATAAGTTTGTTATTTTGATTCTGAGCGCTTTTGTACCTTTGGTCTGATCAGTCGTTAACAGTCCTTCTGATCGTGGATTGGCTAATCCCGATCACGTGATCAGACGAAAGAATCTATATAAAGCGCGCAGAATTCAAAGTTCGGCATCTTTCTCAGATCCTTCACCTGAGCAACATATATTATATATATATACATCTACTAACAAGAGAACTACAACTAAAAGGTAGTTAAAATGTTACATTCAACCTCAAATCTCTTTGATCAATAGGGAATTCCAACCTTATTCAGTTATGGAATTATTAATACATTCATCTACCTTGGTGATTATTAATTATACCTTTTACGCAATGATGATATCAACGTACCTGATGTCATGTAAGCTTACCATGTAAAACAACTACTTTACGAGAAAGATCCCGTCACATAGACTAGTCCCTGATAGCTATTTGTTATCTTACCAATGGAATGAAAGAGGGAGAAAGAGGTGCGTGAGGCAGATGAAGGACATCAAACCCTGTATATTGAATACCAAAGGCCATTGTATTAAACCTGTATATAAATTAAGCTGTTGATGGTAACTTCGGTTACTATTAAAGACCCGTGAACCATGCACGCTCTTGTGTCTAGTTATTTCCCTCCTTCCAATGTATGCGGAGAGCAGGCCCCCTCTCCAGATGACGGCAGAATCCTTACACTACATTTAACTGAAACTGCATGTGCAAAATACAATAACTGACTTTAAATGATCAGGTGATATGTGAACAAATTAAACGCATATACCAGATGTTTTCATTGTGAATGTGTCTGAAAATAGAATATCGTCCGTGCAAATTCTAGATCCTAAACAGCTTACAATATGAATGAGCCTGAAAAGAACATATTAACCCTTTACTCCAAACCTTAAGCCTGTTGAGGAAAGGGTTAAAGAATTAACTACAATTATCTAAAATGCATGTGTGAAATAAGATAACTTTGTTTTAATCTGAAGCTATCTAATATGTTACATGTACATGTGATGTCCTTTCAGAAATAAACTGTTTCAAATGATAAGGTGTGTTTGTTTTACTGCAGAAATTATTTGTAAATGATTTGTAAATCCAGAAAATAAAGACAGAATTAATTTCAGGGAATATGTCTAAAAATCTGGACATCAAATCAGGGAATATGTATAATTCCTGCTTTTTTCAGGGATTATGTATATTCCCTGAGTGAATCAGGGATTATACATAATCCCTGAAATTTTCAGGGATTATACATATTCCCTGATTATACATATTCCCTGTAACATATACATGTATTGAACACGAATTATTATTGAGAGTCGGCGGACTACATTAAGATTTTTTTTTCATTACAACAATTGGATTAATAAAGGGTAGTCGGAGATGATGAGGAAATAATCAGTGATTATCAATTTTTTAACTACAAGCATCAAGACGGTTTGTTATCAATATTGATTAAAACAACTAATTGACGAGCCAACACATTTCACAGAGAATTCGGCTTCGATGGTTGAAATATGTTGTTTGTATCTAACCGACACTTTATTTTAAGTTCTGGGAGCCCTGCCCAGATAATAATGCACGTTATCAGTGTCCCGTCTTACGTATTTTTTTTTTAAAACCTTAAACTAGCTTATTCAAAAGTACTGTTTAGAAGTTTGAGATCGGAGATTATGCTTCTTTAATAAATTCATTTGATCACGTCAATGGGTAAAAATCAGATGATGTAGACAAGTGAAAAATATGCTCAAAGCATTACCGATCTTGTCAAGAAAGGAGTTGAGAATACAATACTACACAAAACAGTTAGGTCGCATGAGCAATCTTGGATTTCTTCTCCTATCAAACGTAAACTTAGAACCTGCAATCGTTTATATAAAAAGGCTCAAAGTTCTTATGATGAAAAACATTGGTCAAGTTTAAAACTGTTAAAACTGCAGGGGTAAATTTAATATGACTAAGCAAACAAAACTATTTTGAATCATTATCTGAGAAATTAGGTACTGGCAATTACTCATCCCGAGATTGGTGGAAATGTCTCAATCCATTCATTAAACAATCTTCATCTGAATCCAAACCAGCATAATGCTGAAACAAATAGTTTTATTACTGATGTGAATGCCAAAGCAATTTTATACTCACAGAGCTAAATATGTCAAACAGCAAGGATATAGAAATAGAAAGAGCACATAGGCTAAGAAATGATGGAACATTTTCTAGCAGACTAGTTAAAGTAAAATTCTGTAAATACACATAATGTTAAGAGTATCATACATCAATTCAGAGAAATGTTTAACAAGACAAGTGGTTTTATGGTACACCAAGGCATCGCATATCTCGAGATGGGAAAGTCAAAGTACAAATTGTATGACAGAGGTAAGAAATAACAGTCAGTATGCCACAAGACGTTTCGATGGATATACATAGAAGAAACAATCTTCATGTACAATGAGCAATCTAAAACTGTGGTATGTATTGGAAATAGGCCAAAAAGGAGGAACTTTTTTAAACGATCTACTTCTTGTGAATTTTAACAAAATGCTAGTGAAGGATGTGGAAGACCACGATCTTGCTCATATTGGTGAAACATTTTCGCAGGCACTTTCACAAAGAGGTGTACAGGAAAAATGCCAATGTCATCAGGTTATTACAAAAAGATATAATTCAATACAAGAAATGTAACTAGAATATATGTGGTTTTTATAAACATCTAAAGGAACATGAAAGGATATGAGTACAAATAAATCAATGAATAAAAATCGTCCGCCTCATGTGTAGAGAGTTGTGGATGTTGTGCCATAAATACTGTAATGCAGGTTTTCTTTTGTAAAAAAAAACCCAACTAACAATAATTTCTTTACACAGCTAAAGGATATGGGGACAGTTGCTTCAATGAAAATTATTCATGTTGAAATTGAAATAAAACTAAATAACTACATGAAGATTATTGCAGGACTGCGGGCTTCAGCAGAGCCCTCAAATGAAACCGAGGACGATGGTCAAACCACCGATGGGAAAATGACAATCCGAGGAACAGTTGACGGTGGACCGGATTGTGCTGATGGTAATATTGATGTCTAGTTTAGTTTAAAACTACCCATTTTACGTCGATTTTGAAACAAGTTCTTTCAACTACGATTAATATACTGACAAAATATATGGAGTTCTCTTTATTATGTTTATAAAAAGTCATGAATATTAATTTATGAATGCTGTGAGACCCTATTTATCATAAAATCCTTTAATATTTTGAATTTTTAATATAAATGTCTCAAACACAATCATGTTTATCAACAACCTGTTTGTTTACATATTTAAAACTATGTATTCTGATTTGTCGGCTCAAAAATTTGAATATTACGTGACCAGGTCAATGGGCAAGAACCGAGCAATCCAGATTATCAAACTGGCTAGTCTGGGTTATTTCTTGGTTGCTTTCCTGTTAAAGTTGTGCTGTTCTTCTTTTTTTGGTTTTTTTTTGGGGGTTCTGACTTAAGGTTTTCCAAATAACATAGTTTGGTATAGCATTATTCTCATTTATGAGCCTTTAAATAATATATTATCTTTATAATTTCGTTAGTATATGTATTACAGAAACCTGGAGCAAAAGCAATAATGACTTTGAGATGTTTAAAAAAGAGTACACTTATTTTTGATATTTCAGAAAATGTTATTTTGAGTACGCATCACCAGATTATGTGTGGTACCACGAAAGAAAATATTAACATAAAACAAGTAGAACAAAATGTTATAAATATCCAAAATGAAGATCAAAATGCTAATTATTTTTCTTTGACTATTACCATACTCTGTCTGGTGAAACGAGTTCTTTCCCTTAGGGAAAGATAATTGAATCCTGGGGAAAATGGTAGAAAAATAAACGTACTTTATTTTGAATTGAAGACTTTTTGGTTAATTCCCATACCCAGTCACCTACGAACACAACACTTTATTTCGTGGAAACGCGCATACTAGAACAAAAAACGTCATTGACTATACACTATCTCATAACTTGAACTATCATTTCGGAGTGACAATGAATGAATGTGATGGTTTTAATCTAACGAGAAGAAATAATAATGACATGTCAAGATTCAATCAATTCGGCAAAACATTGGTTGATATTTTTAGAACATCCACTATTTATATCTTTAATGCCAGAATGCATAATGCTATTGAAGATAATCTTATATGTGATTCCAACAAAATGTGTAGCTAATATTGCTTATGTAGTTGGCAGCTCTGCACTTTTCCCATTCTGCACCAATTTCAATATTTAAGAAAGAACAATCGGATCATATTCCTATTTCATGTAGATTAATCTTTAATGTAAATACCAATGATAAATTATACAAAAACATGCAAGAAGATATTCAAAAAGTAAATGGGAGCATAAAGTTTAAGTGCAAAATGACAAATCTTTTTTAGTTAGCAAGAGCAGTACATACAAGAACATCCATACAAGTGTTGAAAAGCTTATTAATGTATTTCAGTCTTCAGCAGAACAACGAGATTCAAATATCAGGGATGTTGTGGCCCGAAAACCTGTTAAACCTGTTAAACCATCAATCATATTGGGAAACCGTCTGACAAAATAAAAAAAAGATATCAATAGTTGAAAATATATCTCAAATAGATGGAAGAAGTTTTTGCTTCATTTTTTTTTATCATAGCATATGTCCTTTTTAAAAAAATAGCTCCAAAGTTCAACCAGAGAACTACCGTCGTATTCCATTGTCGAATATTATGTACGAAAGAATTCAAGTATAATGAGTAATCATCAGAAGAAAATAAAAAACTATAAGGGACGAACTTTTTATAGGGGATACTCTACAGCCGATAACATGTTTATCTTTAATTCATTTTTCATAAGTACAAGACAAAACCAGGAGGCCGATTCTACCATATATATATTTATATATATATATAGCATTTGAATTAATGAAATATGAAAGTTTATTTCAGTCACTAGCAAAAGTTGTAGAAAAGCACCTTCGCTCTTTACAAGTAAGTTATGCAAAGCAATTTTGATCACTCAAAACAAAATCGGATTCAACAGATTATTTTATTGCAACATGGGAACGAAGCAGGGAGACATTTATATCCCTCTTGTTTTTACACTATTTGCATGAACATGATTTAAATAACCATCTTTACAAACAATTTGAATGTGGAATTATATGAGTCCCCAACAGTTTAAGTCTGGTGTTTGCAGATGGTGTGGCAAGTTGCGCAGAAACAGCCAGAAGACTCAAAAACAAAACTGTTTAAAAAGTATACTGGTATGGAACTAAGTCTAGGAAAACCGGTGAATGTACGATTTTTTAAATAAATGTTCGTATTGCATTGCTTGCCACGTTGTTATATAATTAAGGAGTTGGATATGTGGAAAACTAGTTATTGCCAACTACCCATAGTGTATTGAAAGTCAGCACAAAGATCCCAGTTTAGCTTAAACGTAGCTTGGGGTGTTTTTATTATTATGATAATTAACCGGTGCATTTGCCATTTTGATGTTCATGGAAAACAGCTACATAGCTATCTGATCCATCTTCGGAATGATTTTTTCCATATATATGTTCTAGGGAGATTTCTTAAAAACGATATTGCAAAATTGTGACAAAAAAGAAGTAATAGGTTTTTGTCTTAATAAAAGTTTGTTGGAAAACTACATGCTTTGAATGAAAGATTTAAAAAAAAATGAATTTTATGACTTTTCTTTCGGCCGGCAGTCAGGCCATCATCAGACGCCTTGCCATAGATGCGACGGAATTCTGTTTTATTCTTTTATTTATATAGGGGTTATATAGGGGTTATAATTCAGCCTATTTGACTGGCCCTGTCCAGTCATGTTGACCACCTTTGTACTGACCCACTTCTTCTCGTCCTTACGCATGCTTGAAACGAGGACAGGTCTGACGACGACGGGTTTTTAAACTTTTTATTTTGGAATATCTCCTATGCCAGATTGACCTGCCTGAAGTAAACTGAAGGTACTTACGTGTTATAATTGAATGTTTGTGTCAAGTGATGCTAAGAGCCTTTTTGCTACAGATATTTTATAGGCTTTTGTTTATCTGAACTTCTGCATGGCCTTTGGATTCTTTGTCAAATTGATATGTTTAAACATTGTAGACAATGACAATACAGCCCTATTGAACTGTTCACACTTCTGGGTAGGTGTATTGTCTTCGATACTGAGAATAGCTACTTCACATAGGCTCATCTCTAGACATCTCACAGTCATTCTCTGTCATTTCACGACTGACATTGTGAGTTGGCGAGTAAATTGGGGAATACCTCCAGTCACTTACATCTAACCAGAGCACAAGAAAGAATCGTGTGCGCAGTAGCTACAATTCCCCCGCGTAGCACTGCACTGTTGGTAAGTAAATAAACATCACTACGCCTTTACATCCTTGACAAGAGTGGAAAGAGCCTGCTGCCTGACACCACTTGTAGGCTTTACGTTGTCGAAGGTACCCCGACTTCACTGGGAAAGCCTGGTATTTCGTATTTGTCTGTTTCCTGGGTTGTATGGCTCCGCCTGCTTGACCACATTCAGGGAATTTTCCCATCTCCTTGTAGAGGTTTTGTATTCTAAGGTGTGCTTTGGCATAGCCATCTGTCTTCAGGATCCTCGTAAGTATTTTTTATTCAAACATTAAAGAACTGGCGGGCAATGTGGGGAATGCTTGCCATCTGCCTTTCAGAATGACGCTACATGAAACCATTCTATTAGCATTATACCGCCCATCAAACGAAAGGTCCAGTTGGCGTTGTTCTCCCAGTCCCATGTTGGTTTGCACAGCAAGCTGTCTTTTCACCTTCATAAAGACAGTGTTATAATTGGCTTCATTTGACAAACACTGCAAAAGGCTCCTTGATGGTGGGGGAATGGCCATGGTTAACATTGGAAAGTTTTCTCTTTCAATGTCAATTGCAGTGTCTCGAAGAGCTGAGCCAGAAGCATGTTGACTGCCGCTGTCCCGCTTGGTGTATGAGTCTATTTTAGGCATAAAGCCACAAACTATCGACAGCGAAACTGTACATAACTTTTACCCCAAACCTTGATGAAACAAGAATATTACGTCACTTTATTGCTGTTATGACGTCACATTAGCGATGTCATGACGTCATCCGTTGGTGCTTATCATAAGAAATTGATGCGATTTGATATTTATTAAAATGTTTCCAGTATTTCTAATGGGAATTGGTACTTTTTAGTATTTCCTTTTAAATTCGTACCTCGACATCTCTTCTTGAGACCTGTTTAGAAGTTTTAATAACTAAATAACTATATTTAGAACAAAATTTGCTAGGTTTACTTTAGTGCTAGTCTATTTTGTCAAAGAATCCGATTTTTGAATCTATGCAATTGATTGAGTAGTCAAACATTAAGCAGGCTAGATCTAGGCATTTTTTATTCTGTGACAATATGTTAGATACGTCAAACAATTGAGGAACTTCACGATGTTGCTCATTCGTACCTAAATTACCATTCCTGATTTCAATGTTTCACTTTGTGGTTGAATTTTTTCAAACCACTCCTGTCAACCTGATTTTTTTTTGGAAGTGGTTGGTATTTTAGGTTAGGTATGGAAAATGATTAAACTTTTGGGAAAACCATGTTTCATATAAATCAATATGGCTTTTCACTTCATTTTGCTGTTGCTTCCGGGTCGTTGCAGTGAAGCAAGCATGGGTGAAAGTGTTCAGGATTATTCCTGAATTTCAGGTTTTTGAGACTTTTTGTCCCTATATAATGCTATAGCAAAAATGCCCTTTCAGGATAATGAACTACAGATTTCAGGTTTTTTAAGTCCTTCAACTTTCACCCATGAGCAAGTAGACTGGGGTCATGGCAAGAAGCAAGTAGTTCTTTCAAATTTTCACTGTCCCTTTCCAAAGATGTTTATAGGACATTGTTTCCTGTTGAATGAATATGATGATATGTTGTGCTTGCTCTGACTTGTTTAAAAGGGTGAATATACGATTAGGTGCAAATGAAAAACTTGTATGAAAGATATATCCAATATTTTGATCGTATATCAAGGGGAAATTCTAGGTTGCATCTATTGCCATTAACACATTTTACATTTTGAAATTGTGTTGCTTTGACAATATTTACAGACATCGCTAACTTATAAAGTTTACCCGCCATTACGGCCAAGTTATGTATTTTTTGCAAGTTTCTAGTCGAAGTGCAAAATATATCATTCATTATGAGATTGAAACTGATGAGTATATACAGGTTATCAATATGTTATGAAATCCAATGTACAAGAATTAAATAATACGTTTTACATTCGTAAGGTTGTACCATTTGTGAAATAGCTAATTTGAGAAAATTGTTTTTAACAATGTAACAAATTGTTCTAACTTGTATGCCTTTTCAACATTATTGTTGTTTCTGACCAAGATTCCACGGATTCCACAATTCTTTAACTACTCACATTACAAAGTGTTTTGTAATTATTAAAATTAAAAAAACCTTTGATCGTAACGGTGGTGATGTGAACGTAATGGTGTTCACAAAAGGAAAAGTGATGCCACACATACTACAATACATGTATTTTAAGCTCAGCATCGCCATTCTGATTCCCTTGCCAGTTACTTTCTATTGACACCGACGAACCAGTCGTACTACTTACCCTCAATCCCCGTGTATTAAGGAAGTAAGCAATTACAGTTATTACCATTTTCAAAGTCATTGGTATTAGCCGATGGGGAATAGATTCCCCGACCTGCCTGCCAATCACGAAGCGAGCAAGTTGATCAACTTAATTATTTTTTATATTTGCCGTCGGAAATAAGGCCAGACTGTTGGATATTTTTGTTAGCGTCAACGTTAATGTAGGTATTGGAGAAAATAAGGCACAGCAAAAATAATTTAGGATAAGGACCGTTTAGGAGTTTTTGGACTTTGTCTGGGGAAAAAACAAGAAATACCAAATAATGGAAGGGAAAATGAAACATAAACAATTTGAATACCCAGGGATTTTGGACAGGTTTTTACTTAGTGCAGTATGATAGTATTGCAGAAAGCACCTATATAATCCTTTTGCAATACTATCATACTGCATTTAGCAACCATTAAGCATACTGCATTAACCAACCATTTGTCAGTGCATCTTTATTAAGAATTGCACATCTATGCAAGTGTCCGATTCTATGTGTTTCCCTACTTTTGTGTATGAATTAGTAGTTATGTAAATTTTGAAATTTATGTTTTACGCTTCACAAACTGTTAAAGCCATACTTGCGCTCATTAACACTTAAATTGTGAACGTTCTAGAATAATTGAAAGTTAACTTAAAAGTACTTTAGATCCCTTTTACAGAGAAATTTAACATGTAACATGTTCACACGATGCTTATAAAAGAGTTAAAACTTTAAGGTTCGTTTACAATTAGCGATAAAACCAGGTCAGCCGAGAAACGTTGGGAACCAATAAAACCCAAGACAGTCTCCATTTTGAATGTTCAAGTTGTTAATATTGTATAAATGACAGTAGTTTTATATGTTTCACGTAATTTTTCTTAATCCGAGTCCTCCTTGCAATTTTAGATGTTACTCGAATGTAAACAATGAAGTTACATTGGTGGGAACCCAATTTGTGAAAATAGCACTTCGAAAAATCGATAATAAATAGTGCAGGCGCTATATTGTCATGATCCTGTGTTTTTTCGCTATATTTCAACATATTCTATCCTAACTTATAACTCATATTACCAAGTTTTGCAGTTTTTTCTGAGCGCTAGTATGCTTTTTAACTGCTTGTTTGATACAGCGGGAATTGAAGTGTTCATCTTTTAAAACTATATTAAACTCAGAGAATTATGAACTAACCATTTTCAAAACAACCATCAATGAATCTTATTCCTGCAAACGCCAGCTCATCTTCCAAAAAAGCTAAAAATAATGACTTTGCTATAATATTAAACTTATTGTGACTATGTCCTCAATGCGTTTCTTCCACCAAGTGTTTTTCCTTTGCAAAAAACTGATTGTACTTTTCCGTGTTTGTCTTCATTCGCTGCCGACAGTCTCATTCTCTCTTTTGATGTTAAGGCCATTTTTGTGTTCTCTGTATTGGATTTGCTTAATAAGGATCTCCAGCATATCTTTCTACGTCCAAATTTTTAAGCCATGACATTCGTATCAGTTTTGTTCGAGTGTGTCAGTGTAAAAACCCACATTGTGTGGTTTGGCAAAGGATTTTTGCATTCTACCTCCCCTGTTCGACATATAGGTCTACAATCGCTTCTTGGCTGAGAATTCGCTGCTTTATCTTATTTCCTTTATTCAAATCTGAAAATGATAAGACGTAAATAAAAGCGTGTTGTTGTTCATTATCATTGTATTTGTTTCTGATATTTATTTGAAAGTTACAACGTAACACAAAATATGGAGAGTAATATCAGCTGGCATATCTAATATGTCTATCACCTTACTAAGACATATTTTGCCATGAGCTATAAATCATTCGAAAACAAATTTCACAGGAACAGGCAAATTGTGCTAGAAAAACATTAACTGTTAGTTTCGAGCGTATCTTTTATGACAATTGTTTGATCTTCAACACGTGTAGCGATCCTAATGCTGCAAATGTCCAAAACGGCAAGCTCATAAATGAAATGGGAAATAGAGAATGTTAACGTTGCTTGTAAATATTTTCTGATTGGTACTTCAATAACAATGCCATGGTACTTCTGGTTGCAGATCTCACTTCGGTAGCTGTTATTTTGTTCATTTATATCTCAATGATGTTGCAAATGTGTTTGCATTATTATGCATTTGAATAGATATTGTAACAGATGAACATATTAAAGAAAATATTTGTAATAGTCCAAGGTAGTCATAGCTTCCGTAGTAGAAATAACTGTTACTTATGATAATACTTTGATAAAGCATATCAATCTTGTGTTTCTATTGGTCAATATCAACGCGACTGCCTCTGTAAATGCTTTAAGTGTTATGTATTAAAATAGATGATGGTAGTTTCAATTATTTTTAAGAAAAGTCTTAATTCTTTGTAATGCATAAGCACAATAAGCATTTCCCAACCAGGCAGTTCCTGAAGGAACAGCCTGATAAGGGTTAACAATGTTGCCGTTTTACCAAAGTTTACGATCTTATGTCTGAAGAAAGTGGCCGTGCCCATGACAGAACAGTTTTTTTTTCACCTACTTTTGCTAATGACCTACTTTTGCTAATGATAGCCGCATTATGTACCCTGCATGAGTTGACCATCAACTTACCGGTTCTGGTGGTAACTCATAATCCGTTCTTTATAACGTCGACGTCTAACACTCGGCAGAGAAATCGCAGTCGAAGACCGTATCAGATTTTATTTTGGGAATACCACCCTCCAGAATCGCACCCACAAACGCTGATATTAGCGACGGGCGTCTGCCTTATCGCTACGCCTTCCGCAAAAAAAATTAGTTCTGGAAAAACACAAAGATAAAGATAAAAAAAACAGACAAAAAGGCCCCGTCTTGTATCATAAAAGTATATGATTAACACACAAAGTAACATTCTGAATTTTCTTAAACTACTAAGTTTTGATGTAGAACGACCTCCGGAAGTAATTCCTGAGTTGTGTCGCACCAAATATTGTGGACGACAGTGGTAGAGCGTCGGCCTCTTGTACCAAGAGTCCCGGGTTCGCATCCCCGTCAGTCAAGGTGAAAATTGCCGGGTCTAACCCATAAAATCGGCGCGAGTACTGGTGTATTATACAAGAAGCTGTCATCGAAAGTGACTCGATATGCTTAACTAAGCCTCCTTCACAATCGATGTAAAAGAAATCTAGAATAAAGCGGGGTGGGGGTGGTGGCCTTGTGTAAAATCGCATTGATTTCCAAGATGTGGTGAAATACACTTTGTAAAACACTTTGAAAACTGACTGGTTCCCTTCAAGACTAACGAGTGATGTGAAATGGATACCATGCAATGCTGAAAGTAATTTTAGGTCAAATATATGTACACCATGAACATGATACAACTCACATTAGTAGTTGTGTACTGATAAGCCCATTTCGTATTACTTTCAAATTACCTTGTTCGCTTGGTTTTTCACGTTTATCTGCATTTGCCTTTGTAGCAGTTCTCCGCATTTCTATGACATCCTCAAGTTTTATAGTCAGCTGATTTGCCTTTATCTAAGAAGAAATGATGATCATTTATAAAGAACACGAAGTGACAATGAATATTTTGCAACCGAAAGAAGCCAATCATGTAAATTGAATTCTTGTCATGTAATGTCGCTTGTTAACTTAGTCACAAACCTTAAGGGAAATATCATTTAAAGTAACCACATCCGTTGAATTAAAACATCGTCGTTTACCTAACGATAATGATGTCAAAATAAGCAAGTCCTCTTTCAAAGTGAGTCAAGCTATCTCATTTCCAATACAATTTCTTTAAATGTCACTTCAATCCCATCTCCGAGAGGATTCTGAGAGTCTCGGCCCATGGAAATATAAGTGAATTAATAAAGCAGCTCCGGAAGAGAAAAGTATCATGACCACACTGATGCTACCAATGTAATAACCAAATTACACCCGTTCATTGAAGAATACGTTCTGCTGAAACTCGCGGGAATAGAAACTTGATAATCATTGTTGTCGTTGATATCAATCATCTACCGTTTTTTATTGAAGAGATTTCTCCTAAACTAAGTTGCTTGTACATGTTTCTAACAAACATGTTGGCAACTTCTCAATACGAAGAAAATGAAACATATAAGTACAGCGTCTGGTGAAGGTCAGACCAAATGAATAAGAGCTAAAGAATGGTTCGTTTTGAACATTACTGGTATTATGTTAATTGATAATCAATCGAATGTCTCTGCACTAAATTGTAAATGTGCCGTTGACATGAAAAGTCAGTTTTTCTTTAACTGAAGTTCATGAGACAAGACAACAGTTATTGATGTATTTGTAGTTACATGTTTTACATTGTGAAAGACTGCCAGTGTGACTTGTATAAAGGATACGTTATACTTGACCTGCATTATCTGTATCCTGATAGGCTTGTAAAGTACAATACCTCTGTAGATATGTGTGCACAAGACATATGGTCATACGTTTGTTGATTTTGATGTCTTTAATTCCCGTTGATTCCAATGTTAGATCACGTATTTTCATGACTCGACTGGTTTAATCAAATGGACTACTCAAAATAGTCCCCTTTTTTTCTATGGAGGAAAGTGTACTAGTAATGTCTGATAATCAGCGCCTAAGCTGTCAAGTCAGGCCGAGACACCGGAATTTGCGTTCACACATCCCAAACAAATAAATCCTGAAAAAGGCAATCGAAACACATTTTGAGAGCATTGTAGGCCTATCATCTCTATAAGGAAACATATTTGTGTTCTACCAGGTCATCTCTTTCAATGAAAACTATGCTCCAAAAGTCGAAAAAAGAATTCTAAATGGTACGTAAGAGGTGCGAGACCTTACATTTGCCAGAACTGAATATGTTTACCTTTTGTATCTTTGCTAATGCCTCATTTGTATCAGCCTCGGTTTCGGTTGTTTGAACCATGTTGAGAATGTTAATGAGTATATCCAGGTTTTCCTCCATGTACTGTTCAGATACTTTCTGAGAACTTTCATGCATGACCCAGTTCCTGAAATCCCTAGACTGGAACAAAATATTGTTATATCAAATAACTTCTGTTTTTGATTAGTCAACGAGACGTAGCTTTTCCGCTCGTTTTAAGAATAGGTAGACTTTTTCGGGAAGAGAAATAAATTATGCGCTAATGATCACGCTTGCTTTTGGACCAATCGTGTTTTTATGTGATTATTCACACCAAACAATTCTTGTTTTAACAAGAAGACATTTGGCATGCTGTGTACAGGGGTATCCTCCCTTCTGGTATTTACCTATATCTATATATCTTCTCAGGCGAACTTTGACATAACACGGTTTAAAAGCAGTTCTAGTTCCCTAACGAAAGCAAAACAAACAACCTGTCGATAAAGTTTAATAATTGCGATTGAACTTAATCTTAGGTAAGAAGACATGTTCCATGTTGGATTTTGTTTTCTTAAAAAAACGATATATAAAAGCTTTAAAGGGACACATTAGTATATCCCGCATTATTGTAGAAAATAGATCGATGGGCATTTAAAAGCCACATTTCTAAAAGTTGCATTTTCTTTTCATTTTTTGTTTTTGTTTTATGGACAAATCATGAGAGATTGCAACCAGGAACAAAACCGAAGCACATAATCAAAATTGAATTTCGAACTTTGTAGTGACTTTTCAATGAAGAGATCCTACAAGTCCAGTCCGAATCTTTAGAACATTGGAATAAGTCCAAGTTGGCGTTCATTATAAGTTACTTGTTTCAAACTGAATTATTATGTCAATTACTTAATATCAATACTTCGTCTTTACAATTTATAAACCTTCTAATACATATTCTTTCTGTTTTCATAATTCCTAATTTACCTTGAAAAGATCGGTTTCTTTGCCTCTAGGATCGCTTGTACCAGGCGCCTGGTTTCAATATAAGCTGCAATATTGTAACCTGTGATATACGATTTGAGTGGCGACGAAAGAGAGATGCTCAGGTATTGAAGTGCACATCTGGTTTATAAAAGAATGAATTTCCGGAAGTATGGGTACACTTCAATTTCAATATATTTTTCAGTTAGAAGATATATTCATCTTTAACTTTTATGGATAACTACAGTATATGATAAACTTGCCTTTTGTTCTTCCTTCATTAAGGCTCACCGCTGGGTACCATGTTAAGAAGAGAGATGACATCATAAGTTGAAATGACGCGCTTATTGAAAATATCGTCTGTAAAATGACTGTACATAGCGGTGTAGACTGAAGAATTCGCGGACATATCAGATATTGGTTTTATTATTACAAACATATAAATCACAAACTGCTTCATTTTAAAGAAAGGTATTAATATACTACCAGATGTGAATTTGTGTCAGGGTTATTTCAAAGGCAGAGATATGTTTTAAATTAACTATGCATGTTCCTCACTGCCCGTTTTTGACATCACATCGTCACGATATATTCATGAGGGCGCATATCAAAATTTATGAATTATTTATACATGAAATGGTGGAAGAAGCGTTGGGAATGAAGTTCCCCATTGACAACTATGTTTTGCATTACTTGAAAATGAAATCATACTACACCGAAACATCGTTTGGAAATTATCAGAAAGCTTGGTGGACAGTAAATTTTTTATGTGAGCCGACATCAGATATTTCGTTCGGGACAATTTTCTCGCCAGAAATCTACTGTCCGATTTTCAATTAATTATTATATATCTTTAACAAATGTCCAACTCTTGGTCATGTTTATGATACAAGCTGTTTAAGAATAAACTTTCGGACTGGCTACATTACCAATCCACATTTATCCAGGAACGAACGATAACTCTGCAACGACCGTGAACCAAAATTTATCGATTGTCCAAAACATTGCGATTTGACTAGGAAGTAGATAATAATAATAAAGATGGACGAAGAGTCGGCCTCTGATGAGGCTGAATGTCAAAACGATGGGCAAATGAAAACTAGCAGCTCTCTCCAGCACATGTTGGCTGTTATTGCAGAGGAAAGGAAGCGAGAAACGAGTTCGTTTACTATTTCAGGAGGTAAGCATTACAGATGTAAGATGTTCCGTAACAGCAGAATTGTTATCTTTCATGTGGAGTCTTGGAAGGGATTTGTAAGCCTAGGCTATAGTAGGGCCTTGGTTGTATGTAGCCACCAATAATTCTAAACAAACATAAGATGACCAGCTTTGGCCTCGAGCAAACAACCACTTCAACTCTAGTCAAACTAGTTTGACGCGAACGGGAAATATTGTCTATTATTGAGGAATTTTTGCATCAAGCAATATCTCCCGTCACATCTTACTTTCAACCATTCATTTAATGGTGGACGATGCGATGAAATAATCATATCTCGGCGCTCTACTGAACGAACATGTGTTGTACCCCCAACACATCACATTTATTATTCTTAATGCGGTTGACGGTCATTTCAATGCTTTGTTGGTCACGGCCACTGTCATCATATTATGTTGGTCTAAGGATGTTATAAACACACAACTACATCAGAGTTTTTTAAACTGATTAGTTAATCCAAGGTCAAGTAAATCTACATGTTGCGTTGGAAACAGTGTGAGTAAACGCTACGCCAAGTATAACAATGATCTCTATATATTACCTTAACAGTATCAAAAATGTTTGCAATTCTTTGCAGATCTTTCCACAAGCACCATGCCCGTTGGTATTAGGTATTACACTTGAAAGATGCCTACTATTATGTGTTTACATATTACATAAACACAAAACTTTATTTGAAGATGAAGTCACTCTTATGAAGGACCAAAGGCTATATACATTAGAAAAGCATCAGAAATTATACAATGGAAAGGACTTTAAAACATTGATGTTACTTTTTTTATTCCAGATTTCGAAGTTTTAACTTCCGTAGATGTAACAAAGTTCTGGACGAGTTTGTTTGAGCGATATTTCTTGTCATCAGAAGTTTCTGATGGGACGCGAGATGACATGTTGTTCTATGTCCGCAAGGGAAAGGGTCTAAGACATTCTTACATCAAGGTATTATATTCTATGTACACATTTAGAAGCAGGAATCTCCCTTGCTAACTTGTTTTTATCTCCTCTTCACCTTGAAGTGTAGGGGGTACAGACAATTCCCCACTAGGACAATAACCCACTAGGACAATAACCCACAGGACAATTACCCACTGGACAATTACCCACCGGACAATACCCCACATTTGTGTCAAATAGGACAATTCCCCACTGGTAAAATGAAATTGTCATAAAACTTTTTTTTTCAAGAATCTGAATTAAAGAAGTATTAAAATATATTTTCAAACCATTATCTTCAATTTACACATGAAAATATATTTATATTACAATAGCCAAACAAATGACACATGGTTGAAAAAAGGTCAAAAGATTGGTCTTTTCACAAATCTTTTTGTAATGAGAATGATGACAATTCCCCACTTTTAATAAATAATAGCAATAAAATATATCTTTTGATATATTCATGAATCTTTACTATTGAGGCAATAGATTAAAACTAATAAAAAGTCAGTGATCATGGATTTAAGCGTATTATTTGTCCATAATGTAAATGTAGAACAGAATGAATTGCAATTCAAATATCCTATCAATAATAATCAACCCATTTATTGATTTAGGCAATTGAAAACAGTTAATTGATACATTTTTATTTTGGTAAGCTTATTAATTTTGGATTTGGGTTGAATTAACGATTGCTTTGCTCCACAACTTTAATCATCCTTTAGCTACACCTTGATAACAAGGTCTTTAATTGATATTTGATATATCATGTTTTTCAGTCTGTGTTGGATTTCCACATCTTAATTCTTCATTTCTTATGTCTTTTCAAATTATTTTATCATCCCTATGCTTTCTAATATTTTATCCCATTAGACCCCACACTCCATCTACTTGAAATATGTTAGCATTTAAAAATCAATATCAAAAGAATTCTTTTAATTAGTCTCTTCAATATTTGCAAAGTAAAGTATTTCATAATTAGTGAAAATTTTGAATCAACAGTCCAATTAATTGGTCATTGATATTGACTTGATTTTTCAAAACTACTGATAATAAATTGTTACATGCATTCTGTACAATTCTTTTATCAGTATATATTTTTGTAGACAAAAAAGGAACAATGCTTCAAGTCTCTATTTTGATAATTTCCCACTCTTACTTTCATTGTTAATTATTGCAGATAACGTAAATAATGCAAAATCTACGTTATAAATAAAAAAAAACATCATTAATTTGAACATATGTTTTATATCAAATAGTGGGTAATTGTCCCAGTGGGCAATTGTCCTAGTGGGGAATCGTCCTAGTGGGGAATTGTCCTGTGGGTTATTGTCCTAGTGGGGAATCGTCCTAGTGGGGTATTGTCCTACACCCGAAGTGTAGAGACCCATTTACATTGACTCGAATTTGTTTACACATTCTAATGAACCTTCTCTTATAGGAGTTATCAAATTGTGTTTTGAAATAAAAGATATTCATATACACCAATTTGACAGATACAATTTGATCCCCTTTATCACATTTGTATACATTCAAACATGTGTTAGGAGGCTAGCCTATGGGACAGAGTAAATTGGCTGTTTAAGACAGGTTGACTGCTTAACACAAATTGATGTACACTAAAAATCTAACAATGGGACTTTCTGTAGTGACTGTTTAAGGCAGGTTGGCTGCTTAAAAGGGTGGCTGCTTAACACAAGTTAGACTGTAACATTAATGATTAGAATTGTTTTCCTCTTGTCTGTTTTCTAACTTGGACCAGTCACTGAATCTCATATTAGGCGATGAGTCCATATTACATAGAGCTTAATTTAATAGAAGACTTTAGAAATAACAGTGACAAAACACAGCATTGATTGAAACATGTAATTAATCCTCATGTCACAATGATTTCTACACAACCGAACAAAGAAAGTTTTATCACTCAGTCTTTGAAGGTGTTGACAATTTTGATTTTGAACATTCACAACATATGCCATGTGAGAACCTCCGGCTGATTCACACAATGCTTCTGATTCTACACAGCTTGACCAGGCCTTATGGGAAGCAAAGTTTGGGGTTTTCCTCAATTGATTGTGAGTAGAGCATCAAATAATACTAAAATACTGTCAATATGATATGAAATCCTAACAAACACACAAAGCATATTAGGAAAAGGCAGGGGTATATCACTTTTTGTTCATTCCCCCTTAAGCCGCATATGTGTATGTTTGTATGCATTTTAGTTTGTCAGATGATGTGAACATCAGGCTCTTATCAATAATTTCCATGTTTTTGCAAGAAAACCTATTTTTTTTCCATTGCAGCCAGAGATAGAAGTTTACAGAAAACATTCCAAAAAACAACCATTATTCCAAGATCTCACCATCAATTGGGAGGAAACAGTTTACCTTAATATCATCTTACATCAAGTAAGGCAGGCTACTATAATAACATTAGATTCTCCTAAGCAAAGGCCTTTCAGAGCTTTGAAAGTGTAACAAACCAAGCAAATGAACCTCTCAAAGACACAAACACATCCGATAAGTGAAAACCACTGTTGTACACTGAGCGGTTGTGTTGTCTATATGTATAACAGCATGTTATCTCAAACAATGCATTAGGTTCCTAATTTGCATAAACGTTCAACGAATGTTACATTACTCCCACTTCCGAGAAGACTCGTCCCGAGCCTTGGCCCTTGAGAAACACGTGGGGAAGGCAACTCCGATAGAAGGAGAAGTCTTAATCCCACAGCTGCTGGCAATGTAACGAACCGAGCAAATGAACCTCTCAAAGACACAAACACATCCGTTCAGTGAAAAATACTGTATTACACTGAGCAGTTGTGTCGTCTATATGTATACCAGCATGTTCTCTCAAACAATGCATTAGGTTCCCAATTTCCATAAACGTTCAACAAACGTTACAAAAGCTGAGTCAGTAGTGAGTTCATCTCTTTGCAAACGAAGCTTTAATGGCTTGGTATTCTCTTTTAAATCAAATGAACAGCGTCAAATATTTAAAATTCAACAATGCGTGATTTTAAGAAAAGTTCAGCAATATCTGCTTATTGATTTAACAATAATTATTGATTATCATAGCTTGCATCATAACGTCACATCAGTCTCTCAAATTGATCTGTCTTAGGTGACATGCCCTTGTGATATGGATGTGAGTCATTTGAGATTGATTTGATATCTGTTGAGTGTACATCTTCATAATGGTAAGTTTTCATCATAGGGGGCTGTAGACTTTATCCTGGGGTCAGTACTATGTAATATACTATTATCGACCCCAGGATAAATACAGCCCATTTGGTTTTCATAGGATGACCTGCTCCTGTTCATAGCTCTATGAACAAAACTAATGCATCAGAACATCAGAAAATGTGTTATTTGTAATATTATACATTGTGGTAAGGTTTTTGTATCCACATCTCACAGAAAGTATCAAAGATTCTCTATATTTCTTAAATTTTTCCTTTCCTTCCAGTTTGTATATACCATGACCTGTGCTGTCTGTACAAGAACAGCGAAAACAGATTTACAGATATTAAAAAAATATTCCCAGGTAAGATTTTATATGACATACTCTCTGATTGGAGCCCCACTTATAAGTTTTAATTTATTCTGTGTGTTGTGTGTAATTATTGTGCCAGTCCTCGTGTACATACATACCTAATATAACGAACTTCTGACAGTTTCATGGGAATTTGTAACTATTCCAAATTGAAAGCAACAACAGATGACATTAACTAGCAAGGAAAGATTTTTTTTCACTATAATAGCTCTAAGATTGCTGGATGTGAGGGCTGACCAGTTATAAGAGGCTCAGAACAGCAGTCATATCAGAGTTTATTATGTATCATTTTCATGATTCATCCTATTATGTTTGTACTAATTACAACCATCAGTTAAAGTTGTATCCCATAAGTTCTAACAGTATAGGGTTAAGATGAGTTAGTAGAGAAAGTACATCTTTTCTCAATCCCTGCATGAATATGTTAACAAATGAGTTTTTGTTCCGTTTCAGAGAGTGTACCCGTCCCCGAGCCGTCGACGGATGGACAGTAAGGGCACAGAAGAGGAAATATGTTATCCGAGTATTTTCTTCTCAGTAGATAATTTTGAAGAGGTAGGGATCAATTAGGCCAAGTTGATTAATTATCTCTCTGATAAATATACATGAAGCAGAATTATTGAAAAAGGTTTCAACAAAAGAAGGCATTCATTTTCAAAAGTAATGGTCCCTTTTTTAGAAGTGGTTTATTTCTAGCTTGAACATGGTCATTTCTGTTCCAATTTCCCCTTCAAATTGAAATGAATTCAGTAAATTCATATGGTGCAATCAATTGGAAATAATTGTGGTTAAAGGAGAAATTGATCAAGTTTCCTCTCTGTGCATTGTTATGTTTTTTTCCTCTAAGACTTTCATAGTTAGTAATTGTTGCTTCCTGTTTTCCATCATATGGACCAGTCACAAAGTCCCACTTGGATTGGTGGGGCTAAACAGGTATTTTGCCTATGTTTTTGATATCAACAAGGGAAAGGGCAAACAACTACAAAATTTATTATGAAATATAGATAACATTTCGAAGGAAAAAACATATTTAGAAGCAATGCGGAGTACTTTTTGAGTGGGGAAAACATTTCCTCCTCTGCTCTTAATGTGCTTAAAGTGATTATTCCTGTCTGATTTGTCAATCGGATTGTATGATTATATTATATTTAAGGTAAAATTTCTATGTTTTCAACCATAATTCTTTACAAAACATTAAATGTCATCTACTAGCAGAATGTCGACAAGTGCATTTTAAATTGTTATCTGTGATGTTTAATGTATTTTGCAGGCATTTTTGGACAATTTTGTATCTGATATTCAACTGATGTACAGGCATTTTTTTTTTTTTTTTTTTTTTTTATATATATAGGTTTTACATCACATCAACATTATTTCAGTTATGTAGCGATGCCCGACTCTTAATGATGGAGGAAGACCCCATACTCAACTGCCCATAAGGGCTGGTCAAGGCGGGTAGAACCATCGGCATTCCGTAAGTCAGTCGGGAGACTGCCTCTCATGAAAATCCATATCCCTCTCAGGATTTGAACCCACGCGGAGAGGGGCCTTAAGATTTCAAGTTCTGTACTCTAACCACTAGGCCACGGAGGCCCCGTACAGGCATTTACTTTTGTGTGACATGTAGTTATATTACAGGTTTAGACAGATATGATTATGTGTGTCATTCAATGTGAATTGCAGATGTTTACATCAATTGTTTCGAATGACATTTAATTGCATTGTAGACTTTGATGGATATACTCTAATGTGTGACATTCAATGTGAATTGCAGATTTTTACATCAATTGTTTCGAATGACATTCAATTGCATTGCAGACTTTAATGGATATACTCCAATGTGTGACATTCAATGGGAATTGCAGATGTTTACATCAATTGTAATGGGAATTGCAGATGTTTACATCAATTGTTTTGCATGACATTTAATTGCATTGCAGACTTTGATGGGTATACTCTAATGTGTGACATTCAATGTATATTGCAGATGTTTACATCAATTGTTTTGCATGACATTCAATTGCATTGCAGACTTTGACAGATATAATCTAATGTGTGACATTCAATGTATGTTGCAGGCATTTACAGACATAGTTGTACGTGACAGTGAGATAGTGGCAGTAGAGCTGATAGCCTCAGATAGGGATGGTGACTTTCAGGGTGTCATCTTTCTAGGATCTATACGATACGAGAACCTTAAACAAGTCTACGATGGAAGGGTAAGCATTTTGCACTTAACTTTTTTACAAGGAATAAAATATTTGGTCATAATCACATTTGTCAAATTAAAATAAGTGTTCAAGAACGATTATGATTTAAAGAGACTCTCTCAGAGATGGAGATTTTCACTTTTTGAAATAAATTGTCTTCTACAGTAAAAAGAACAACAAAGATTCCTGAAGTAACATAGAAATAGATTATTGACAGCTTCCCAACCCTGATCGTAACTTTACACAGAAGATCTAGAACATGAAAATCGCATATCTAAGACCGTTTGAACAGGTTTATTTTGTAAACAACGTCTAGACTTAGAGTAAGAGGTCATAATTTTTATAAACACCATTGTCAATTGGGTCTTACGAAAAACCCGTTTTCCATGCATGCGCATGGACACATACATCATTTCAGTCATACGAAAATGGGTCGAGTCAGGAGGAAAACAATCAGCGTAAATATAAAAAAGTTAAATCTTGCTTAATTCTATTATAATCGTAGTTTTCAGTTAAACCTCACCACCTAGACATTTACCGTTCAGTGAACAAGAAAAAAATAAGTATTAATTATACATAGGATCAGAGATCAGAAAAATGTCAGTTTGTCAGTTTTGGACCTATTTTTGGTTGTATTGGACCGGTTACAAGTTGAGATTTGATGAAAAAATGGGTCCGGATACGACACTCTACATACCTAACAATACCTCCAGAATTACATAATTAATCTGTTAATTGTCATCCCTGTGTCAAGCAATGCTCTAGGCGCGGGTTAAGTAGTGGTTTTATTTGTAAACAAACATGCACTCTTGATTGAGAAGTACATGTGAACCCTTATTCTGCGAAAACCAATCAAATTAAGCACATTCAGTCTGATTTGTAAAGATACTTTTTAGGTTGCGAGACATCAAAGATTTAAATGTGTAAAGTATGATGTTATTGATAGTTTACTTCCCACGCTGACACAACACAATTTTTTTAATTAACTTTATTGGATATCAGGGTAATCACCAAAGGGACTCTGATCCTGCTTACCTTTCATTTCAAATGGACGATTTTATAATATGATTGTTAAAACCAAGAATACAGAAACATGAAGTTTATACTTAATGTTATCCTAAATAAAAGGTTTGTTTTGATATTGTTGCATAAAGCATTATCTATTGTTAAATGCATGGAAGAAATTGATAATTATTGTTTTCTTGGGAAAGGGGGGGTTGAAGATGTATGAAGGGGTTTTGGCCGATTCTTGGACCGATTTGGAGATAGCATATATCTACGCTGAAGGTTGAGAAAAGTTATTTTCAGGATAACGTGATTAAAGATTTAACAGAACAAATGCCATTTTAAAATCAATTTTTATATTATAATATGTTTTCGTGAATTTGAATTTTTATTTGAAAACTTCTTTTCGTGTTAATTAACGAAATATCTGAGTTTAAACACCTTATAAAAAAAGAAATTGGAATTGCTTTTTGGTTTAGTGCCAAGGATTGTGAATAAAAAAGAATGACACACATCTTTGAGGGAGTATCTTTAATAGGAAACTATTTTGCTTATTTTAGAAATAATTTTTGGAATTTATCCTATTTTTTCAGTATTTCCAGTAAACTAACACTTGAATTTCAATAACCTGTACACTTGTTAATTTGTTTTGGTCCTAGTTTTTATGATCCTTTAAAGTATTCTATCAAATATTCAGGTGATCAATGTGGGGCCATGATGACTCTTGTTTACCATCATCCTTTGCTCCGATTTTTTTTTCAGGCGAGTTTAACATCTAAAGTGGTCCAGAGGATGTCATTGGGTTGGATTAGTAAGACTCACAAGCGAGTAGAGTTTGTTAAAATGCGAGGACCTGGGGCCAAGGGTTATGCAGAAATCGCTGTATCAAGAATGAAGGGCTCAGGCCCAGAAACACCCGATCTCGAGAATTTTCCAGTCAATGATTTTGATGATAATGATAACCAGGTAATGTTTTTTGTTTGTTTTCTAGTTGATATTATTGTTATCCGTTTTCTTTGAAATACCTCTTAGACTTATCGGAAGACAGAGCAAACTCCCTTTTTGTGCTATTTGTTTTCCCCTTAGATTAGATCAGAGAAAAGTTGTTTTTTTATTCTTTCTTAATCTATTATATTCTATCATATTGTTTTCTATTTTGATATGCCATAAAATCTTAGTGCAGATGGAAAGCATGAGCTGAAAATTTACAATAAATAAACAAACAAATGATAAGTGACATATGAACGGTTCACTGAAAGACTAGTAAGTCCTTCTCAATGTAATTGTGTAACCCAGTGATTAAAGTGTAGGATTTGTGATGCAAGAGTCCCAGGGTAAATTCTCAACAGATGTACTGGATTTTTTTGGTGGAGTGTCCTTTTCCAAGACACTGCAAAGCCCTGTCTAGAGCTAGTGAAATCCAAGAAAGCCATAAGATAACAGAAATATTGGCCACATGGCGTTAAACCCCATATAAACAATCACACTAGTTCAAATTGAAATCATCAGCTAACTATGATTGAGAAGGATGGTTGAATATAGAAACAAAAATGTTTGTCATGACACACATACGTTTGGGTATAAACTGAATTAGTTTTGTACAAAAGTTTTAGATATGTTTTATAGGCTTAAAACAATAAACACATGAATGCATTGTAATTCCTTATCTATATTCCTGCAGTAGGATAGAAAACATTGTTTAAATGAAGATAAAGTTTTTATGAGAAATCTTTGCATAGACAACACTAATTTCCAAAAATTGACTTAAGACAGACCTTAAAACCCACATAAAATGGTGATATTATTTGAAATATAATTTTATTTTTTGTTAGCAGTTTTACTTTAGATACAGGTGAATGAAAAACGTTAAAGTACACATAGAAATATGTTTGTCATAAAGTTTGTTTTCTTTATTTATACAGCAATTTGACTATAAACATCGGCGCATGAGTGACCCTAGTCAAGGTATTACATCGTTTATGAATCGCACAGTTAAAAAGTCCCGATCCGAGGCCAAGGATGTGGATACTATAGGAACCGACCAGCAAGAAATAGAGGCTAGCACACTACAAGAAGGTACAGTTAATCCCTGTGTTCAGACCACATTTAAGTTATGACCACCTCATGGCACTTAGTTTTAAAGGATATACATTGATTTTGTCTAAAACTTCTTAACTAGTAACCCTCACTATAAAAGTTAGTCAATCATTATATATTGATGAATTTTGTCCAAAACATCTAAAATATTACCACCTCACTAAAAGGCCACTTAGTTCTATATGATTGATTGGTTTTGTCATAAACCTCAAATATGACTACTACGCTGAACATGTCGCCTTATGTTAATTGATTGATTGTTTTTGTCTTAAACCTCAAATATGACTACTACACTGAATATGTCGCCTTATGTTAATTGATTGATTGATTTGTCTTAAACCTCAAATATGACTACTACACTGAATATGTCGCCTTATGTTAATTGATTGATTGATTTGTCTTAAACCTCAAATATGACTACTACACTGAATATGTCGCCTAATGTTAAATGATTGATTGTTTTGTCTTAAACCTCAAATATGACTACTACACTGAACATGTCACCTAATGTTAATTGATTGATTGTTTTTGTCTTAAACCTCAAATATGACTACTACACTGAATATGTCGCCTTATGTTAATTGATTGATTGGTTTTGTCTTAAACCTCAAATATGACTACTACACTGAACATGTCGCCTTATGTTAATTGATTGATTGATTTGTCTTAAACCTCAAATATGACTACTACACTGAATATGTCGCCTAATGTTAATTGATTGATTGTTTTGTCTTATACCTCAAATATGACTACTACACTGAACATGTCGCCTTATGTTAATTGATTGATTGATTTGTCTTAAACCTCAAATATGACTACTACACTGAATATGTCGCCTAATGTTAATTGATTGATTGGTTTTGTCTTAAACCTCAAATATGACTACTACACTGAACATGTTTATATGATTGATTGGTTTTGTCTTAAACCTCAAATATGACTACTACACTGAACATGTCGCCTTATGTTAAATGATTGATTGTTTTGTCTTAAACCTCAAATATGACTACTACACTGAACATGTCGCCTTATGTTAAAATGATTGATTGTTTTGTCTTAAACCTCAAATATGACTACTACACTGAATATGTCGCCTTATGTTAAATGATTGATTGTTTTGTCTTAAACCTCAAATATGACTACTACACTGAACATGTCGCCTTATGTTAAATGATTGATTGTTTTGTCTTAAACCTCAAATATGACTACTACACTGAACATGTCACCTTATGTTAATTGATTGATTGTTTTGTCTTAAACCTCAAATATGACTACTACACTGAATATGTCGCCTAATGTTAATTGATTGATTGTTTTGTCTTATACCTCAAATATGACTACTACACTGAACATGTCACCTTATGTTAAATGATTGATTGATTTGTCTTAAACCTCAAATATGACTACTACACTGAATATGTCGCCTTATGTTAAATGATTGATTGGTTTTGTCTTAAACCTCAAATATGACTACTACACTGAATATGTCGCCTTATGTTAAATGATTGATTGTTTTGTCTTAAACCTCAAATATTACTACTACACTGAACATGTCGCCTTATGTTAAATGATTGATTGTTTTGTCTTAAACCTCAAATATGACTACTACACTGAACATGTCGCCTAATGTTAATTGATTGATTGTTTTGTCTTAAACCTCAAATATGACTACTACACTGAATATGTCGCCTTATGTTAAATGATTGATTGATTTGTCTTAAACCTCAAATATGACTACTACACTGAATATGTCGCCTTATGTTAATTGATTGATTGGTTTTGTCTTAAACCTCAAATATGACTACTACACTGAATATGTCGCCTTATGTTAAATGATTGATTGTTTTGTCTTAAACCTCAAATATGACTACTACACTGAATATGTCGCCTTATGTTAAATGATTGATTGTTTTGTCTTAAACCTCAAATATGACTACTACACTGAACATGTCACCTAATGTTAATTGATTGATTGATTTTTCTTAAACCTCAAATATGACTACTACACTGAATATGTCGCCTTATGTTAAATGATTGATTGTTTTGTCTTAAACCTCAAATATGACTACTACACTGAATATGTCGCCTTATGTTAAATGATTGATTGTTTTGTCTTAAACCTCAAATATGACTACTACACTGAACATGTCGCCTTATGTTAATTGATTGATTGGTTTTGTCTTAAACCTCAAATATGACTACTACACTGAACATGTCGCCTTATGTTAAATGATTGATTGGTTTTGTCTTAAACCTCAAATATGACTACTACACTGAATATGTCGCCTTATGTTAAATGATTGATTGGTTTTGTCTTAAACCTCAAATATGACTACTACACTGAACATGTTGCCTTATGTTAAATGATTGATTGTTTTGTCTTAAACCTCAAATATGACTACTACACTGAATATGTCGCCTAATGTTAATTGATTGATTGATTTTTCTTAAACCTCAAATATGACTACTACACTGAACATGTCGCCTTATGTTAATTGATTGATTGATTTGTCTTAAACCTCAAATATGACTACTACACTGAATATGTCGCCTAATGTTAATTGATTGATTGGTTTTGTCTTAAACCTCAAATATGACTACTACACTGAATATGTCGCCTTATGTTAATTGATTGATTGGTTTTGTCTTAAACCTCAAATATGACTACTACACTGAACATGTCGCCTTATGTTAATTGATTGATTGATTTGTCTTAAACCTCAAATATGACTACTACACTGAACATGTTGCCTTATGTTAAATGATTGATTGTTTTGTCTTAAACCTCAAATATGACTACTACACTGAACATGTCACCTTATGTTAAATGATTGATTGGTTTTGTCTTAAACCTCAAATATGACTACTACACTGAATATGTCGCCTTATGTTAAATGATTGATTGTTTTGTCTTATACCTCAAATATGACTACTACACTGAACATGTCGCCTTATGTTAATTGATTGATTGTTTTGTCTAAAACCTCAATATAAAAAGATCTTCTTTATTAAGAACACGTTTACAAGTGGTCATAGAGATACAGATGAACATAAAAGTCTTGAATGCAATGTATCAAGACGGTTGGAAAATTCTATGTTGTAGGTATTCATCAAAATCTTTTTATTGAGACGATTTTAATGAATTCCCACAATGTATGGTTTAGTGAAGAAAAAAAGAATCTAGCAAGTGTAATACACCTTTTCTCATATTTCCAACATGTGACATCCTGTATTTCCTAATCATATGTATCGTGCATGTGTATGGATGTGCATTTAGCTCTTGCGATTTAGCATGACTGATTGTTGCTTCCTTTATCGCTAATATTATAAGAACGTTTGATATTTGATTCTGTATGACTTGTGTGTAATTGAAACTACTATTGTTTCAGTCATATTGCCATTTGAGATTTTTAAGATGCATATTGTTTTTAGTAATCTTTATAAGAGACATGGAGAAGTAGATAATTTATATTGTACTTTATATCATACTGTAAGATGGATAAATTATATTTTGCTTCTCATCTATTAGGTGTCACATACAATAGCCTTTTACCTTAGAACTATGTAACTATATCCAACTGTAAGATTACTTTGTATATTGATTAGTTTTCATACTAATCACCATTTTGAGTTTTACTGCTTCCATTATATATTTGTTAAACTCATTCTTTTTTTACCTTACTTATACATTTCAGAACTGAATAAAACAGAGCAGTATAATGGGTTTTGGGGGAAATCGTTTGGTCAGGCCTGGGGATGGTTTAAGGAGCGGAGAAGAAATAGCAGTGTCTCATTAAATGCATATCTTACCTATGTAATGTTACCATGGCATCGGATTATAGGAGGTAAATGTCTTTCTTTTCTGCCTTATTATTTCTCCTACAATATTTGCTCTAGGGACATGCATTTGCAATATTTTAGACAGCTCTTAAGTTGCACAGTTAAATTTGTAAACGTTCTCTGTGTGTATCAAAACAATAAAAGTGGTTAAAGAGTTTGCATTTACTTAAAAGATAATTTGGCAAAAATTTAGAAGAGATTTGACATGTCTGCTGTTCACAGCTTTCGAAAGCATTGTTGAAAAAGGAGAAATTCCTTATAAGGACGGAGGTCTTTTGTCCTTACATTGATATAGAGCCAACTTGAAGAAAAATATTCTGATTACATTTTGGTTTTATATTGCTATATGGTAAGCATTTTCCAGGAGTCTCACTAATCAAGAGAAAATTGTCTAAATCCAGACGCCAAGTCCCATTTAAAATTGATCAAAAACAAACCCAAAATGGATTTATTAAAGAATTATTTACAAAGAAATCGTCTCATTTCAGATGTTCTGGAGAATCGGCAGCCACCGGAGTTGTTATTTTGATGTCAATATCATCTGGTACTCAATGCACATGTAACATTCCACATCATTCCAAAACCATACCATTGCCACATACCATGTCTGAAGGGATGCTTTAACCCTTTCCCAAACAATAACGACATTGACCTCTTTGTTGCAGACGATTTTAGAAATCTTTGTGGAAAAAGGAGAAATTGCTCAAAACAAGCAAATTTTCCTTTTCCCACAATGTTTTCTGACCTATGCCCTATCAGAAAACAATTTTCAAATTTCATCACATTTTGAAATCTCGTCTGCAAACTCTTTCAATTTGGGACAGTTGAAAAATTGTTGTTTGGTAAAGGCTTAACCAATTACTCTATAATATCTCACTTTGACTTGTTCAAGAAGTCTTTAGAAACAAATTTAACAAAAGGATAAATTACTCCCAATTTATATACAGGAAATATTTTTCCTTCATGCCCTTTTCCATTGGCTGCTGTTAATTTCAGTTTGGATCAGTCACACATTTCAAGTTTGGGTAAAGGGTAAAAACTTGTAGAGTGATGTCATCTGCTGCTCCTTAGATTTATATTTCCTTTAAAGGTGCATGTTCACAGTTATCAGAAAATTTGGAAGTAAGAAATCAATTTCTTTAAAACTGCACAACAGCTGTACTGTTAAAAGACACGCACTGAAGAATAGTCATTGGCAGCAAAGTAAGATCGTTTCTAACTGTATAAAGTATGTATTCAGTTAACTTGCAAGTTCTTTCACCCAAAAGTATGACATTGTTTTTGAGATCTACGGCATATAAACTGTACATACTTAGATAAATTGACACTTCCTGAATCAATTATGCTTTCAGTGGCTACTTTTGATTGTATGACAAACAACAATACAAAATCTGTACTATTTCAAGGATATTTTGTTTTTACTTTCAAATTTTCTCTTCTTTGATCAAGCACCTTTAAATCATTTTTTTTATTTATTCGCCAGAATGCTTTACAAAACAAACGATATGCTGATAATGTGTTCTCTACATGATACAAATAGGGGGGAGGGGATATACTAGTATGACTCAAGGTTAGGCTAGGATATAAATGGAACAACTGTTGAAAAAATATTAACCAAAGACAAAATCCCAAATTTCCTACTGAGGAAATACATCTGGCTTGAGAAGTCATTTGGACAGAAGGAAAGTTGCTGGTAATTAGCATTTTTTCCTCTATTTTATTTTTTGTCAAAATGGTTTATTGTGTTTATTTTTGTTTTCGTACAATAGTTGTTTTCATTTCTGAAATCAATTTAGATCTTTTTGCTTATTACATGTACTATGAAATCCAGATTTTAATCATTACAGCATGGTAACACATAATGAAGCAACTTTAGCATGTTCCTTGTCTTAACCCTTTACCAAACAACAAATTTTAGACTGTCCCAAATTTAAAGACTTTGAAGACAAAATCTCAAAATGTGATGATTTTAAAAAAACAAAACTTACGAGCAGTTTCTCCTTTTCCCATTATGTTTTCCAGAGTTGTATGCAACAAACTGGTCAAATGTTGTTGTTGTTTGGTAATGGGTTAACCCAACAATAGGTTTTGATCAATCGTTTCTGGAAAAAACGGAATTATATTAGGTTTGTTTGTTTGTTTAATTGCAACGGTTTTACATTGCATCAATGATATATCAGTTACATTGTGATCCCCCCCCCATCCAATAGTAGGATATGTTGCACGCAATAATTGAAATAAGACAGAAATAGTAAAAGTCTGGAAGATAAGGGGATCAAATAAGAGGCATATTTTGTTTGCTTGTTTTGTTTTTGTCTGTTTTACATTGAATGTGAAGGAAGCTTAATTAAGCATATTCAAAGTCAATCTTGGTGACTGCTACACTAGTACTTGGGCTGATTTGTTGGTCAGGTACAAGAGGCCGACACTCTACCACTGTACCACTGATATTCATGCAGTATTATAAAAATATCATTACAATCCTAATTTATTGGTACAATATCTCATTTACACTCGACACACTGAGGTGATTCTAATGAGTATCTACAAAGTAGGGATTAGAGAATGTATGAAGAAGGAAAAATGTCTCTAATTCGTACATCTGGAAAGATTTTTGTAGGAATGAAACTTATGTAAATGACAATTTATCTCCCAGAACTGTTTTGAAATGGATTATATTGAGGGTTGTGTATGAGTGTGGTAAATTTAAGCTGTCAAAGTATGATAATGCAAGTTCTTTTATTGTCGTTTTGTAAGCAAGAAGTCTAAACAAGAAGTGTTTACTATGATTGCCTTACAAGAAAATACCTGCCAAATTTTTATTCTATAGCGTTAATTAAGGATATCTTTGTAATCATGCACTTTGCCTTTTCTATCAAACTTTTTTTCTGATTAGAGCTTGACCCTCAAAATGCTGGGCAATTTTCTAAAATTAGATTTTTGTATTGTCTGTTTTCCAAAAAAAATATGTTTTAAAGGATTATTGTTGAAGATAGGCAAAGTTTCTTTTTGCCTTGAAGTTTATTCTAGACTTATTACTAAGCAAAAGAACAAAATTTTCGTTTGTGGCAGTCTTTGATAAAGTTGACTCCTTCAGGATACAGAAGGGCATGTGCTTGCTTTATCTTCAAATGCATTGTAAATTAGTTAATTACTTAATGATATTCTTGTGATACAAATGATTTTGTATTGTTTTCAAAAAAGCTTCCATTTTGATGTTAATGTGCTGTGTTGATTCTTTTTATGTGCTATTTAACCATTTCCCTTATAGTATGTAGGTCTTAACCCTTTCCCAAACAACAAATTTTCAACCGTCCCAAATTGAAAGTTTACAGACGACATTTCAAAATGTGATGAAATTGAAAAATATTCTTCAGATAAAGCAGAAAACCTTGTGGGAAAAGGAAAAATTGCTCATCACGAGCAATTTCTCCTTTTCCCACAAGGTTTTCTAAAGTTGTCTGCAACAAAGTGGTCAAATGTTGTTATTGTTTGGGAAAGGGTTAATACACTTAGGTACTGTTTTACTCTACAGTTTCTGCTAAAAATTTGTTCAAAAGTTCAAAGCACCATTCCCTCTTATTTCAATATTGGGCTAAGCAATATTGCAAAGTAACACATCATTGGAAGTGTCTCTCCGATTTACTTCATAGGATGTGTCACATTGCATTACTAAACCTTCATTGAAGATACTATTCTTTTTTATCAGTTTTGATTTACACACATATTTTCCTTAAGTCGTTTTGTAAAGTGGTACCCTATTACAAAGTAATTACGCAACATTTATCAGAAAAAATTATGTTGAATGTGATACACATTTTTTTCCTTTTGGTAAAATGTTTTTCGAACCAATATCACATAAAAATGTAATATTTTGTGTACTTTGCAATTCAAGGATCAAAACAAGAACTAGAGTAAGTCATCACAAATATGAAGCACTTACTATAGTATTGCGTTGATCACTGAAGGTGTTGTCTGCTTACTGATTTCAAGTTGGACCAGTCACAAAACACGTTATATGAAAAGAAATTAATTTTTTATGCATTGGCTTTGCTGCAATTTTTGTGTTCATTCTACATGTTTTATTATCATTATCATTTTGCATTAACAATCCGTTTTTATTGGTATAATATTATAGCAGAAATCCTACTCAAAGTGTCATGACCTAAGACTGGCAAATAGGCTGATTGTATTTACAAGCTTTGAGCTTTTGATAGACATTCCACAAGTGTCATCTCGACTATACTTTTTGACATCATTTCACTTTGTCTTGAGAATCCTACTCCTTTTGATAAATGGACTGTAGAATGAGTTATTTTACTCATTCCTCAATACATACATGTACATATTTTGTTACAATTAAAGCTGAAGGTTGTTATTGAACTAGACTTGAAAAAACTTTTAGTTGTATGAACAATTTCTATTCTGGGAAACATATATGTACAGTTATAATTTTTGGCCCTAAAAATCTCATAAAATTTCCCAAAAACTCATTGCTTTCATTCATTTTTATCATTTTTCTATAGAAAAACCCATTGATTTTTTAAGTTTTGGTAAAAAAAACTCATTGATTTAATTTAGAAAAAAATCACTGTATGTATATTATTTTTTTTTTCTCAAAATCAAACTTAAGTACTCTGAGGGTTAGAGAAAGATCCTAGTTGAGGTTTCATATATTCAGACTTCCAAGGATCTAGAATTGAGGCAAGATTAAAAAGTTAAAACCATACACCTTGTTTAAACATATTTTTGAATCTAAATGTGCAATAAAGATCCATTAGATTGTTGAGTATGTCATTATTAAGTTCCATTACTTACTCAATATCTTATTTTTTCTTAAATGATGGAATTGGTTCAACCTTACCAGTTTTTATTAGAAAATATAGGCAAAGCATTTATCCTATTTTGTTTTATGTACATTGCTTAAGGGTTTTCAAAAAAAGCTGTAGAAAGATGAAGTGAATTATTGATTATGCCATTAAAAGTAAAGTGGTCTACAATGGGCATTTTTTATATACATGCACTATAATATGCTACGCTCGGTCTAAGGTATGCCTACACCAAAATTATCTCTAACTGTAATTGTACAGTGAATTGAAGCGAGATGTTTTTCCATATGCATGATTTGAATTCTTAATGAAAGAACATTAATTTTGCAGCAAAGGATTTTGATATGGAAATTTGGTTTTCATTATTAATCTTTTCAGTAATTTTGTTTTAGTCATACCTAAATGTTGAGTATACCTTTACAGTGCACATTTCGCTGTACCAAATAAGCAATTTGTTATACGAGCAACTTTTACTTTTCCAAAGATAGTAACACAGGGTGTTCTGCCGACTGATGTAACCCTGTGAATTTTGAGTATAAACAAACATGTGTCATATCTGTCTGCTGTTTCTAACTAGTCTTTTTATTTCTCATATGCCTACCATGATTTTAAGCGTCGTCTGCAAGCAGACACACTATTTCCAGGGAGATGTTGGTCAGGACACCAATACCAGAAGAATTAGCAAGAACAGAGCTTTGTTCTATAGATCAAGAGTAGTAAGTTGCTAACTGACCCAATTGACCTATTACCAAACAACAACAACAACATTTGACCAGTTTGTTGCAGACGACCTTAGAAAACATTGTGGGAAAAGGAGAAATTGCTCTACGAGCAATTTCTCCTGATCCCACAATGTTTTCTGCCCTGTCAGAAGATTATTTTTACAATTTCGTCACATTTTGAAATGTCGTTGACAAGCTCTTTAAATTTGGAAGAGTTGAAAATTTGGCATTTGGTAAAGATTTAAATTGAGGTCATGTTACTTAATGCTAACTAAGCGGCCTACTACTATTGGTTTTAAAAAAACAAACTTTTGTTGAAGTTGTGTTTACTATGTCTGTGCAATTTTATCTATGAAAATAGTTTGCTAGTATTTCTATTCATATGTGTTAGACTTTCCTTCCATTATTGATTATTTTCTATTTGATGAGATGGGTAAACATGTGCAATAAATTGTTTTACAAAACGTAGGGGTTTTTTTTATGTTTTAGCCAATCTAAGTGTAAAATGGCCTGTACCTCAATCTTATGATATGTAATCATTCATATTTAAGGGTTTGCAAAAGACTCTTCCAAATGTTGCATCAACATGATTTAAGATATGTTTTCAAGCCAGGTGCATAATCCAAGGAGGAAGACAGCAAACTTAACTGCTTGTACGCGTTTGTCAAACAGAGTAAAACCATTGGCATTCCAAAGTCAGTTTTGAGATGTTCTCTTTTCCGTCTGGAGATGATCCCTCTTCAGTCGGGGACTTCCCTGTTAATAAAGGAGACATTCTCTTGTCAATCAGGACACTCGTCAGTCAGTCAGAAGACGTTCTCTCTTCAGTCAGGAGGCGTTGTCTCCTCAGTCAGGCCGGGGTATGTTGTTTTCTCTTCAGTCAGGAGACATTCTCTCTTCAGTCAGGAGACGTTCTCTCTTCAGTCAGGGGATGTTTTTTTTCTTCAGTCAGGAAACGTTGTCTCTTCAGCCAGGAGACGTTCTCTCTTCAGTCAGGAGGCGTTTTCTCTTCAGTCAGGAGGCGTTTTCTCTTCAGTCAGGGGATGTTTTTTTTCTTCAGTCAGGAAACGTTGTCTCTTCAGCCAGGAGACGTTCTCTGTTCAGTCAGAAGGCGTTTTCTCTTCAGTCAGGAGGCGTTCTCTCTTCAGTCAGGGGATGTTTTTTTTTCTTCAGTCAGGAAACGTTGTCTCTTCAGCCAGGAGACTTTCTCTCTTCAGTCAGGAGGCGTTTTCTCTTCAGTCAGGAGACGTTGTCTCTTCAGTCAGGGGATGTTTTTTTTTCTTCAGTCAGGAAACGTTGTCTCTTCAGTCAGGAGACTTTCTCTCTTTAGTCAGGAGACTTTCTCTCTTCAGTCAGGAGACGTCGTCTCTTCAGTCAGGGGATGTTTTTTTTCTTCAGTCAGGAAACGTTGTCTCTTCAGTCAGGAGACTTTCTCTCTTCAGTCAGGAGACGTTGTCTCTTCAGTCAGGAGACTTTCTCTTTTCAGTCAGGAGACTTTCTCTCTTCAGTCAGGAGACTTTCTCTCTTCAGTCAGGAGACTTTATCTCTTCAGTCAGGAGACTTTCTTCAGTCAGGAGATGTTATATCTTCAGTCAGGAGACGTTCTCTCTTCAGTCAAGAGACGTTTTCTCTTCTGTCAGGAGACTTTGTCTCTTCAGTCAGGAGACATTCCCTCCTCTTCAGTCAGGAGATATTCTCTCTTCAGTTAGGAGACTTTCTCTCTTCAGTCGGGAGACTTTCTCTCTTCAGTCAGAAGATTTTCTCTTGACAGTCTTGAAACGTTCTCTTTTCAGTCCGGAGACTTTCCCTCTTTGGTCAGGAAGCATTCTCTCTTTAGTCAGGAGACTTATTTCATTCTTCTTTGTACAATTTCAATAGTGAAGTTTACGTCACGCTTGTGTCATTGTAGCCGAACAATCAACCAGGACAAAGCTAGGCTATGTTGTTTGTTCAAAGACACCCACCTTAACCCATTACCAAACATAACGTCATTTGACCATTTTATTGCAGACAACTCTGGAAAACATTGTGGGAAAAGGAGAAAATTCTCATTTTCCCATAATGTTTTCTGCCCTATCATATATATTTTTTTTTTTTCAATTTTATCACATTTTGAAATGTCGTCTGCAAAGTTTTTCAATTTTGGACAGTCGAATGTTTGGCGTTTGGTAAAGGGTTTAAAAGACTAGCAGTGATGCAGAGCCGTGTTTTGTATGTAACAATTCATAAAACGACTCCAACGCAAAAACACAACCATTCGAAACCCTTTTCCCTCTAAGGATTCAATTTATCTGGGAATAACATTTTAAGCAAGAATGAAATTGTACTGCTGTTCGTTTTTATATCGCGTCAACATAATTTCAGTTATGGTGCGATATCCGACTCATAACGATTGCGAAATACCCTAAAATTAATTGCCTATTAAATGCCTATATTGGTTGGTCAAGCCTCGAGGTACACGTATTCTGTTCGATGTCAATCTGGAGATTGCCTCTTATAAAAGTCGACGTGCCGTCACCCGGATGTGAAAACATGCGAAGAGGGTTCTTGTTGTTTCCAAGTTCTTTATATAAGGCTACACAAACCACTCTGCCACGAGGCCCCTGAAAAAACCAATAGTTTTTAGTTTGACGGTGCGGGTATGAACCGAGATACTGTCATGAATTTCTGGTTAAATGTCTCTTAGTCTATACTTAGCAGCTGTTCTTTGTTGTCAGAACTTCCTTAAGGCACTTTATGCAGGTGCCTACACTTTTATTTCAGGAACCAAAAAAAAGAAAGAAATTCAAACACTCAACAGAAAGGGCCTCTTTTTTCCTGCTTAAATGAAATATGTGTTTGTGCTCTCAAATACATGCGATTTCAGACTGCATTTATTTACTATTCACTAGAATGACGTGCCTATACTTTCATTGCAGTCAAGCTACGTCCTGGTTGTGGAACTCAAGAGAACCAAATTCTTTAGTATAATTGTAAATGATGTGGATACTGAACTGTAGGGCAGGTAACGTTAAGCATGATCCTATCTGTTAATACTGTAATACTTTTAATGCAGACTTTAGTATGCCCCGACCCACATTACAAACAAAACCCTTACGATATGTCCTTGAAAATATGACAAATAAAGTACCCTTTTTTAAGAATGAGAGTTAAGCGGCATAATGAGATAGTTCACCATTAACTTTTTCAATTCAAGTTTTTAATGAATCATAACGAAAACGGGCCCCTACACAAACAAAGTGACATACAGTATGATAGGTTTATACGTGTATTCATATGTTAGAGGTTACTACAAAACAAAATTTGATATATATATTCACTGTTCAACGCGACGTGATATTAATAGTTCTTCTTACTTACGAAGCTTTTTTGCAAGCCTCGATGAGTTTGAATCGTGGCTACATTATCTGCTACCATTATGTAACCTAAATAATTATCAGGGCAGAAATCATGTAGGTGATGTCCTTGAAGTAAATCTACGTGCTTTGAATACGTACGCTTCGTTAGTGAAACGTTTCAAGATGTCGGCTAGATTTGATTTCGGTGGAAAGCGCATTCTGGTAACTGGAGCTGGTAAAGGTATGATTTCTATGTATTGTCATTTCAATCCTTAGTTGTTTGTATCATTAGTATTGATTAAGTATTACTATAAGCTGCCCCGATCAGTCAGTTCCATCGACATACAGACATGGTGTTTTAATGACCTTGAACGAATTAGGGAAAAACCAGTCGATAACAAACTGTCCTTACACTTTGGTAAGACAGACTCTATACTATAAGGGTTCAAACTGAAAATTAAATATCATACCATATCATATCATATCTGCAACAGAGAAGATCAAAAATATCTCGGAGCTATATATGATCAGCTTATTTCCTGTGAATCACCATTTCGAAGGCGAATTCTAGACTAAAGTTTTTGCACAGAAAACGTAAATTTCTAACAATGCATACTAGAAAACATTTGGTCAAGTCTTCCAGTGTCACGTTGAATATGCATGTCTTTTACCAGCTTTGTGCAAAGTAAAAATCTGGATATAAGATTGGCGAATGTCCGCTGGGGGGCGAGCGGTTAGGCATGAACAATTTCTTCCGAACTCAACTCCTCCTTCATTTCTAAACGGACTTCGTTGAAACTTTCAAAAAATATTGTCACTAAGTGCATATTGGTGCATATTGTCGGAATTTTAAAGTCTTCAATATTCGATATGTAGGTACCTCTGATTGTCTTCTTCATTCTGATCGGGTCAAAGGTCACTTTGGTCAAGGTCACTGAATATAAATTGAATTTGGGAAATCTTTCTGAGTGCAACTCCTTCCTCATTCACATGGATTTTGATGAACGTTTCACATAATGATTGTCTCCAATTGCCCAGACACATATCGGATGGTATTTTTTATTGGGTCAAGGTCATTTTGGCTAAAAAAGATGTTTTTAAGATTTCATAAGATAACTTTTACTAAAGTCGTACACTACATGATGTAATATGTTGTTCGAATCTTGTTACGAGATTAATTATGGTAATAACGGAATCTGTTTGACATTGAAAACCTGGTTTTTTGCCAATTTCTTCCAACTTCCTTGTTTCTTTTTTTGTTTGCTTTTTTTTTCTTTCTTCCTGGTCTTACAAAGTCCCTTCAGGGTTCTCTCTGGCTAAAATTTTCTTTGCGCCAACACTTGCGCCAAATTGAAAAAGTTGGAGCCAAATTAAAAAAATTGGAGCCAAATTCAATAAGTTGGAGCCAAAATAGTCTTTTGTAGAAGGGGAAATCCTTCATCAGGGTGACGTACGGTTCTAAAGAGCTAGGTTCTCAAGTGTTCGTTTGTTCTATCTATTTCTATGTGCTGTTTTCAATAGGGTCTATGGATTAAATCCTCTCTCACACTCAACATTTGAAACAGGACATAGCAGAAACATGACTTTCACCTTGGCGTCATATTATAACCAACTATTTCCTGTCTTCCAGGACTCCTTGTCAGATGTTTATTTGATTTTTAGTGGGAGGCATATTCAACGATTGAGAAGATCGATTTATAGTCACTCTTGTGTTGGATCAGAATTAAGTGTCACTTAAAATCGCGGATTTTATATACCAAAACTTCGGTGCATAAAAGAGTTTAATTTATTTGTCAATCAACACAACTGATTTCGTCAATGTTTGATGTCAACTTCTTTGGAAGGAGCGCGAGGGCAAACATTTTGATTGAAAAGCAATTAAAGCAATCAAAGTCATAATTTCCATATAATTGAAGTTGTAAAGGCTGTCGAATGACTAAATGGTGTACACAAGAAAGTGTCACCTTCAACAAACTTGACAATCAACAGATAATGAACTGAACAAGTGTGAAAACAGGATTATCCCGTATCGGAAATCGCATTTGATAAACAAGCTGGTTCCCGAGTTCTAATTCAAAGTACTGCGATTACGGAAACCATCGATACATGCTTCTCGGCTCTACAGTAAAAACAAATCGATATTGACTCGAGATCAGCAACCATGCGGTAAACAAAGATCAAATTCTCGCGGAAAAAAGTCGGCGCCAGGCACTTTCGCCAAATTTGTTTTTCTTGCGCAAATTTCTTGATTTTGTCGCCAATGGCGCCATTTGCGAAGGCCAGCGTGAACCCTGCCCTTAAAGGGTGGTTACCTTACATGTTACTAATTTTAAGAGATCGTGTAATAAAGCATCTTTGAAAGAGTACTTTGGCCCGAAATTAAACAAAAATAGGACATCCTGTACAGGCAAATCCATGTTGCATAAATTATGATTATTTGCGCCTAAATCGTTTTAAAGTCTTCATTGTTTTTCTGAAATAAGATTTAACTTCATGGCCTTTGAAAACGTATTGGTTTAGCAAAATGAAATTCGATTAGGATACCGAGTCAAAACCCTGCCTCGGCCAATATGCATTACATTATTCAGTCAAGCCAATGTGATGTGATTTATGACCGTTATCTCTTACCCCCGAACGTTTGGTTTATATGGAAATCAGTCAGTGCTTTGGGGAAAATACGTTGTACAGCTTTGGTTACGACACATCGGAAAGGATAAGTCAGCAAATCGTCGTGATGAAACTGATACATTAGAGGGTCAATACATAATGCCCAAATCAAACTGCACCACAAATTGGCAAGAAAAAGTCAAAGCTATCATTTTATTCTGTTCATTCTAGAGTTCATTGTGTCAGGAAAGGTTGACTTTTCATCGACATGTCGACGTTTGGTATATTGGTTCGACAATACTAGAGATATCACATAACCCTGTACTTTACTTGAGTAGCAATTTGTTATACATATCAGACATGGGATACGATTACAAATCTAACAATTGTATACCTATCATTACAAGACAGTTGAATGCATCTCGTAAAAGATTCGTATGGCAATTATACACCTAAAAATTAAATAAATTACCATCAAATTGGTTCACTTGTCTATAGGATTTTATCAAAATCGTTTGGCAAGCAGCTTAAATTCGTTCATACTAAGCAACACGAGTTGCTTTCATCCAATTAGAATGCGTTAGTTTACGTTGGAATACATGGCTTATCATTTGAACTGCTCGGGTATTTCCTTGACTTCAGAAATATTATGTCAGAGGCATTTTCACTGGATAAACCGGACGAGTTCAGATTGATGGCTTATCTGGCGCAAAAGCCTGTAACATTTTAAAGCTGCTTACACTCACAACAATCTAATAATTCCATGTCAAATGTTCTTATTTACACCACAGAGCTTTATTTCTCATCAACAGGTCATGGACGACTACTCTCGAAGAAGCTTTACGAGTGCGGGGCCACGGTTATCGCCCTTAGCCGAACACAATTGGATCTGGATCGTCTAAAGCGGGAACACCCGAACATGATCACCGTCTGCTGTGACGTCTCTGACTGGGACAAGACTCGGACAGCGGTCCAGTCTGTCATGCCGATTCATCATCTCGTTAACAACGCCGCCATTACCATCACGTCCACCTTTTTTGACGTGACCCAAGCCAATCTTGAGTCCACGTTTGCAACTAACGTAAACCCGATTGTAAACGTATCGCAGGTTGTCGCAAAAGGTCTGATGGACCGAAGAGAAGGGGGCTCAATCGTCAATATATCCAGCATTGCATCCCAGGTGTATTTGCCATTCGGAACAACATACTGCACATCGAAGGGTGCAGTTGGCATGCTTACCCGGTGCATGGCAACGGAGTTGGCGCCTCATAACATCAGGGTCAATTCAGTCCGACCGACGGTGTTTATGACAGATCTTGCCATGCAGTTCTGGTCCGATCCCCAATACAGCGATCCGATGCTCGCTCGCCATCCAGGGGGTAAATTCGCGGAGACACATCATGTCGTGGACACGTGTTTGTTCTTGTTAAGCGATCTGTCTGTCATGATGAACGGTGCAGATGTGTTAGTTGATGGCGCATTCCTGGCGCACTGATCTATTGTCAAACTGTAAAGGATAGCAAACTTGTAATCAGAGCAATACTCGATTTATCAGATTAATAACGCACCACTAGAGTACAACCTAATGCTCAACACAGTGGTCTGAACGCATGGTTTTCTGAAATGGCATACTGTAAAACACTGATATATGTATCGTGTATATCTAATTTCAAGACAAATTCAAGGTGAGAACAATACAAGATTTAGATGTATTGAAATATATTATCTTTTAATTGTCCGGTTTACATATTCCAGCTTTGAGCCGACCTCATTAGCAAAGTCCTTCGAAGACCCCAACTCATTCATTCATTCTCTTCCATCCCAACCCCCCCCCCCCACACACACACACACCACACACATGTTTAGTATCTCATTCCACCCATTCCCTTCTACCATCACCGACACACAACCTCTTTCTTTTCTTCCAAACCTCTCTGCCCTTCCACCAGCCATTGCTTCCAATTTTTCTCCCCTTCCTCGTTACTCGCCGGTCCTCGTTGGTAGTCTCGGCTGTGTTATAATTGCATTTCCCCGAATAACCTGCAGCTACTATTCCCTCAACAACCGCTTGTCTTTCGTTTTCTCTTCCATTACTCGCTTTTTGTCGTTTGCATCAGATTCTGCGAGAATCCATCCATCACCGCTTCGTCTTCATCGGTATAAGTGAGCTGAAACAGAACAAAGTATTTCGAACTCTGAAATCGGAAAAGAGGTTAGCCAACTAGGTGTGAAACGTTGTGACAGGTCATCACGAGGATTTACTTTAAGGCCATAGGGGCTCCTCCACAAAAGTGATGACCTGATTAAAATCTTACATTCAACCCTCATTTAACGCAAACCTCATGTATTCATCCCAAATGGCCACGGCAGTTTTACGCCGTTTTCAACGGAGTCATTCACCCATCGGTATTCAAAGAGTAAGTCCGGATACTTTCTTTCGTGACAGAACAAATTTGCCAGTACCGGGATTTGAGTCGAGTAATTTTACAACTAGATTACGTTGTAACCAAAGCATTTTTTCCTCCATTTGTGGGAATTTTAGTTTAGTTAAGTTTTGTTTCTGACACAGTTCCCATAGGGGTCCTCTTCGCCAGTGCCGTATCAAAACAACTGGCTATGATGTCATATCTTGTGGTTTCCTTCCGCAACATTATGAATATTAAGAAGTTTACATGGTACGGTGACTATTTCTACTACGTTGTTTAGTTCCAGACAGATAACAAATTATCTTAATTTGTATGATATTCTTTAATTCTGCTTCCTACCATTCTAATGGTGAAATTAACATTTCATTTGTGCCATTGTAGCTGAACAAGCAACAAGTAAAATGCTAGCATGGTGAATTGTTCAAAGACTAGCAACCATAAAATAGTGTAACGAACCGAGAAAATTTACCTCTCAAAGACACAAACACATCCGATCAGTGAAAACACTGTCGTACAATGAGCGGTTGTGTTGTCTATATGTATACCAAAATATTCTCTATTGACAGTATTTGCATTAGGTCCCTAATTTGCACAAACGTTCAACGACCGTTACAACAGCAGTGAAGTAGAATCGATTCTAAAAAAAAAAGTATACATGTACGGATTCAAAAAACGAATTCATCACAAAAATTACCACCACTCTAAACACTATCCCCTAAAAGAATTTAATTAATCGAGAAAAACATTTTAAACAAGAACGAAACCAACTTGATTATTGTTGGTGTATGATTATATGAGTCAACGTTTAGCGATGGCATTTGCATGTTGCGATGATCGACTCATATTGACGGAGAAAGACCATTAACTTAATTGCCTATTAGATTCTTATAAAGGTTGGTTTAGCCACGAAAAACCATCGTTTATCGGTACGCCATTCAAAGTTTATCTGGAGACTGCCTCTCTTAAAGATCGACACGCTGTCGTCGTGATTGGACACACGCAGAGAAGGAGCTCCTTTTGTTTCCAAGTCCTTTATATTACGCCAACAACTAGACCATAAGGCATCTCAAGAAACCGATAGTTTTTGGTTTGACGGTCCGGGTAGGAACCGAGATATTGCAATGAGTTTCTGGTCAAATGCCCCTTAGTCTGCACTAAGCAGCCTCTCTTTGTTATGGAATTCGGGATGACCAAATCCTTCAGTATAATTGTAGTGGATGTGGATACTGAAATGAAGGACGGGAAACGTGAAGCATGATTCCCTCTTTTAATACTGCAACACATTTATTGCACAAATTATTATGCCGCTGGCCCAATATACAAACAAAATACCTTGCAATATTCCCTTAGACACATGACATGGTGCATTTATGTAAGCCATTTACAAACCAGCTATCTGCGGCTTGTGATTTGAAAACCCATGTAGAAAATATGATGATTTTCATTTTTTTTTAAAGATAACACTAAAGTGTCGCTCAGTATTCAGTTTGTCCAATTCTAATTCAAGTATCTATTGTACCAAAAGGCCACCGGCCCTTACGCAAACAATGAGTTATACGCTATATAAGGTTAATGAATATATACATATGTGAAAGGTTAACACAAAACAAACTTGAATTGAGTTATTCAAAATTCGCGTGGTAGGATAGTGATAGTTTTTCTAACGTAAAAGGGTTTTTGTTTTTGCAAGCCTCAGCGAGTTTGAACCTGGAATACATATGATATGTACTACCATCATGTAACCTATATAACCCTATCATATGTAGATCTAGGGCAGCGAACAGCAGATGATGTACTTTTAAGCAAATATACGTGGATTGAAATAGCATATGTGTACGCTGCGTTAGTGAAACGTTCCAAGATGTCGGCTAAATTCGATTTCGGCGGAAAGCGCATTCTGGTAACTGGAGCTGGTAAAGGTATGATTTCTATGTATTGTCATTTCAATCCGTGGTGTAATATCCAGGAATCAGTCTTCGAGAGTAAATAAAGGTATAAAATGATGTTTGGAGGCGGAAAAGGGCGTTAACACAGAAAAAAGAGACTTCGTGATTTGCAAGATACAATGAATATGAAAAACGTTGTCTTACTTTCTCCTCTCTACGGTGGCACTGAGGTGACATGTGTAATAATTTTTTACGGAATTGTCAAAAAAAACCTCAGTGCCACCGTACCTTTCCGATTATTATTATTATTATTATTTTTTTCAATTAAAAAGAAAAAGTCTGCAGAGGTTTGTGTGGTAGATTTGTAATTTACTTCTTCCAGTATGTTTGAGAACAATTTGAGAAAACTGGATAAGATTATGCTCCACTGATCCCAGTATCTCAGCTGTTTCGTATGCTGGGCTCATAAGTGTCAGACCAGCACCTTATGTTTGGTCAAATGATGTTTAAAACAAAACAACTTTTATCAAGCAACTTGGAAAGAGTATTTTGACCTGAAATAAACAAAAAATAGGAGATCCGGTACATGCAAATACATGCTCCAAGTATTATGTTTATTTGAGCCTAAATCATCTAAAAGCATACAGCATCTTTCTTCAATAAGATTCAACAACATGGCTTTTAAAAACGTTTTGATACAGCATTATGTAATGCGATAGAGACAGCGATTTTAAACCGCTCTTCGGCCAATTTGCATTACGCTATACGATCAAGGCAATGTGGTGCGAGTTTTACATTTGTCTCTTCCCGTAAACGTTTGATACATATGGTAACCAGTCAGTGCATTTGGAAAAAAAATGTACGGTTCTGGTTATGAAACTATACGGGTATTTCCGTGACCTGAGAATACAAATTTTGTCAGAGGCGTTTTCATTGGATAAACCCGACGAGTTCAGATTGATGGCTAATCTGGCACAATAGCCTGTAACATTATACAGCTGCTTACACTCACAACAATCTAATAATTCCATGTCAAATATTCTTATTTACATCACAGAGCTTTATTTCTCTTCAACAGGTCATGGAAGACTACTCTTGAAGCTTTACGAGTGCGGAGCTACGGGTATCGCCCTTAGCCAAACACAATCGGATCTGGAAAGCCTAAACGGGAACACCCGAACATGATCACCGTCTGCTGTGACGTCTCTGACTGGAACAAGACTCGGACAGCGGTCCAGTCCGTCATGCCGATTCATCACCTCGTTAACAACGCCACCATTACCATCACGTCCACCTTTCTTGACGTGACGCAAGCCAATCTCGAGTCCACGTTTGCGACTTACGTAAACCCGATTGTAAACGTATCGCAGGTTGTCGCAAAAGGTCTGATGGACCGAAGAGAAGGGGGCTCAATCGTCAATATATCTAGCATTGCATCCCAGGTGCATTTGCCATTCCGTACAACCTACTGCACATCGAAGTGCCGGATCCCAGATACATGTACCGTTAGGTACGACCTACTGTACATCGAAATGTGCAGTTGGCATGCTTACCCGGTGCATGGCCACGGAGTTGGCGCCTCATAACATCAGGGTCAATTCAGTACGACCGACAGTGTTCATGACAGAGCTTGCCATGCAGTTCTGGTCCGATTCAAAATACCGCGACCCGTTGCTTGCCCGCCATCCCGGAGGTAAATTCGCGGAGACACATCATGTCGTGGACACGTGTTTGTTCTTGCTGAGTGACCTGTCTGTCATGATGAACGGTGCAGATGTGTTAGTTGATGGCGGACTGCTGGCACACTGATCATTGAAGGGCACCCGGATTTCTATTACCTCTCCTTCTATCGGAGTTGCCTTCCCCACGTGGTTCCCAAGGGCCAAGAATCGGGACGAGACTTCTCGGAAGTGGGAGTTATGTAACGTTTGTTGAACGTTTATGCAAATTAGGGACCTAATGCATTGTCTGAGAGAACATGCTGGTATACATATAGATACCACAACTGCTCTGTGAACGACAGTGGTTTTCACTGATCGGGTGTGTTTGTGTCTTTGCTCGGATCGTTACAAAATCAAACACAATACATGGTACATATTGAACTATGGGAACTGTTCATTTTACGGTTTACATTTCCAGGGTTGATCTGATATCAAAAGCAAAGTCCCTCGAAGTCCCAACCTTATTCATTCAGTCATTCTCCTCCATCTCAAGCCGCACATTCACATTCCCATCCCAACCGTTCCCTTTTATCATCGTTCCTTCAGAACCTCTTTCCTGTTCGAAATCGTTGCTCACCCATCTCACCCCGACACATCCGTACGTATGCCAGTCCCCATTCCCACTCCACCTCTTCCCTTCCATCGCCTTCCTAGTTCCAAATACTTCCCATTCTCAATCCGCTCTCGTTCCGTTCTCTCTCTCTCTCTCTCTGTCAGTCTCTGTTTGCCTGTCTGTTTGTTTGTCTGTCCGTCTCTCTGTTTGCTTCTCTGTCTGTTTGTTTGTCTGACTGTTTGCCTGTCTCGGGCTGTCTGTCTGTATGTATGTCTGTCTTTTTGCCTGTCTGTCTGTTTCCCTCCCTCCTCTCTCTTTATTCATTTTGAGTTTGGTATGCAATTACCCAGTTTGGTTTAAGCCTATCAGGCCTTCAAACTAAGAAAGACTGACCTCGTTTACCACGACTTTTACCAGGTTTAGCTCGAACGAGTACGTCTTCTAGCTTAAACGTCATGACAATGTTACATTGAGGTCATATCGAAACGTTAGTCTTAAAAAAAAAGAACAGTGGTCAATCATTTATGATCTTTTATTTGAACGGGGTTTTACGCCATGTTAACATTATTTTAGTTCTTCTACGGCTTTTCTGCATTTCATCATTACTATGCAGGGCTCTGTGTTTTAAGAGTGCTCCGTTTAAAATTACAGTAAGTCCTTTACGATTCTCGGAAAAAGCCCGGCAGAAGAAACCCCTTCCCACCAATTTTGTGAAAACGGAAAAAATCCCCTTCGTTGCTTTGCCAGAGTGAAACAAGACCCGACGTCGATTTGCAATTGCGGGAAAAAATCCCTTACCAAACAGTATTATGCTTAACCAGTTATCAAACAACAACGACATTGACTTCTTCTTTTTGCGGACGACTCTGCACTATCTAAAGATTATTTTCCAATTTCATTAGGAAGCGGCTTCCTCCTTGGAATGCAATGTTTATTTTTCACATGGAGTTGCATAATATTTTTGGGAGAGATTATTGTGAAAGAAACTTCACTAAAATGTAAATAAATGACACAAAAAATGTATTGACCAGCAAAAAGAATATTACTAATATTAATTTATTACAGGAATCTATTTTCCTATAAGTTCTATCCAATAAAATAATGGTATTGAAACCAGTTGTGAAAGTTTGTCAATGACTTTTCCCTAAAAATGTCGTCACGCGTAGACTTGTCAGTGCGATTAAATTTTAGATGTGTTTGGTTGAGTGCAACTTTTTCGTAGACACAACATTGTTATAAATAGGTTGTAATTTTACTATCTATATCATTTTACGTCCATTTATTATTTTCCATATAATTTTGAGTCCCTATATAAAATGGATTTGTTGCTTTCTTTTATCTATTTTTAAGTTTGAAAGCCAGTCTAAAAATTAGTCACCTGCTTACTCATTGATTAGTCCGTCCGTCTGTCACACTTGCTTTCCGACCGATAACTAGAGTTTCTTTTGACCCACAGTCTTCAAACTTCATTGGATGATTGGTCTTTTTTATTTTTTTTAAATGTGAAAATCAATTCCGACCAATAACTAAAGTTCCTCTTAACCCGCAGTCTTCAAACTTCATACATGTATGTAATAACATGTTCCTTCCACATTACTCCAAACCACAACCAGGCCAATTCCTTCCACCTTCTCTCAAAACTACTTTATTACTGAGCAGTGGGGAGACATAAGCTTTTTTCTAAAAAGCATCTTCTAGTTTTAAAAGAATGTTTTGGTATTCTAATGGATATTTTTAAAAATTTAGCAACACATTATTTACACTTATTCTAGTTTTCCTGAATATACCCTTTTTTTGCTTCAAAAAATTTCATCCATTTTGTATGCTGGTTCAATATATATTTCTTAGGTATTACATTTCAACCATGTTTTACAGCTCATAATATTTTGTTCGTTAAAAGCTAGTTTGATATATGTTCTACAATTCATAATATTGTGTTGTTAACCAAGTCACACTACCTCAAAAATTTAAGGTGCTCTTCTGTCCATTCTAAGTTTGTGTATTTGTTTTATTTTCCAAGTTAGTTTTATCTCTGTGTACATATTTTCAAAACTAGTCACTTTTAACTTTAGGTTGCATTTTAGAAGATGGTCATTTACATTTTGCCATTTAATGTTAGTTTTTTTCACAGTTTTATTTCTGTTATGCTTACTCTTCAAACAGGAAGGGTAGAGTGTTGTGTTTTGTGAACGCATTCTGTTATATTTCATTTCTCTAATTCTCCCCCAAGCTTTTGGAGACAGAAGGGGGACATTATAGAAATGGCCTCCCGTCTGTCTGTTTGTCCATCCGTCTGCCTTTCACACTTGGTGTCCATTCCATAATTTGTTTATTCATCAAGATTTTTTTAAGAACTTGGCACAAGTGTTCCCATAAATCATACAATGTGACATGCAAAGACCAAGACCCCTGCCCCCAAGGTCAATGTGACACTTGAAGGACAAAGGTTAACATAGTCAACTATATGGTAGATTTTTTGTCAGATCCAAACTTTTTGCATTCACCAAGGGATTCTCAAATAACTTGGCACAGTTTTAACGGTATTGACATGATCCGTTGTGTGAAACACCGACATCCATACTTCAAAGTTCAAGGTCACAAAAGTCAAAGCTTTAAAATGTATTTCGTGTCCATTCCATAACTCATTTATTCATCAAGGGATTTTTAAAATAAATTGATACAAACATTCAACATAATGACGACATGTAATGCGAAACACTCACACCCTACCACCAAGGTCAAGGTCACACTTAGAGGTCAAACATTAACAATCTGTTGTACGGTATGTTTCGTGTCGGGTCCATAACATTTGCATTTATCAAGGTATTCTCACATCTCTTGGCACAATTGTACATGTACACTATAATAAGACCACTTTCCATGCAAAATAACCAGACACCTTCAAGTTGACGGTGTAAAATTATTCAGTTTGCGCAAAATTGAAATAGGCGGAGGACATTGGTAACTCTGTAAACTTGTGATATAATATTTTTATTATGTTCTTCCAAAATTTACATATACTTAACCATAATATTTACAAAAATAATAATAATAAGACATAGCAGCTTATGAATCTCACATTACCACTAAGCTCAGTAGCTTGGACACAGGTTTGATTTAAACATATTTAATTGCAAACTATAAAGACTAATTTGAATGTAGTAGAAAAACCAACCTCTTATTGCAGTTAATATCTTGTTAATATACATAATATTCCATACATATTTGCTGAAACTGTTGCATATTTCATTTTGTATTTATCTTTTATTATTAAACTGTTGCACTGTTAAAATTGATTTCTTATTATGTTAATCCCTTTCAACTATATAAAAAAAGAATTAGCGTTGTGAGGAAATAATTTGGATTTCCCTCGCCAAATAGAGCAAATATAGCAATAGTGTCCCTCTGTATGCAAGGAATTTAAGCACATGATTGTGTCTGTCTTCTACATCTCTCTGTCCCATCCCTAATATTGGGAGAACACTTTGTTTTTGTGCTATCCAGAGATATGTCTGGGTGGACTTATGTCTGGAACTTCCTGAATCTTGTCGTTTTCCTTTCCATAAACTGCTGTCATGCTTTCTATAACTTGGTACAAATGTTCACCTTTATAAGACAGTGTCCTGCACATGCAAAAAGTCTCTAGGTCAAAAGTCAATCTCACAGAGGAAAATTCTTGTCCAGAGCATAACTTCATACATGCAGGGATTTTAATATAGCTTGGCACAAATGTTCTCCATGATGAGGAAGAATATTGCGGAAACATTGATTGCTAAGAGTTAAGGTAACACTAAGGGGTCAAATGTCAAAATAGACTTTTCAAGTCTGTACATTCCACTTGCATAGAACATTTTTAAAATGGTTTCATATATATGTTTCCGCTTTTTAACTACCCAGAGCATCACTATAACCTGGTATGATTTTAAATGATTCCGATACTCCCCCCCCCCGGTCATGGTTACAGGTAGGGATAAACACCACTGCTTGAGTTTTTTCATGTCAGATTGTTCACCAAAACATTACGGCTTCCGTTTGATGCCTTGCATCAAACATTTTTCTTATCACATTTTGAAATGTAGTCTGCAAATTCTTTTAATTTGGAACAGTAAAAAAACTGGCGTTTGGTAAAAGGTTAAAGTGGTAAAAAATAATTCGAATAATAAAAATGTCTATTTTATAAATGTCTGCACTATTGACACACAAATCACTATATTCACTTAAAACAATGTACATGTATCTGCAACAACTTAGAACCCATAGAGAATGTACAGTATGCGCATTATAAACTTATTTATTAAGCCGTACTTAAGTCACGGAATTAAAGATGTTATTATTTCAATAAACTTAAAGGTTGTCATTATTTAATTGACATCGATTGACTTATGTTTTAACAATTGCCTGTTTGTAGAAGTTTTTCTCTTATTAGGGGATTTGAGGCCGATTGAAGAAGTTTATAAAGCAAATACATTCTCTTTGGTTTCTAAGTTGCTGCAGATCTTTATAAGATAGACATACCTATTATTTGGAAGGAGATTGCCCTTTAAGCATAATAATAATTTGAAAGAGCATTTTTTCCGCACTGGCAAATCGACGTGGGTGCTTTTTTTTACCGCACTGGCAAAATTGGTGAAAGGGGGTTTTCAAGCACCGGCAAAATTGGTGGAAGTGGATTTTCCAGTACCGGCAAACTTGATGGAAGGTTTTTTTTCCGCACTGGCAATATTGGCGAAGGGGGATTCTTTCCACGGGGCTGTTTTTCGGGTACGTCTTGATCAAACATGAAGATATTTGCGTTTGGGCCTTGATCAGCTTTTAGACTACTACATCTGTTGCTTTAGAACATACCTTAAAGACGGAATGTGTCCCAGATTAGTCTACAACACAAACTGATCTTGGACGAAAGTAGCCAGAGTTCCTGGCCTGTGGATATACCCCGGGATAGTTGGGCGAAAATTGGTCAAGGTAAAAAAATACCCAAACTAGACAGCTTATATGAAATAACTTTTTCTAATTTATTGCACAAAATATTTGTAACTTAAAGTGAATACAATACTTTTTTATTTTGCGACAGACACCCATACACAGAAGCATATACAACGTACACTCTTACAACACATGGGAAATGTGGTTGGTTCTTGTGCACTGTAAGACAGCTAAACACCCCAGCATTTGACTCATGGTGACTAAGCTTTCCGTTGTTTTTGGACCCTTATTGTGATTGAATTAAAGACTATTTATGGTTAGAATATTCTAAACATAAATTTGGGAGGTTTGTACTGCAGATTTATCTAACTACATAGATCTACAAGGTAACACATGCATGCACACAGACACATAACTCGTGCAATCAAAATACGAATCTGTGTCAATTAACAAATCCATCCCACCTCATATCAAGTGACTTAGACAAAATTGAAAGCAACAGGAAACAGCAATGGTAAAGTATGACAAAATCATGATACATAAAAATACCAAAACTCCATGGCAACAAAGTGAAATTGCTCATGATGATTTCATAAATGAGGAAAGTTTTTATAAGAAAAAATTATATCAACAAAAACAGAACAATTAAGGGTTTTGTCACAGATGTGATGAATACATTCATACATGCAACATTGACAGGAAATGTTTGCTTGTTTTTGATACAATAAGTTTTCTTCATTTTTGACCTTATTTGCGACCTTGACCATGTAGATATGAACACAACTCTAATGACACACTATTCATTCACATTTAAGTTTTTTACCAAGAAATTTAATATCTCACTTTGAATCACATATATTTTGCCGGTGCAAGCTTTTGCACAACACAATTATCCAAAAATTATTGACAAATTATCAGATTTATTATAAAAATCTTTCAATCCATATAATATAGAAAAGATAATTATTTTTGTGGACGAATTTGAGGACAGACAGACATGATGGCTGTAAGAGTAACAACTGTATAGCCATAATGGGGGTTTGATAAAAGGATAAAATATATCAACATCAAAATGTCAAAAACAAACAATCAGTAAGACTGAAACAGTGTAATAAGTTTGGTGCATACTCAAGCTGGCAGGCAGTAACATGTGACCTAATATCCATAACTTAGGACACCCTAGGAGACAAACGGCCTGTAAATCTGTGAAAATAAAATAAAAAAAAGGCATGTATAACATATATAGACATAAACAATGTACAGTAAACCATTCAACAGATGACTGTCTTTAACTTCAAGTTGAGAAAGACAACTTGACACGGGTGCTAGTCATGCAAAAAGGAACAAAAAGGAATGTCATCATGCGTTCAGGTATAATATGACCTCTAATAATCAAACATTTTCCAATTTTTCTATACATAAAATAACAAAAATAGATATATAATATAAAGCAGTGATCATACAATGACAAATTCACACATCATGTTATGGTAAAAGTTGTTGTTATTATCCCCCTTGATTTAGTTTTCATGTGTTGTCTCCCCTGAAAACTGATAACATTTATTTTTCTCCTGTTTTCTACAGTAGTTTGGATTTCTTTTGGAAATCTTGATCAGAATCATGTTATATATTTCCATAAAAAATCAAACAGGTTTATCATCATGACAAAAAGACTAAATTTCCCTGAGGCTTCAATGTTAATTTTTGAATTGATTATCTCCCCCAATTGAGGTTATAATGGAAAAACAACTCAGTAAAACATTCTAAATTTGCTACCATTCAGTGTTGCAATATGCAATATATCTTATTAGGGGTCATATACCTTAAGGTTGTAGTTTGCTTTGAGGTAAAATGGTAACTGAGTACAACACTGACTGTTTGTATATCTTTACCAACTGGATTTAAGTTGAAACCATTGTGACAAAGGGAAACTATCCTCTTTTTTCTCAACTATCTCATTTTGTCAAAATGTCAAAAAAGACCTCTGCAAATGTTATGTAAGAAATAATGAAAGGATGATTAAAAATACAAGGGTACAATATACACCAACAATGCAAGAAGTAAAGAGGAAACAAGACAACTCTAAATTAAGTGGCTTACCAATTTTTTTTTAATTCTATCACGAAATCCTTGAATCCAAACCATTACTTCCCTTTTTTTACTTGAAGGTCGCTTTCATGTCATACAGTTTTACCCATTTCCCAGAGTGCAATAGAAGGAAGCTATAACTACCATTAGTTTTGGCCAATGAATAACCCAGTGTGGTAATGAACCCACAGCCTACCCACCAATACAGTTGATAAACCACCAGAAATGCTTTATTATTCATACACTATGTATTGCTGATACAATAGCTGTGATGACATTGAATATTGAAACAAGACAAAAACAAAAGTGTGGTCATGCATGTATCTAGGTATATAGTACATTTAATTAACCCTTCACAAACAAATCTGTAAAATTATAAAGCCTGTACAGTTGCAGATGATTTTTCAAACACCACTTGTGGGATTCAATAAAAATCATGAGGCCCTGACCAAACAAGCCCAGTCAACATCAAAAAGACTGTGCAAAGGCCTGTATGATATTAACCTGATAATTATTATGGAGATGATTGGAAAAGGAGATAACCGTCAAGCTATCATTTTCTCTGTGAAAACAATGTAAACTCTCATAGGAAAGTAATTGTCATTCCATATGATTTTTTAAAACTTGATAAAAATAACATGGTCAGAAAACAGTTCTTTACAACTATTTTGTATTTAAAACATTTCACACAAACTTTCATTTTTAGAGATATTTCTCATTAAAAGCGATGATGTGCTTTTCAGCACTTGCTTCTTTAGTCAATTTTCAATTCTGGAGATTGTGCTGAATATTTGAAAATTCATGAGTTAAAACATATGCTTGCATTCTCAAGAAATATTTATACACTTCGTAATAATTTTGAAGATAAAAATAGATCAGTAATGGCATCTGATACTTTCCACACGTCTTTCTAGTGCATAAAGAGAAAAGTCATCCAACATTTGAACTAACCCTTACAATACTGGGAACTTTTTCAAAAATTGTTTTTTATGGGGTCTGCATTTCAAAACCTAAATATCTGTTTAATTTTGATGAGGAAAGAGAAGCAAACAGGCTATATCACAGGCCAGGTTGGCCTGAATCTAACCTGTTTGCATAAGCATGAAGTCAATTAAAAGCAATCATTCGAGATACAAATGTGCATGTTACATTACAATAAGGACAAACAATATAAACATACAATCACCACCTCATTACTTAAGCACATTAACTCCATTAGATAAATTGTTTAAATATTCAAACAAAATATAACAGCCAATAACTTTGTGATAAAGCATTCATATCATGTTAATCACTTTTCACATGATGATTCCCTGTGACACACCTGTTCAATTAAGAAACCATTGTGACACAAAGTAATATGAATCGCTTTTTTTTCATTTTCTAATATGGTTTCTATGTCTTATCACAAAGCAGATAAATAATATATATACATCTTATCATTCACCCTTGTTCATAACCGTCTGCTGCTGCCTTTAATTTTGACCAGTTACAAAATTCTATAAGAGTGAAATGGGTTTAAAGGATGAAATCTTTACAAAAACGTCAACAACAAAAGAGCGAGTTACGAGTTACGCTACTTTAGGTTTATGAAACGATTATCTAATGTACTAAACAGATATATATAAAACAAACTAGAGTACATGTTGTCGTCAGATATAGATTACATATATATATATTTTTTAACCCTATTCCATAGAAAAATAGTTGGCTGAATCTATAGCATTTGAAATAAGAACTAAATGCAAGGAAACATTTCTTATTCTATACTTAATTATTTATTATCACAACTAATTTCATAATTTATAATTGACAGATTCTATCATGATATTTCCACATTACATTTAAACCAAAATAATTTTTCCAACATTGCTCATATCGCTTACTGATGAAAATTTGGAGGGTTTCTATGGAATAGGTTTAACTAACTTGACCCCTTCTAAAACTAACCAAACCATTAGTAACGTAACATACAAATGGAGAATTCAATGCAAGACTATAACAAATCTTTCACAACAAAAGACTTTCTATAATCTTTAATTAAGTCCTCCATTTGTAAGATCTGATGAGTATTAATATGGCTATGATTATATCACCAGACTGTTTTTATGGATTTCTATTCATTGTTTTTACTGCAGATTACAAAATTTAACCATAACATCTTTAATAAAAGCCTGTACATGATTACTTAATCCTCTCATATCAGAATTATGACCCATCAAAACAGCAAACCACAGTAGTGGTGGAAGTAAGAATGAAAGGAGTATCTTTGTGTAATAATGGGGTAGAAGCTGTTGTGACTAAAGAAGAAACTGATTGGCGCAAGTTATCTTTGCTTTTGCCACAGTTTCCTTTTTATCAAAATTAGTCTTAGATAAATATGTGTTAAAAAAATGTATTTAAAAAAGATTATAACCTCATTCTGTCAGATAGCCCTTTTAAAGAATAATAAATTATATCATTTGTTCACATTCAATAAAGAAGGAAGAGATCGAGCAAAATATATTGTAAAACTAACCTACATATCATGTTATGATTAAGAGATTCAATAAACAAAAATCCATTTGAAACAAATCACTTTGTTTGAATAGTGTTTTGAAACACATGTTAAATCTTCAGTATCTGACAGTTCCAAACTCTTCAATGCAACCATGTCGATGAACATCATATTTCAATGGCTAAGCCCTTTAAACCAATCTTTTTAAATTCAAAGTAAAAAAACTCAACAACTGAAAATATTTCTTTTCGTCAGTATTTTCAAATTTCATCTGGCATAAAAACTTGTTTAGATGTCCTGCTTTAAAAATGGGTTAAAGAAATGTATTTTCAATGGTGCATTTCAATTATCTATAGAACTCAAATTCAATGAAACATATTATGCTAAGCATCTCTAGAAGGATCCCAGATTGTCAGGAGAGCACCAACATTTCATGGTTCAGGATCTATGTTGGATCCAAAGTAAATCTGTTTGAGTTGAACCTTTTTTCAACTGGAATAGACTATCAGACAACAACTGATAGTGATAGTACAGTGAACTTCATCAGTCCCTTAATTACTTCATGAGTCTTCTGCAGCAGAAGTCTAAATACCAAGGATGTTTGATTTTAATTAACCCTTTACCAAACAATAACAACATTTAACGACTTTGTTGCAGACGACTCTGGAAAACATTGTGGAAAAAGGAGAAATTGCTTGTAACAAGCAATTTCTTCTTTTCTCACAATGTGTTCTGCCCCTTCAGAAGATTATTTTCCAATTTCATCACATTTTTAAATGTCGTCT
>OX401416.1:27061738-27434180 GCA_947846245.1 Cerastoderma edule | reverse complement strand
ATATACTTATATATATATATATATATATATATATATATATATATATATATATATATATATATATATATATATATATATATATATATATATATATATATATATATATATATATATATATATATATATATATATATATATATATATATATATATATATATATATATATATATATATATATATATATATATATATATATATATATATATATATATATATATATATATATATATATATATATATGATTAGTATTAGATGACAAAGAATTCTTTTAATTTCAAATGCTATACGCTGTAGGGACCTAAACACAGCACACAAGGTAAGAATTGAGGTGTAAGCAGGCTGGGTAGCTCTGTCCAACATGGTAAGAAAAAGTCTTAGATTAGAGTCCCAGTCTAGTTGGAGGTTTTTCTAAATTCAAAAATGCTAATGGTCCAAGATGAATAGTGACCCGGCCTCTTTCTCCTGAATCTTCCTCCAGAATAATTTCTTATTCAAAATCCCCATTATCAACAATATGGGGTTACTGGAATTGTCCAAGTTGAAAGAAACAGCAGACGACAATTATAAAGAATGAAAACAAACAATCTTTGTGATGATGAATATATACCTCTGGGACAAAAATGAGCGATTTTACCTTCTGTCATAATACATTATTATATTTTCTACAGCATGTACAAAAACATTCATAACTATGAGAGAAAGGGTTCAGATGACCTACTTTTGACTACACATTAGTATCAAGTTCTGCACGGCCATGATGGTGGATTGTACGTTCTGTCCAGTAATCACATGTCTATCAATAACCACATGAACAGCGTCAACTTCACCACTACCTACAAATATATACAAGGAAACAAGAAATCGATCAATGAGTGAAAGGGCGCTTGTGCAAATTTTACTGTTAAACTAGACGGCCTTTAAATATGGTATGTAAGGATCAAACGAACTAGGATGTTGACACATCATATTCAAGGGTTGGATGTGAAATAGTGGTTTTGACTACAGTATAATGCTATTATATGCAGTTTGTATGTATTGTGAGTCAGAGCTGTTTTACTGTCATTTTTTCCAGTTTTAGCTTTATCACATTCTGCATTTTTAAAATACTTTTGTTTGGGATTTATCACTTTTTTTACAACAGTTCAGTTGTATTATTTGAAATTTCATTCCCATTTTTTAGTTAAGATATTGCTGCTTTTAGTGTGGAGGGCCATTTCTTTCATCATGACACTTTCTTTATGGTATCAGTTAGACAGTACTTGAAAGGACCAACTAATGATTAGATGGATTTGTTTTATGGTTTTAACACTGCCTTCAACATCTTTCTAGTTATATTGTGTGCTCCTCAGGATTCAAACTTGTATTTACCACAGAGTTTTTGTAATACCAAGAGTGTCATGGGGTGAAGCAGTTACAACCAAATCCTGCCTGAGTCTCGAACCAACAACCTATCTCACACCTGGCAGAAACTCTACCTCTACCTGAACATGGTTACCATGGATTCAAAGTGTTAAGACTACAAACTAACAGCTGTATTTCCCATAGTGGTCTTTGACAAAGTTTTCTGGAATGACTGGTAGAGTGGCAAACTCAGGATATCTGGCAAGCTCATAGATTGACACCTAAAATATAGAAACATTGCATGAGGAAATACTCAAGTATGGGATTTCAAGGTTTACCTTCATTGAAAGCTAATTAAGAATTATCACAATGCACAAATATCTGTTTTCTTCAGACAAAAAATAATTCTGACAAAAGAAAAAAGTTTCATAATGAACAATTCCTCCTTTTGCCATAATTTTTTTCTGCTTTAGGTATGCTAAAGGGAAAGGTTAAGAAAACACATCCAAATTTTTTTTATTATCATTGATAAGGACTTACATTATCTGAAGACAAAATTTAAATTTGTGAAAAATAAAATTTTGAAATTTGTACAAAGTGACCAAATGAGAAATATTTTGTGTTTCAAGTTAAAATGGTTTCTCTTTTTTAAGGGAAAGTGTGTTATACAACATACCTAACCAAACTTTAATTTGAGAAGTTTGTGCCTCTGCCAACTTTAAAATCCATGTGAGAAAAAGAAAAGATTCCAATAAACACAATGCCCATGTTCCCAATTTCTTTGATCTGTTGCATAGTTTTAAAATGGTCTTTTTCCTCCCCATTCCAACAAAAATGATCATTTACTTACTTAAGAAATAAGTTCTCCATGGATTTCAATTGCTGTTTGCAAGATCTTCCAGTTTAGGACACTGTAAACTGGTTCTTTATTAAGAAGTCAAAACTTTCCTATTTGTTAAATAGTTTTACCTGTATGAAGCGGATGAGTAAAGAAATTATTGAGACAAATGAAGAAATTATGCATTGTGAACAATTTCTGAATTTGTCTAAATAAATCCATCCGAAAACACTAATAAAAAATCTTGTCTGCTTTAATTTGGGGAAATCTTATTTTTGTATGATGTTTAACACTATATCAACAATTTTTCAGTTATGTAACAGCTTTCCGGGATCCACTAGTACTAAGCTAGGGCTCTCAAATGACTTGCCAAGGGTCGCTCCCATGAAACCAGAGGTGCCAGTGGGGCTCGAACCCAGGACCCCCCCTGAGTTGAAAGACCTTGACCTTTACAACTGGGTCAGGCGGGACCCCAGGGAGGCCATAAAACACCTTTATTATGCAAGAACTGGTTAAATGAGCATGTATAGAGTTGGGCAATTATGTAAGCAGAACAGTATACTGCTTATTGGTTCACTAAATCTGTTTTAAATGTGGCCTTAGTTAAAGAAACACAAATTTGACACTAGACTCAAAGGTATGGGTACAGTGGTACGAGAATCGAACCTGAAATGACCTTGTGAGCATTTTTTTCCTTTAGTCCCTTATGTTTCTTTAACTCTTCATCTGAAATGGATCAAAGAAGGTGTTTATGCAAGACATGGTCAAGCGTGTTTCTACTTACTGTGGTTAGACTGTAGTCCTCAAACAACCATTTTCCATCCTCCTGTCCACTAAACAACCCTGATACACCCATACCAATCGCACAAATAGGTTCTGCAATTAACATTTTGTTATATATTATACATTATGCACAATATACATGAAAACCTGCATCTAGAATCCACATCAATGTATATGATTAGTAGAACAAATATTTTCTGATAATGATGTACATCTGAGCATATGCTCTTTGCTAGTATAACAGTAGAAGAGAACTTACTTTTTTCTTTAACAAAGTATGAGAGAATCTGCTTTAAATCTGGGTCCTTCTGAAGGTCACTGAGAGCCCCTGGGCTGTCTGGAATGACCAGGGCTGCATATCGGGCTGCATCAACAGTCTCCAGGGCGATGGGTGTGGAATTAGATTTGGCTCGAAACTCATTGATCCAGCGTCGATTGGTGTCATCCTGATTTACAAACTCTATATGCTTTCCCTTTAAATGAGACAAAGTAAACTACTGTTAAAATGGTTATTACACCATATCATAAAGAAATATGGCATTTTTCACACTTCAAAAATGTCTTCAATCATGTATTTTTGTTTTGAGTATGAAACATGGCAGAAGCTCTCATGAAGTATGTTGCTTGAGTAAAAGTTTCTTTGGATTTAATTACTCATTGAAAATGCATGTTAACAGAGGAGAATATTTGAAAGTCAAAACGAAATGTTGTTGAAACAATATAGTTTTGGTAATGTTGTTTGATATACTATCAAACTATCAAAAGCTTAATTGATAAAGGAAGCGTCAATTCATCTAAGTATGTACAGTTTATATGCAGTAGATTTCTTAAGTGATGTCACAACTTTGGATTTAAATATGTTTATTCAATGTATGCACACTTTAATTAACCCTTTCCCAAACAATAACGACATTTGACCACTTTGTTGCAAATGACTTTAGAAAACATTGCGGGAAAAGGAGAAATTGCTTGTAACGAGCAATTTTTCCTTTTCCCACAATGTTTTTTGCCCTATCAAAAGATTATTTTCCAATTTCATCACATTTTGAAATGTCGTCTGCAAACTCTTTCAATTTGGGACAGTCAAAAATGTGTTGTTTGGGAAAGGGTTAGATATAAAAAAAGATCCTATAATGCTTCCAATAACTATTCTTCAGTGCTAATCATATAACAGGACAGCTGTGGTGCATCTTAAACGAAATAAAACCTTAACTTGTAAACTTACTCACATCTGTGAGTAATGTCTTTTAACCTGCTTTGAATTACCAAAACCTAATGATAACAGGAAAAGCCAAAATCCTCAATAAGTATAACCCATTTATTGAAACATCCCTTAAGTGTGTGTCTTTAGTAAAGCTAGTCAACAATATCTATATGCTTACATGATCCTTTTCCAAAAATATTGTTAAAAAGCATCAGGAAATCAACTTCTTCTTTTAAAATGTTCCATGCTAGTCTACCAGAAGAGTTATATTCCAATTTCACCTCATTGCCATAGACCCAGAAACTCTTTGATCTTAATTCTAATCTAATATTACTTCTAATAAGGATCTGTTGTAGAACTCCCACAAATTTGTGTTAGATGGCTGGTGTGAAAAGTTGATAAGCAGTTAATTTGAGCAAAACATCTTTTTTTTTCTTCTTTTTTTTTTAAAGACATATACAATAATACATTACAATAATTTCATTTGCAATATAATACAAAGACATTTGTATATTAGGAAATAACAAAATTTATTTCAGATAGGTGTTATAACAGGATAAGTTATTAAAAAAGATAAAGAGCCTAAAATCTGTTACAACAAACTTACCCCTGGGGAGGTCAACTGAACGGTGAAGTTGGAGTTTGCCAAATTATAAGCTTGTGCAAATGACTGTGCAGTTATTCCTGAAATAAAAATGGATCTCAAATCATCCCTTCAAAAGTAATGCAGCATATGTCTAACTCAATGTTCTTTTATATCATGGCAAAATTGGCCCTTATATGCAAAAGATTTCAAAAGCTCTTAACTCAAGACTTATAATACTGTAGTATATAATCGGAGTCACATGCATAACCTCAAAGAGGTCACATGACATAAAACCCATGTAGCTTCACTCTCAAATTCCATCTGCAGTGAATGTCTGACATATTTAATCTGAATGGCCGCCATTCCTTACTCTTCTAGAAGTTCTCCCCCAAAGTTAACACTTTCCTTTTCTCACAAGAGAGTTTGCAACCAGAGATGTGCTTTTCAGACTGACAATAGGTCACCACCAACCTAGTGTATTGGTTAAAAGTAAATAGATAACTACTCTTGGTAATAAAACACACCTTTGTGCTATAAAAATCCAGAAGCTGAGCCCCTTGCTATTCTCAAAACTGCATCTCTGCAATTTCACAATGTGCTGCACATTAATTGATGAAAAACATGTTAAATGTGTTCTTCATTACTGCTGGATTAAAATAACTTCTGCGAATACAAAAGTGATCATTTCTGAGAACTTCTTGAAAAGGTAGCAAGAGGAGACCATCTTCAAACAAGATTGAATAAGGTCTACCATCTTTTTACTCGGAGGATGGCGGGTATAAAATGAACACTTTTCTTTCTTTAACATCTTCGGTCAATCAAGACCATTAGAACCAACTTGACATAAAGAAAATTCATTAATCTCTTCATCAACAGTTCAAGTTGGGAATCAATGCCAAAATAATAAACGAAAGGTATGAGAAATAACTCAATGATTTGGGCCATACATTTACAGGTCAAGTCAAACTAAAAGTAGGCCTTCTGTTGTCTGTCTGATCGTTATGGGACACAAAGCATGAACTTGCTCATAAAAAAAGTAAGACCTTAAAAAATTACAAGGTTATCAACATATAACTTAACCATTACTGGTCGGGATTGCAGAGCTATTTTCTCATAAATGAGCGTACGAAACCAACATGGTGCGCAACAAAAACTGATTTACAACGGATATCTTTTAGGGTGTCGATTTCTTTTTTGCGAAAACAATACGCTAAGATGGATCAAAATGAACACGTAAAGTTATTTATAGAAGACGAAAATATAACAACATGCCCTCGTTTGCAGAAGAAAGTACAAAAAGACAGGACTGTCTTGCGGCTGTCATTTTTCGTCAGCAAATAGCGAAATTATAGATGGGGGAACTAAATAATGAAGATCGGTATTTTCCGTTATCGTGTGTAAGCCAATCAGAATCGGGACGGAGACAGCCGATGTCCGATTGCGGTTTCCGTATAATAGGCTCGGGAATCATCGGTACCGCCACCGGAAAGGGGCGTAACTTTATCAAATCGCAGTGTCTTGGTCATTAACTTTGCTTTCGACGCTCTACGTTCACACAGTCAGTGACTTCAGTCATCAACAAAATGGAAACAGTGACATTACCCCGTACAAATTTGAAGGTCCCTCGCATCTGCTTGGGATGCTGGCAGATGAACGATAACAAGGCCAATCCTAATTGGGATGCACAATCATTGGAGGTAAGCATTCGACTTGTCATGTACCTTTTCATAAACAATGAAGGTTTTCCTTTTTGTCTCAAAATAAAAGTGCTGAAGGCACTGATGTGGTACAGCGATGCGTTTTAAAGGATGCTCTCTAATCAAAAGTTCTTTTCATAGGCGTAGGAGCGTTTCCAACATTGGGGGGGCCAACTTCAGATGAGGACCGGTCTAAGTATAAATGTTCCTCAACTTTTTCATGACTATTCATTCATTTACAAATTCAATAACATTATAAGAATCAGAGACATAGATAACAGAGATTGGCAACTCCGGAATTATCGCCAAACTCTCGCGTGCCGCGAGGTTCTGCGAGATAAAGAAAGTGCGTACCTGTTTATCCGTTGCCACGGGAGATGTCAAGCGAAATTGATACTTCTTTATTACAGTAAAATAGCTATGTTTTGGTTATCTGATTGGTTATCTGAAACAACTTCTGGACATTTTGTTTTATTTTCATTTTATTAAATTGATTTTACGTTAAAAATAAAACAAAAAGTTCCAGGAGGCCTTCTTTTTCAATGACAGGCTTGATTACCATGCAATTGTACTTATAACGACAATGTCTTTCAAGCAAATGTTTAAATATTTTGTAATAAATCAAGTGACTCTATTTAGTTGCAGTTAATAACCAAAGCATGAACTTTCCACTAAGACATGATAGTTTTCGTTAATGTTAAAAGATTGCTTTCTAACTTCATTTCATTTATTTTGTGTCGTAAAACTGTTTACAGTGCTAATTTTGTCAAAACAAAACCATTTTTCATCATGACATTATTTCAAGCCAAATGTTTCAATTTAAGAAAATTAAAAGTATTTTATGATGTTTAGCTGCATGTGATGAGAATTTTTGTAAAAGCGGTTTAAGTAAACGAAAGGACACGTAAGAAAAAACTGACGTGCAAAGTTTCGAATACACCTTTTACCGCAGATTCCTCTAATACTGATTGCAAATCAATAAGTACATAATAATTCTTAAATACGTAACGGTCTGGTCTTATCATGCTGCTGACCGAAATGATTTAAGAAAAAAGAAATGTGAGCTTTTTTAATGTTAAGCTTAAGCAAATAGTGTGTCTTGCACCTTCGTTTTTATTATCATTTCTGAACGAGAAATTAAGTCAAAGCACACTACTTTAAACCCAGACAGACGCTTAAAACAGAACAAATCCTTCCTATTTTGTTTTCGGGAGCTTTAGGTCATTGAATTTGAATGAGGTGTCAGAGAGTGGACACAGGGTTAGCGCCACACACTTCTTGTGTGATCGCCCTAGCATCAAAAGGTTTTATGACATCAAACTACATATTTTATGGGGTGGCAATTTAAAATCATAGCCTGTATTGTCCACTACCGTGATTGACTCTATCACCCTTCGTTCTTCAAATGACACATTTCACTTGACATATTTGCAAGCGATCGGAATTAAGAAGAAGTATGACGAAAAAGGATATATCGTTTTGTTTCTGATTAATAAGATCTATCCATTGTTTTGTCTATTAATTGAATGGATTTTCTTCTTCTTATATAGGAATATCACCTTGAAAATACGGGAAACTATAGAACTTAGTCAGCATTTAATACGGGATCAATTCAAACTCATTCAGACGTTTTCAGTAATAACACGTTTGATAAAATCCAAGTCACACAATTAAAGTTTTAATTGATGCAAAAATGAAAGATTTTGATTGAAAAAAAATGGCCGAAATCATGATTATGCTTGTGTGGTAAAGTAAACCTGGTATAACTTCGTTATAAACACGACAATCACCATAAAAAAGCGGGTAACTATAAAACAAAAATAACACTTTAGGAAAATGTCAAGTATGATATGAACCAGTGCATAGTTTTTTAGTTTTACTGTGTACAACTATGACATATTTTGGTTGGAAATCAAGATGGCTGAACTCATTAAGGTAGTAAATGGGACATATTTAGTACGCAATAACTTCTAAATAACAAAGAATATCAGACTAAAAATTTGAAAATCAACAAAATCATATTATCCCATTAAAGTGGACATAAATCAGAAATGTTTGAATAATCCTCTGTTAAAACATTTTACTTTGTACAAGTATGAAATATTTTGGTTGAAAATAAAATGGCCGAAATCATGATCATGCGTGTGTGGTTCAGTAAACCTGATATAACTTCGTTATGAAAGCGAAGATTACTTTTAAAATGCGGGCAACCATAAAACAGAAATAACACTTCAGGAAAATATCAAGTATGATATGATCCAGTGCATAGTTTTTTAGTTTTACTGTGCACAACTTTGTTAATTTTTGGTTGGAAATCAAGAAGGCTGAACTCATTAAGGCAGTAAATGGGATATATTTAGTACGGAATAACTTCTAAATGACAAAGAATATCAAACTGAAAATTTGGAAATCGACAAAATCATATTTTCCCATTAGAATGGACATAAATTAGAAATGTTTGAATAAAACTCCATTAAAACATTTTACTTTGTACAAGTATGAAGTATTTTGGTTGAAAATAAAATGGCCGAAATCATGATCATGCGTGTGTGGTTAAGTTAACCTGGCATAACTTCGTTATGGAAGCGAAGATTACTATAAAAATGCGGGCAACCATAAAACAAAAATAACACTTCAGGAAAATGTCAAGTATGATATGATCAAGTGCATAGTATTTTAGTTTTATTGTGCACAACTTTGTTAATCTTTGCTTGTAAATCAAGATGGTTAAACTCATTAGGGTCGTAAAATGGACATATTCAGTACGGAATAACTTCTAAATGACAAGGAATATCAAACTGAAAATTTGGAAATGTAGAAAAACAAACCCTTTCTTTAAAAAGGACTTGAATTGGAAATGTTTGAAAAACCCTCCTTTAGAACAGTTTGAATCTAAAACTACTCAATTATCACGTTTTTCGCACCCAACCACGAAATTGCAAACTATTCAATCAAGTTTGTCGCAGTTTGCCATGTTTATTTCTTAAATAATCGCTTGCTGATCGGTCTTGTTGGATGGAGAATCTTTCTAACAATAACAATATAGTGAATTCGGTAAGAAAATAATTTAATTATGACTTAAAACACGCTTATATGTGTGTTGCCTATTTCGCGTTTAGTTGAAAATAGCGTCAATAGACAGATCTCGAAAGGTCTCGCTAAATAACGCGTCATGCGAGATATCGCAGAAACCGGCTATAGGTAAAGAAGGAGTTGCCAATCTCTGTTATCTATGTCTCTGTAAGAATTAAAAGAAAGCGTATGAAAATGTGTATCTTAGTTAAGACAAAATAACCAAAAGAAAAAGAAAATAGGTTTGGCCAAGTCTCGATCTCACGCGGATTGCATATTGTTTTGATGTGACCTTCTTGTAACAGCCACCATGCTGTCACAGCCACGAGCTCGTTTACTTTTGCAAATAAAAAATAAGACTATATTTAAATACAATATAGGGTCTGACTGCTTAGAGCACGTGTTGCATCACTGTTTTCGTTAGTCGAAACTACTTTCCGTGAGGTGAGATTTCATTGGATAAACCTTTTGTATTCAGATTGCCATTTGCGATGATGACGTCAAAATGATTTGGTTATTGTTCGTTACAAAAGGCGAATTGGTATTAATTAAAGCACAAAATACACTTTTATATTAATTCTGCTGTTAAATTTCATTTCTTTCATTTTTTCTTTCCAAAAATCTTCATCTTCCATTGTGATTATTGGGGGGGCCAAAGTATACTCTGGCCCCCCCAGTCTGGATATTGGGGGGGCCGGGCCCCCCCTGGCCCCCCCGGCTCCTACGCCTATGCTTTTTTCACAATCGATGTATAATAGATAAGTTTGAACTTAACTCAAGTAAACCAAATTAACTGTGATGGTAAAAGGGTTTATTTATTAATACTACTTCTACAGTATTGCTGTAGAAGCCGGCTTTTATTGGCGATGTGGTAGGGTGGTTGGCTTTCTCTCGAAGTTAAGCAATGAACATTGCGGTTAGTACCTGAAATAGGGACCTGTGATGGCTTTACTACGAGAGGGACCCATTACAAGTTACAAAATTGGCATCAGCCTTGGGATTTGGTTTGATATCACCATCATTCCCGTACCCATAGTTGTTTGTAGCAAGTTATCGACCCTTGTTCCTGCTATGTGACAGTGATAGGAGTTGCAGTGACCCTGGCTAGTTCTGTTTTGGGTATGCGGCAATACACCAGTGGAACTCCCACATACTTGCAGCTTCGGCTTCTACTTGCTGGGTGTTCGGACGGTGTATACACAAAGCCTGGACTGAACTGTCCAAGTGCCTCACTTGTATTAAAACCTATTGTTGGTTACTACCAATGTATGTCTTGTGACATGAATTACTAGGGAAGAAGTCAAGAAAGAGGGGGGAGAAATGTGACGGTAATAGGATTTTTGTATAAATACTACTTCTACAGTCTCGCTGTAGAAGCTGTCTTTTATTGGTGATGCGGTAGAGTAATTGGCTTTCTCTTGAAGATAAGCAACATACATTGCAGTTAGTACCTGGATGAGTGACCCACGATGGCTTTTATTGCACGAGGGACCCGGTACATGTTACATAAACTATTAATTGATAACCAAGTGGTCTCAGCTTTGACAACCTTGGCATCATCCAACAATCTTGACATTTTTTAGTCATAAAATGAGTTGCTCTTATGATGGTGATGACATTGCTCTTGTAGTTGAAATGTATATTCAATTAATCAGAAATCTATTCTATTTGAAATCTTATTTTCTATTTCTTGATAGGGAACATCAGATTCTCCTTGCCTCTTATATCGTTTTACCGACCCAATTACATGGAATTATGAATTTGTTATACTGCATAGTTTAGGTAATCTTTAAATGTATATGTATGCGCTCATACATATAAAACGATTAATGAAATATGTTTAAACTATCTTTTAACCTCTACACTATCAAAGTAGTCGGTCCATTGGCAGAGACAGGGGTGACAATTTTTAATCTTAAGAAACTACTGTGACTAAAGAAGTAATACCATAGCTGCTAGCATACGATACCATAAAAGGTTGTGGATAAAAGACATCTTGAACAATGATGCAGAAATATACAATTTCATGATGGCTTAAACCCAACTAACTCAGTTTTCATCGTTAAGTGTTCAGAGCATTAATTACCATAGAGTTTTTGCAGAAGTAGGGTATTTTTACCCTGTGTGAAAGATCTTTGATTCAGTTCAAATGGCTGGATCATATGCGCTACCAAATGTTTACAATACTAGCTGCTGCTTCATGGTTTTCTTGGTAATAGAGATAATAAAGACTATAGGAACAGGCAGATAGGGCAATAGAAGGTTGAAAATGACATTTAACCACAAGTAATGAAAAATGTTGAAAATGAAGTTCATTATTTGTTTGTGTTAATGGACTTTTAAGCAAAATAAAATAATGACTTGCCAGTTTCAATGCCTTGAAGATGAGTTAATAAAGATTTGGACAAAGTAAAGAATTCAATAAGGTTATTAAATAACCCATATTTTACAGCATTGCCATTTTTTTGGGGGGGGTCATTATTTTTTTAAAGGTGCTTGATCACAGTAGACAAAATTTGCAATCAAAATAAAATTGAAACAATACAGTTTTTGTATTGTTATTCAATATACAATTTTAAGTAGAAAAGCTAATGAAAGCATAATTAATTCAGTAAGTGTCAAATTGAATAAGGATGTATAGTTTATATGGGGTAGATCTCAAAGTGATGTCCCGCTCTTTGATTAAAAATACATGTTTATTCATTGTATACTCACTTTAAAGAATAAAAAGACAAAATTAACTTTGTTTCAAATGAGTATTCTATTGTGTGTATCATATAACAGTACAGCTGTTGTGCAGTTTTAAGAAAAAAATAATTTTATCTTCCAAGTTCCCTCACATCTGTGAACAAGGACCTTTAAGAAATATACATTAATTAAGCACAACAATCACACAATTCAGTTAAGTGACTGGTTGAAAGGGAGGATAATAGCAAACATAAAACTTAACTATTGAAAATAGCATTTGTAGTCTGGTTTCAGTCGGAATTCATTGTGACAAGAGGAGAAAATACAATTATGATTTCATGAAAATCTTCAGTTATTTCGTTTTTACCATGAGTACAAATGAAGGATACAGCTAGGTTTTTTAAAACTGATTGTGGGATAAAGAGAGAGCAGAGATAGAATTCTCAGACCAATTCCATTAGAATCTCTTTTTTTTTTATCGAAGTTTGGTGTTGCGTAAAATACGCCCTTGTTTATCACACTGAAAAGCTGCAGAAGTACTCTGACCTTCTTAAGAGACAAGAATGATAATCTTTCTGTATCACCTTTTTTCTCACATAGCACCTTTGTTTGACACACCGGAAGCCTTAAGAGATAGTGAACCTTACATAAAGATAATAGATAGTAGTCCACATATTGAACTTGACCCATTACTCAACCTTGGGATCATTTTGAGGTGCAGACACAAGCAATTCATGACTTTTCTTTGATAACTTCTCTATTTCTTTTCTTACTCTTACATTACATTGCTCATGCTCTTTAGCAATTGCTTTAATTGTCATTAAGACCTCTCAATGAAAAAAAAGGAGAATTCCGTTTTTCTCTCTTCGGGTGGGTTTTGCTCTGCACCCAGTGATTACAGTGGCATTCTTGAGCAATTTCACCATTTTGTTACAATGGCATATTCTGAGACACACACAAATATGTCATTTCCAATATATATCTTTAACAGTCATCTGCTATAAATGCATTTTATTTGGATCAGTCCAAAACATCTGATATGAGGGAATGGTTTTCTTACAATAGTGTGTCAGGGAGTCAATAGTTTTAACTCTAATGATAAGCTGAGATAGTAAAGGTCAAATTTGTACGTCTCCTAGACAAGTTGATCCATACATAGCTGATTATAGCTTGGATCATCCGAGTTATACATCTCCATGATAAAGTCTTACTCCTTTCCCTAAAATATACCCATTTTCATGCACCTGTAGCAGACAGCTACAAAGAAAACATGCCGTCTAAGCTGTTAATGCTCCTTAACCCTTTCCCAAACAATAACGACATTTGATGGCTTTGTTGCAGACGACTTTAGAAAACATTGTGGGAAAAGGAGAAATTGCTCATAACGAGCAATTTTTCCTTTTCCCGCAAGGTTTTCTGCTCTTACTGAAGAATTATGTTCAATTTCATCACATTTTGAAATGTAGTCTGCAAACTCTCTCATTTGGGACAGTCGAAAATTTGTTGTTTGGGAAAGGGTTAAAACACCATTGATTGATTGATTCATTAATTAATTAATTTGCTCATTCGTTCATTCATTAAAAATGAAGAAAATTAGAAATTAAAAAAAAAAAAAAAATTTGAAATAAGAAAACATTGATTGAAGCAGCTATTTCTCCTCATAGTACAATGGTTATTATTATATATTTATTTTAAACCTAATATTGTAAAGAAAAACATCATTTTTGGTACTTTGAAATTTTTGTCTGCTGCTGCTTAGGATTTTTGTCATCTCATTACTTAATTTTGGACAGAAGCTCTGACTATATGTATTTTCAGTGTAATACTTACTTACATGTGTTTGTATATTTTCAGACTTCCAATGCCATAGTTGATAAATGTCTGGAACTGGGTATCAACTTCTTTGACACAGCAGAGGTGAGTAGTCTTTACCAAACGCCAAATTTGCAACTGTCCCAAATTGAAAGAGTTTGCAGATGACATTTCGAAATGTGATGAAATTGGAAAATAATCTTCTGATAAGATAGAAAACATTGTGGGAAAAGGAGAAATTGCTCGTCACAAGCAATTTCTCCTTTTCCCATCATATTATCCAGAGTCGTCTGCAACAAACTGGTCAAATGTTGTTATTGTTTTGTAATTGGTTAATAAAACTTCAGTAAGATTGGACAGGATGATTTATTCATTAACATGTATAACTACAGGCTGCACTCAGAATTCTAATACAGTAGTCCATTTAATTAACTACCCTACTATTCTACAGTTTTGTTATAAAAGGTTTTTGAAGATAGGTTTGGTAGACTCATAGACATTGTTCATATGAGCATTTTCCAATTTTTACAGCAAATCTTTCCATCCTGCCAATTCTTTATCTTTCCTAAGATTCTTACATTTACACTCTTTCAACATACCGGTAGAACGTTTGGTGAAGAGTTGATTAGTATTCCAGTCATGCTGATTTCAAAAGGAGACATGTTATTTTGTTGAGCATGTTTATGAATTAGTTGTGAGTTTAATTAAATGAGTATATATAATTGATTAAGCCTTTTTTGATTGGTCCAATTTGGAAGCAAAAGCTGGAGGCAATTGTTAAGTATTAAAAACTTGTCTGATTGCGATGGATGTTAGAACCAGTAATGACAGAAAGTACCACTACTCAGCATGTCATTTCTATGTGTTTATTTCTGTACAATCGGCAACTGCAAAAAATGTCGCCCAGTGGTAAAAGTTGTGGTCTTAGCACTCCAGTGCCTGGGTTCAAGCTCCACAGGTATCCCTAATATTGTGAGAATGCCCTTTGGCTAGACCTTTCAGAGCCCAAGCCTAGGGCTGGTGAATCCAAGGAACACTTTTATATAACCAAGAAATATTTTGACATAACATAACTGAAAAATGTTTGTCGCTGCATTAAACCCCATATTATAATTAAAGCAACAAAACATTCCTTCATTTTATGTAGAGTTAACCCATTACCAAACAATAACGACATTTAACCACTTTGTTGCTGACAATTCTGGAAAACATTGTGGGAAAAAGGAGAAATTGCTTGTAACAAACAATTTTTCCTTTTCCCACAATGTTTTCTGCCATATCAGAAAATTATTTTTCAATTTCATCACATTTTGAAATGTCATCTGCAAACTCTGTCAATTTGGGACCACCAAATGGCGTTTGGTAAAGGGTTAAGAACCTTCCAAATTGATGAGTTTATACAAGAATATAGATAAGCTTTTTCTCAAAGGTGATAAGAATTCAGTCCTTTACTAAACTCTTGATATAAGTAAAGACATTTTATCAATGAACAATGTATGTCCTATTTATCTAAAAAAGTATCAATATCCCATTACCAAAGCTTAACATACAGTCTAACTTGTGTTAAGCAGCCACCCTTTTAAGCAGCCAACCTGCCTTAAACAGCCACTACAGAAAGTCCCATTGTTAGATTTATAGTGTAAATCAATTTGTGTTAAGCAGCCAACCTGTCTTAAACAGCCAAATTTCTCTGTCCCATAGGCTGACCTCTTAACACAAGTTTGACTGTACTCCTCTTTCTATGTTCAAATTCTACTTTGTAACATCATCTTTAGAAGCTTAAAGTTTTATTTATTAGGAAAATACTATTCATACAGAGGTACCATACAAGATGACATACTGAAATATTGACACATTTTTCATTACCAGGGTTACGCAGGTTCGGAGGTAGTTCTTGGTAAATGTCTCCTGGGTCGTCGAGACCAGGCGGTGATTGCGAGTAAATTTGGATTTCGTGAGGGCATCAACACACCTCCCTACACCGCGGTACAGATAGAGGAGGCAGTGACCAGTAGTTTGAGGAAACTGCAAACAAACTATATTGACCTTCTACAGGTGAGAAACTGACCTTCCTCCTAATTCCTCATTTCCTACATAACCCCTTACTTTGTTTTACCTTACTTTGCTACATCTGCTTCAGATGATTTTTGAAACTGCTATGACAAAAGGATAAATTGCTCATGATGATTGGAGCATTATGATAATATGGATATTTATGACTGGTCATAATTGAAAGTCATAGCAGCCAACAAAATACATGAGGAAAAACGACTCTTTGTGGTATATGTATTCTTTAGGAAAACGTTTTTTACCAAAGGATACATTACTTATAATGAGCTACTTATCCTTTTGTCACAGTAGTTTTTAAAGACTTCCACCGCAAGTGCTTTTAAGGTGGAATACCCATAACCTGCCATTTTGAAATTTAGTCTTTTGTCAGATCACTTTGGTCGCTCTCAGTATACACTGGTTGGTGCCAAAATATTTGCTTTTAACCCAAAAGTTCCTGCAAGAATTTCAAAATGGCGCATTTTGGGTATTCTACCTTAATTGTGGCGTTCAAAAGAAAGGGATTGGGTTAGCCCAAAAGTCAAAATATGGATTATAATACAATGTTGTTCAAATCTATATCTACCTCTTTTCCAGGTCCACTTTCCAGCCTTCCTGGAGAATGAAGCTGAGGCTGTTAAAGCCTTGGACCGGGAAGTTGCCTGTGGTCGACTGAAGAGCTGGGGTGTGTGTAACTTTGGACCCAAAAATCTCAATAAACTCTTTGACCTTAATGCAGTGCCAGTTGTCAATCAGGTAACTAAAGGATGTACTGTTGTGTCATTTCCTGTAAATTACACTTCTGACACCATTTTGAACTTGACAAGCAATTGATTTGGTTCATACATTAATTTACAGATATACATGTCACATGTAGTTTGGGAATTTGAACCTAATCAATTGTTATCAAGAACTTGCTTATGTAACGTTCGTTGAACGTTTATGCAAATTAGGGACCTAATGCATTGTTTGAGAGAATATACTGTTATATATATCTAGACAACACAACTGTGTTTTTCACTGATCGGATGTGTTAGTGTTTTTGAGGCGTTCATTAGCTCGGTTCGTTACCTTTGTGGCAGCGTTGGGATGAAAACCTCTCCTTCTATCGCAGTTGCCTTTCCCTCGTATTTCCCATGGGTCAAGACTCGGGACGAGTCTTCACGGAGGTGTGAGTTATGAAACGTGTGTTGAACCTTTATGCAAGTTAGAGACCTACTGCATTGTTTGAGAGAACATTATGGTATATATATAGACAGTTCGGCTCAGTGTATGACAGTGTTTTTCAGTGATCGGATGTGTTTGTCTTTTAGAGGTTCATTTGCTTGGTTTGTTACACTTAAACTAGTTCTCACGATAAAGATTCACCACTCTCAATTCTGCTTCCTGGATACATAAGCAGGACATGCGCAAATTAATTGTTCGTCCTGGCATTTTCACCTCCCTGCTGGAGGGGATTGAACTAGAGGTCTAAGCCCGTCCACTACAATGCTGTTGCCTACCAAGAGAACTTGCTGGTATATATAAAAACAGCACAACCTATCAGTGGAGAACAGTGTTTTTTTCTGTATTTGCAGAATGTTTTTTTAGCAGTGCTGTCAGTGGTAAATAGTTTTTGGATTGGCTGTCAGCTTGTCCCTGTCTCCATTCATCGTCAGCACCTGTATTAAAACACTAATAAAGGAAAGAAAGGATTAAAGAAAATCAAAACTATTTGTATAAGGAGTAAAAGTGTTATACAAGTGTGCCTTACAATGTTCTTTGAGCACTTATCTATTTGTTATTTCAGATTGGGTACAACCTCTTATGGCGTTCCCCTGAGCGGGAGGTGATACCCATCTGTAAGGACAAGAATATAACAGTGCTGGCCTACAGTCCTCTACAGCAGGGTCTCCTGACAGGGAACTACATGAAACTGGATGATATACCACTGGGCCGACGGAGGGGGAAACTGTTTGCTCCAGAAAGGTAGGTGATAAAGCATTAGAATGTTAAGCTTTTATTGTTACATTGTTAAACAGCTGGTGGGTGGTTGTTGTTGGATTAAAGTTTACCAGCATATATTAACTCAGTGCTTAGTAAATTGCTATAGTTTTGCACTGAACTTTAGATATGTCATTCTCAACAGTATCTATCCATGCTCCTGATACCATCTTAAAATTACTCCATATTATTTACATCAAGCGGCTGATTGTTTTAGGATTTACATACAATATCAAGAGCCAATTTAATCATGTCTCATTAATTTCATTATCGATTGAAAAGAATATGTGCCAAGATGAACTCTCATCAATGAAAGCTGTATTTGATAAAAGGGGCTAGACTAGGATTAAGTAATGAGTATAGATTAATATAGTAACAGAGCAGTATTCCCAGAGTTGTATGCCCCTGAAAAGAATCAAACATCTTTTTAATGTTTTGTTTACATTTGAGTCAGCAATTATTTTTCATTACATTGTGCGGAAGGTTAAAACATTGTGGCTAAATGGAAAGACTTTTGTTGAGAGAAGGGCTTTATCCATGAATCTGCAGATAGTTCCACAGTCGAACATTTTAATTGTTGTTATTTAGAAGCCTGTTGTCGGATTTAATTTATTTCTTAATACAGTGTTGGGTTTTCTTAAATTGGTCTAATTTAAAATCAATAGCAGACTATAATTTTGAAAATTGTCATTGTAACATTTATTTGTAACCATTGTAACAAAAAAGAGGAATAACAAACAATTTCACTTTTTGCCAAAAATGTATGGGAGAATTCTAATACTGATGTGTTTAAATGTGTATTTTGGCGAGAAAGTATCATTTGATTCAATTTTTTGTTTATAGTTGTTCATTAGGCCGCCATGGAACTCCAGGGTGTGAGAAAGAACTGTTTCAGGTAAGATTATTTCTATAGATGGCTTTTTTCAATCCATTGCCAAACAATTATGACATCAATCTGAACACATCGGGTTTATCAAATGAAAACACCTCTGAAATAATAGGGATGACGCCATATTGGTTCCCAGCGGAATGACGTCACTTCATTTTCGTGTTTAAAAATAGATCTTATATGTGAAATCGAAAAAGTTGTTAAATTTGATTGAGGAAACAACTATACATGTCACTACAACAATTTCGCCATTTTGGTATGAGTTACTGATAAAAAATGATTAAAGAGGATGTCCAACACTTCCATACACATTGAACTACTTAACATGCACGCTTAGAAAATGTGTTAAATGGCGGATGCCGATTACACCGAAAAATTGTAACCCTACACTTATATCCGAGGTGTATTTCACAGCTCACGGAAATACCCAAGTAGTTCCGATTGTTATGACATTTGACCAGTTTGTTGCAGACAACTCTGGAAAACATTGTGGGAAAAGGAGAAATTGCTCGTTAAGAGCAATTTCTCCTCTACCTCAATGGTTTCTGCCTTATCAGATGGTTTTTCTTCAATTTCATTACATTTTGAAATGTCGTCTGCAAACTCTTCCAATTTGGGACTGTCGTAAATTTGGCGTTTGATAAAGGGCTCTGGTGATATTCCCCTTTTTCAACATCTTTTAAATCAATAAGTCCATGTTGTTTCATATAAAAATTGATTGATTATTTCCAATAAGAGCATGGACAGTGTTTTTGCATACTGACAAAAAGGACAATTTGATAACAGCTTACAAATACTCTGATAGTCATTATTTCTGATAATAAAATTTAAAAAGTAAGTTTTAATAAAAATCTTTGAGTACTTTTATGCAATTTTGTTTTAGATACATAGTTCAAAGCAAAACCTGAGGCAAAAAGAGATTTTGGAGATCAATTGTTTTTAATAATATTCTTCTAAAGAGTATATGGATCAACCAACTAATTAATGTTATTAGAAGGATGGATATGCTTGGAATGAGTCGCAATTGTTTCTACTCAATAATTTATATTTTTATGGTCAATTTTTGCCATATGCTGCTTTTGCTAGTGGTTTTGCTATTGATATTTGAATGTGAAGTTATTTGCTACAGATAGATAAAACAGGTATGTTAATTGTGTATGTATTTTCAGTCACTCCAAGACATTAAAGCGGCATGTGAGAAGGCGAAGGTACCAATGTCGAAGGCAGCCCTAGCCTGGGTCCTACAACAGGAGTGTAAACCCATTGTTATTGTGGGCTGTAGAACAGTCGAGCAAGTTGTTGATAACTTCAATGTGGCAAAGATATCCGAGGTAAGGCACTGGTGCTGATTTTTGATGATCTGGGAGACAAGCTTTACACCATTTTCAATAGACCTTCAGTCTTGCTGACATCAACAGGAATAGATTGGGTTGTAATGCCACTGATCTACACTGATTTGTATCTAAGGTTTAGTCATAACTCCAATTCAGAAACACTTTGACATACAATTATGTAAAGCAAACTTCTTCTCTTGGCAACTTTGTACCGGCAAATGTTCATCTCTAAGGACAGTATGCTGTATTCATTCCTTTCCTTACCAGCCAGAATTCTGCATGGTAGATTTGTAACAGTTCCAAGTCTAACCTATACATACTCCTGTTATTTCCTCACCAGTACTGCACAGTAATCGTAAAATAAGGTTGATAAGTGGTGAGAGAGGGATAAATCATGTGGCATTGACCTCATTCAGCATCAAAAAGAATATTGGCTGAACTGGGTCCAAACTCAGGCCCACTGCTTTCCCAGTCTGACAAGTTACCAAATGAGCTCAAGAAGCAGTGTACTAACATATACTCCTACTATCCTGAACAGTACAATGACTGCTTTCCTACATGAACATGAATATGCAGTGATGCGCGAGTAATATATAGTGCCTAAACAACATGTATTACAATCAAAGTCAGAAAGAATGTTGACTGAGTCAATGGTTTTGAACTAGGGACCCCTGTATTTCAAGTTAGAGAAGTTACCTACTGAGCTCTGGTAAAAAAAAAAATCCAAAGGAATTCCTCACAATATCTCCTCCCATCTTCAATATATTTTACATATAGACTAACTGGAATCCTATGATAAGAAATTTCTCTCACTCAGGGATGTTATCAATTTAAAAAATCTTTTTCCCTGGTTCCTTTGGATCTCAACTTTTAACCAATAACACTCATACGCTTGATGTATTTTTTACATCATTGAAATCCAATTAATTAATCTCTTTATATTAAAATCCAATTAATTGATCTCTATAAATTTCATCTTTCTATTCCCAGGAGTTGATGAAGGAGCTGACGGCTGTGACAGAACCAGTGAAGGAGAAGATCGGAAGCCATCTTGATCAATGGGTCAACCCAGATCGATGTGAATAAACCGTCATAGGCAACTCTGGCTAATAGTCAACATGCTGAGGGTTCAATACAAGACTGTACCAAGTCTTTAACAATAATGAAGGACTTACTATAGTCTTGCATTGAACACTTGATGGTTCAATGAAAGACTATAGGAATTTCTTCACACAAATGAAGGACTCACTTTAGTCTTGCATTGAACACTTGATTGTTCAATGCAAGACTATTGCAAGTCTATCACCAAAGTAGTTAGGCAGACTGTTAGTTGAAGCTTATTTTCATAAAACATATCTGCAGCAGACAACTCAAGAAACAAATGACCAATAAAATGTTATAGGCAACTCTTTAAACATGTCATGGGTTCGATGCAAGACTAAAGCAATTTCTTCATAAAACTGAAAGACTTGTTACAGTCTTACAGACATTTAAAGAAATGATTGGCAAGTCAATGAATTACCGGTACTTCAAAATAAATACCTGTAATGGTTTAACAAGTAACAGACCTCTTACAACCAAATTCAGAAGGGATTTGCTATTGATCGCTCCTACTTTTTAAAACATCTCTAACAAACTATTGGGTGTTTGTCAACTACATGTTGTCAGTTGTTGCACAAGGAAAGATGGCTGTATAAACAGATGTATTTTTTAGAAGTTAATTCAGGGCCATTGTTAATTTCAATTCTCTTTTTTATATACACTGTATAATAAGAGATATTAAAGTATTGTAATCAACATATTTTAGTCATGAATTTACTTCCCTTAGATTTTATGATCTTTTTAAGATTGTCATTTTGTTGGATAAAGAAGAGCCAAACTGACCTAGGGATTGCCAATGGTTATTGCCCCACACCTGGGTTAAAGTTCAGCATGCAAGTTAGCTGTTTTTATCAGTTTCTTCCACCATTCTCCTAGCCTGAGAAATTTGCGGAGACAACAATTAAACTTATTCTTAACAAAGACAAAAAGTAGGGAAGAAAAATTGCAATACTGATGATTGAACATCAAAAGAAATTTAAGTCTTTTTTAACAGAGGAAACATTTTTTCTGTTGTTTTGATTTGCCCTGCTTATTCTATTCCTTTAATCCTTTTCCAAACGCCAAATTTTCAGCTGTCCCAAATTGAATGAATTTGCACATGACATCTGAAAATGGGATGAAATTGGAAAATAATCTTCTGTTAGGGCAGAAAACATTGTTGGAAAAGGAGAAATTGCTCGTTTGGATCAATTTCCCGTTTCACCACAATGTTTTTCAGAGTCGTCTGCAACAAACTGGTCAAATGTTATTGTTTGGTAATGGGTTAAGAAAAAACCCAAATTATTTGTAGTAGGAAACAGGACAGATTTTGTTATTAAACCTGTCCATTCTCCATAACATTTTACTTTGACACATCTCCTGCAGAAGACTTCAAATTCAACTATGACATAAAGATAAATTGTATCTTATGAGTAACTTATCTCTTAGTCAAAATAGTTTGTTTCATAAAGAGAACAATATTTTCGTTTACATTCTTGTTTTTGTCATCTGCTGTTGCTTTTAACCTTTATTTTTAGTCACAATTTGCCATATGGTGGAATTGGTTAAAGGGTAAAGCAGTTCTGATTGCTTGATAAAGTATTCTCTCTTCAAATCATGGTTTACTGCAAAAATATACAAAGTTCTTCACATTTATTGAGGACTTACTATAGTCTTTTCAACCCTAAAATGTTCTACATGCATTACCAATCAATCTCCAAATTAAAAAGAGCTGTTGAAGTTTTCTTTTAAAATCATTGTACTTTCTCCTTTTCCAATGAATTCCTTTTAAGTTTTGGAGGGTTTTTTTCATTTGAAAACTGCATCATTTTGAGACTAAGAATTTTTGTGATTGGTATTGTAAAGAGATACGGGAATTTGTCATACTTATGGGCAGGTTTCCCCTTTTTGGGTTCAGAAGCATTTCAAATCAAAAGAAAACATTTTGTACGAATTAAACCCGGAGGTTCAGATGAAAGAATAATTTTCTTTTATGTCTCTATATCTTTGTTGTTTGTACTCAATAGAATATTTGCTAACATATAGCTCAAACAGACTTACTGACCAGTTTTCGGAAAGCAAACTGATAAAGAATCACAATGCATCCCTAGCTAATCCTCAATAGCTCCAAATTACAAACCCCAGTTCTGCAAACATTATTTATACCAAATCAGCCCTGTGTCATAATTAGTATCATGATGATTCATAGCTATCGGAAAGCAATGTGTGGCTTACACAGAATGCAGTGCTAGTAAGAAGTTGCTAGGGGTATGGATTGTACAAATTGATCATGGTTTTATAGATATTTCTAAAAAATAATCATTAAAGCAGCACAAAATTCTGCAATACCAAGTAGACCTCAAATGCCAAAGAGACCATTATTCCTTTATTATGTTTCCATGAGTTACTTGTATATGAAGAATCCAAGCATAGAGATTTCTCTTGTTTAAGGCGGCTTATCAGTGGCTTAGCCAGTCTCAAATCAATGTTACACACCAATGGGAAGTAGAATTAATTTTTTGAAAAATTTCTATACTGCTCACATTTCTAGTTTAGGACAAAATGGCCTTCACTTCCAAATGAATATCTTTTAATTTATTTTGGGAGAACAGATAAGTCATACAGTGTATTTTTTGAAAGGAAATCTATATAACAAAGGGAAACAACTCCTACTGATGATGAAATCAGTAAACAAGAGTAACTTCCCTTGACTAGAATGGCGACTGCACAAACCAAGGTAAACATTTTCATCAAACAATTCGTTTTTTGTCGTTCAAAACGTATTGTCATACATTTTAACATTCTTCATCGCTGACAGAAAGTGTCATACATGAAATGGAAAATAGATTATCGAATATTTCATTTATCTGCAGAGGGAATTGCTTGAAAGAAACCAACCCATTTATGAGCATTTAAATTTCAGCCAACAAATGTAAACATTGACCTTGACGGACTAGATCTGTTTGTTTGATTCGGCAATCAAACTTGGTACGCCTGTATGCGTGCTCTTAACAGCTCATGGATCGTTATTGTCTGCCATAGTCATTTCTTTTAATGAAATTATAAAGGCAATTATTCAGGAATTTTGTTCTTTTGGCGTTTTTTGTCTTTCAAAATGTGTGTTTGTCTTCTAAGAACTCGTCATATTTTGCACTCGATACAATTTCGTTTGGGAAACAAACAAAAAAAAACAAGGTAAGTCAGTTCTTATAGAGCTGTGGTAATGGTGGCTTGGTCAATGATGGTGAATTGGTACTGTTAGTCCGGCAGTAATGGATTTTAGTGAATAGCGGATAGTGATAACTTTGAGTTGAGATTGGACAACCAAAACGAATTATCATAATGTTTTGAGTTTACTGTTTGATGAAATGGTCTTTCATCTGCAATATTGTGAAATTCATGTAAACTTGCAATTAAATGGAGACTGTATATTACCTAGTTGATCGAAGTCATTTTCGGTTTCGCAGTTCAACAACGTATCTGTAATTGGCAGAATTTCTTTCATGATCATTTCTTTCTCCAAGAAGGTAATCCCACCATATTTTCACTATATATCAATGACAAGTTGTCATTTCTATCAAAGTCATGAAGCATGCGCACCAAAGGTCTCTTTAACTTCTTGAAAATATTAAAATACAAGTGCATGATTGTGATTCAGCCAGTAACAGATAGCGCAATAAATAACAAGAGGAATAAATCAAAAAGGATCAAATTGGGTCTTTTTTGACACGATAAACTCGTCATTAATGAGAACTAAATGATGTTAAGGAAATTTGGCGACAAATAGTTTTAAAAAAATACCATTCCACCTCCCTCTTGCACGAACAACAAGTAAGGTGTGAAAATAGCAATTTTAAAGTCTAACAGAACACGACTTATTTTTGTAATAGGCAGCAATTGACAAAATCAACCATTTTTTATCACCCGAAATGAGTTTGCAGACATATATTTTACTTTTGAATAAATATCAGATTAAAAAGGGTCAAATTTACTATTATACAATGTTTACAGTGTCAAAATCCGCTTCACCCGGAATCTATGTGTTAGTGTTAGTCTAAAACTCATTTGTGTAAGAAAACGGATCTTAACACATGAGAAACAAATGAGAAATGTTTACACATTCTTGAAGAACATATTTTTTTCTATCAAAAGGTATATTACTTCGATTCAATTGCTGTATTTTAAAGACACATAAAGCGCTGATGTTCTTAGCGATCAGTTACTGTCAGACTTACTGTACCCTGGGGCTTTACAGAATAAATAAATTCTCTCACATGGCAGGGATATTCGGACACTCCACAGGTCGTTGTCTAGGTTGGAACCTTTTCGATGCACTTCTTCCTTACTAAGGGTATATTGAAGTATACTTCAGCGTATCTTAGGTAACAGTGTTTTTTTTTGTATGAAATATTCAGCATTATTCGGCCCCATTCCCCCCCATCTCTAGAGTATATATTTTTCCCCCAAATATTTGAAAAATTCCCCTCTTGGATGTTATTGGAGGTCACAAGAATAATTGACAAATTTACAGAAAAGCCAAAAAACATGAACATAACTTGTTCATGTTTTTCTCTCTATGTATGGTGGTTTATAGTTTTAAATCTTGATTTTGTACTGTTACTTGCTAAGCATAGAAATTTCCCCTTTTATGTGCAATTTTCCCCCCTCTTTGGACCCGACCCCCTACCCCAAAACTGGAGAGAGAAAAAAACACTGGGTAAATTGAGTATCATTTTAAGAATTGGCCTCTTCTATAAGTAGTATTGAGAATTTATTAGAGCATTCTTTGGCATTATTATTTCTATTGTTTAGTGTTGGTTCTTTTTTACCATAAGCTACTTGTGAAGGCTTGGTATAAACTCGCCTTATAAAGATGATTTATATGACATTAAAAAATTTGATTTGTTAAGGTAAAACATACTTGAGGTACTGCAAATATTTGTATACTTCATTTATCTCAAACTTATAGAGTATCAATTTTGATGAGGTTAACTCTAAAGCTAAAACCATTAAGGTATTTAATTAATGTACTTTATGCAAGCTCACACAATATTATGCTATGCTTGCATAAATGCTTAAAGATTTTTCAATATAATGATAAGTTATTGTGCATGGACTGGTTATGCACAATAATGAGATAACATGTACAATATACTACAGAGAACAAGTGAATTCATTAAACCCTTTACTCCATAACACATCTCTTTAAGAAGACTTTAGAATCCATTGTGACGAAAGGCAAAGTGCTCATAATTATTAATGAGCATTTTGTCCTTTAGTCACAATGGGTTCAATACATTACTGTTTGAACTATGATGATTTCTCGTAAGACTAAATGTAAACCTCATCATGTGGGGCTTTTTTGTGTTATATTTTAGAGACCTTTAAAAGGCAATTTACCAATTGGAAATGTCTTTAAAATCGGACAGTCATACAGTTTTCCCAAAGATTGCATTACCAGGGATGAAACTTCCCAAGTTCAAGGCTTGGGCCTCTTCCCAATTCAAGGAAAAAAGCCATGTTATGTTATCTGCTGTGGTTTCCAATTGAGCTCATTCACCAATTCCTATATAGGAGAAACAGGTAAGAAATATGCTTGTGTCGTAAAGCCCTGTTTGTTATTGAAGAAAATGAAATCTTCCCTTAAATTTTAATTGATTCATTTCTGCAAGGGACTGTTTGTTTACTTTTCAGACCCTTTGTTTGGTGAAAAAGTTAACAAGATCACCATGGATACAGCATCACCATGGATACAGAATGTACAGTGCTGCTTCCACCAAAAGTTTCAAGGTAAGTGTTTAACCCATACCCTTATATGGGCCTTATATGCCATATGGGGTAAATAGACTGGACCAAATTGAAAAGAATAGCAGATAGAAAGTCAATGATATAAATATTTCCTTTGTTTATTTTATGGATTTTTTTTATCACTTCTTTATTTGTTTCCTGCAGGTGTCACATGTGTCGACCCATTTACCCATATGGGAATTTATTGAAAGCAACAACAGACGGCACGAATTACAAGAAATGGGTAGTATGAAGTGGGAAGAAACCATGGCGTTAAAGGCATGAATTTTTCATTGGGGCAATTTATCCTACATCTCAGCAAATGCTTTTAATTTTGCCCTATCTCATCTTCTGATTTATTTCTTAATTCCAACCTATAAGAAAACTCAGAAACGCCAAGATGAATGTAATGTTACAAGTTTTTGTGTATACATAGGCCTCTGATGTTGAGATTATCCAAACCAAGACTCCAGGTCAGTTACCCGAGGATCCCACCAAGATCAAGTTTGGACATGCCATGTCTGACCACATGTTAGAAATTCACTGGTCAGCGGACAAGGGCTGGGCCCGACCACTCATCAGTCCAGTCCATCCGTTCTCTGTACATCCAGCATCAAAAGTTTTACATTATGCTGTGGAGGTAGGTTTATAGTCATGGTTTACCTTTCAACTATGATTTAACCCTTTCCCAAACAATAACCACATTTGACGACTTTGTTGCAGATGACTTTAGAAAACCTTGTGGGATATTGCTCAATTTCATCACCTTTTGAAATGTCGTCTGCAAACTCTTTCAATTTGGGACAGTGGAAAATTTATTGTTTGGGAAAGGGTTAACTACTGTTAATATTTCTTTTTCATTATATTGCAGCAACAGTTCCTTTAATCAGTTTTCGCTGATAATCTACCATTACTTTAATAAGAAATTGTAAGGTGTCATAGGAGTAAGGACACTCCACAATGAACTGATTACCTGCTACCGGGGATTGAACCTGGGTAATATCCATCAAACTAAATTTGGTCCAACTGATGACCATTGTTAATTTACTTATTAGATACACTGTACAGCATTTCCTTTTAAGATCATGTTTGAATGTACTTATTACATCTTACTCAACCATTTGTATAAATGCGCTATATAATATCATTGTAGTTATTTGAAGGGACCAAGGCCTATCGAGGGGTTGACGGTAAAATCCGGATGTTCCGACCCATGGAGAATATGAAGAGAATGCTGTCAACATGTGAAAGATCATGTCTTCCAGTAGGTTCTTTGAATTTAATCCTCTTGATTTCTCTTTATTTGGATTTATGTTGCTTTCAACAATTTTTACAACTATTTACAATTTTCTGGTAAGTAACCAGTACCAAGCAAGAATAAAGTGTCTTGCCAAAGGACCCTCTACAATGAAATGATTGGTTGGTGTTGAGAATCAAACCCTGATCCTCTGACCAAAATGTGGTGTGTAAGCACACTATGAATACAGAATACCAGTTATTGAGAATCATAACCTCAAGTGATTGCTTTTCTATGACCCATCTACGGTGGCTATCGTGAACAGTCCAATACTGTCAAGTATGGGGGAATAAGTTAAAATATTTGACATGAAAGTGAATCTTTTATTTATATGAAAGATTTATTTATATGAAAGATCTTCTTTTGATCAAGAATTATCACATTATTTTAGAACAACAATAATTGGAATGATATTCTGCAGGTACTATGTTCATGAAGTCTATGACTACTTTTACGAAAACTACTTGATTTTTATTTATCATTGTCAAAAGTCAAGATTTCATTTGCCTACTTTTTTATTCTTCTCTAAATCACAAAAAAGTAGACACTACTTACAAGAATTGTCCAATTAAGATGATACTAACAAGTTTAAAAAAAATAGGATATACCCTTTTATTCCTGGATGTAAAGCACTTTTACTCATCACTAGCTCTACCTCTGTATTGCAGACATTTGAAGGAGAAGAATTGGTGAAGTTGATCAAAAAGCTGGTATCTGTGGACGCTAGATGGGTCCCCCAAGCTACAGAGGAACAACCCAGCTCTCTCTATATACGCCCCACCGTCATAGGCACAGAGGTGAGTGGGTATAACTATGGGGGTGTGTACAACTTGCAGGGCCTCCATGGCCTAGTTGTTAGAGCGCAGAAACACATGGTCCCTCTCTGTGTGGGATTAACCTAATGCTAAATGCCGAATCTGACTGTCCCAACTTGGAAGAGTTTACAGACGACATTTCAAAGTGGGATGAAATCGAACAATAATCTTCTAATAGGGCAGAAAACATTGTGGGAAAAGGAGAAATTGCTCATTAGTGCAATTTCTCCTTTTCCCACAATGTTTTTCAGAGTCCTCTGCAACAAACTGGTCATATTTCGTTAGTCTTTGGTGATGGGTTAAATCATGGCATAAGTGGATTTTTTGTATTCTCATGAAAGTTAGTCTCCCATCTGACTTCTAGTTCTCTCTAGCTTGATCAGCCCATATGGACAGTTAATCTTGGGGTCTTCATTTATTCATTATGAGCTCTGCATTGCAATATCAACATAATACTGTTGACGCAATGTAAAAACTTAAAAAAAAAACCCCAGCAATATCAAGTCAAGCAAAGTGATTGTTTTAGGCTGCTTACATCTCCACTAATGTATATCAGTCAGATGGCAATACCAAGCTCTAAGTTATGGAAGTAGACCTGAAACTTAACTGCCCATTAAGTATGTATGAAGCTGGTAGCATTTCAGCCCATAGACGACCCTGCATAATAAGGAACCATGTGATTTAAAGTTCTGGGTAGTGTTTTACTAAACATCTTATTATAAAACTTTGTGGAAGTTCAAAACAAATTTTCCTCTTATTTTTGTTTTGAGAAAAACAATATTGAAAAGTATCGTGTCATTGAAAAGATCTCTCCGGGAGGCTTACAATAACTTGTAAGATTAAATTTATTATGAATAAAAAATCAACATGTGTAGAAATACAGAAGAGTTTTTATTTATTTGGATTAGTATGGTTTGTTCAGCTTTCTGCTGCATATGCTTGGAAATTAATGTATAAAGGTTATTTTGTTATCCCTATTCCTCATATGTACTTGTTTAAGGGAGAAGTTGTCAGAGTAAAAAAGAAACCACTGCGACAAAGTGCAAAATCATTCTGAAAGACCAATTTGTCCAATGTTACAATGGAAATGTCGAATTCATCAACAGAAGTTCCTTACATGTACAGTTCTCTAAGTGCTATTTGAGAGAATGAGCGAATCATGCAATGACATTTTACCTGTTGTGATATCTATTAATCTACCTTTCCTCCCTTTCAGCCAGCCCTGGGCGTGTCGAGATCTATGAATGCCATTCTGTTTGTACTACTAGGCCCTGTAGGCCCATACTACCCCACAGGTATGGCCCCAGTCAAACTGCTCGCAGACCCACAATATGTACGTGCCTGGCCTGGGGGCACGGGAAACTTCAAAATGGGCAGGTAGGGCACTGTGGACTGGTAGTGGTAGTTACCATCTGTGACTTGAAGATAAAATGAAAAAAATGTTTCTGCTTACATTGTTCTGATATAATTTTGTTTAAATTGAAATGAATTAAATATTCACCAAGGGCCTACATTACGAAATAAAGTATTACCCTTGTCTGATATTCATGAGTGCTTATTTAAAATTCAAAATTCATTATAATCTTACATTAAACCTATAAGACCATTTACTTTATCTTCATCACATTTTTTATGACTATGGTTAAACCATTCCCTCATAATACTCACTTAAATAAACATGTTTGCTAGAGGGGACTCAAGAAAACATACAAAAGGTTTGATGGCATCTACCTGTTTTCTTATTTTCTTATTTTACATTTTTGATTTGTTTGCCAAGGCTTTCATAGATGGGAATCTATGATGAATGATGGTAAAGAAATATCAGAAGGTCTTGATAATCAGAGTATAAAATGAAAAGGGTTTGCATTCACAAGCCTTTTAGACGTTACCTTTTCTGGTGTACCATTGATGAACAATTTTGATATGATACAACAACTCAAAACCCTCCTAATAAATTGGATCCATACTATAGCATTGTTCTTGGTATCACTTGAGGAAAACCTTTATGTTATTGATGCCATCATTGGAGGGCCTTTGACTAGAAAAGATCTGTCATACCAGTGAAGAATGTTTCTTTTCTTTTCATTCAAATTGCCTTCTGCACTGTTCAAAGCAGTTATTTTGTGATATTTAGTTATGTCATTATTTCATCTATGTGAGCATTGCCAGTTTCATGCTTTCAAGAATATGTTCGTCAATTTTTGCATTGATCAAATGTTTATTTTGTCCCCAGTAATTATGCCTCCACAATGGCTATCCAAGATGCAGCAAATGCTCAGGGATGTCAGCAGGTACTCTGGCTGTTTGGAGACGATCATAAACTCACCGAGGTCGGCGCCATGAATCTCTTCACATTCTGGATCAATGAACAAGGAGGTAAATAGAGTATAAGCAACTATATGTAAATGATAAACAGATATTTCATGAAAATAGGATGTTATCAGGTATGGGTAAAAAGAAAACGAAGTTTTGAGAACGATTTTTCTACATGATAACACTCAATTTAGGTGACAAATTTGTTTAACAATTGAAATCCGTTGATTAATCTATTTATTTTATTCCATAACAAAAACAGTTTTTCCCTTACACATTGATAAAATGATAAATCTGGAGGTATGATAGGATTTAACCATGCCCATAACCTCATTCAAGCGTATGAATGCATATGTGTAAGCGACACATTTAGTTTAAAATGTGTAGTGGAAGGGTACGAGTGAATGTGTTAAGTTTCAAATATCTGATGAACATGAACATCATATATGTTTGTTTTTTATTTGGTTAAATGTTTATGTCGGACTTGGTTATGAGCATGGTTAAAGCATAAAATTGTTAAAGATGTAGTCCTTTCAAGGTGATATTGTCACAAGTGATGAAATGATACTGATACTGACATGATACTAGTGATGATATTCACTGTGACTAAATGTGAAAAATGATGAACCAAGAAATCTTAGTATTTCACTATAAGGAATATCATAAATTAGAATCTCTAGGAAGATATAATGAATCAATGTTGTCTCAATTGATAGATTTCTTTACTTTCTTGTTTCATTTCAGAAAAAGAGTTGATCACAGCCCCCCTAAATGGTCTTGTGTTACCGGGAATTACTCGGAAAAGTTTGATGGAGCTCAGTGAGAAATGGGTACCAAGCTTTTTTGACCTTATACATTGATAACTCAGTCAATATTGAGTCTGACATTGAATACAGAGGACTCAAGTTCATGCCTCTCCCAACACTTTTTACAATGTTTAAAAAAGTCAAAGCAATGTAATTTATTTGTCTATACAATAATCATTTGTGTTTATGTGAGAGAGATGTCAGCAGTTTTGTAAGGATTCTTTGCAATACTGATGAAGAAATATCTGTAGTTTGGATGGATGCACTATGCCATAATACTACTGAAGTTGGGGTGAAAACTATGTTAAACTAAAGTCAACTAACTACTCATTACCTTTAACAGATGAAATTGTTTTAAAAAAAACTATCTGAAAGATTAGGGATTTTATATTTTTGAAATAAAATGTTTTCAACTGATAAAAATATTACATCTCAGATCTTTGAATTACATTAAACTAGATTATTGATACACTTATCAACCCCTTTATAATGATGCGTTGGACATATAGCAAATTTATGCTGCAGATATAGTTAAACATTTTTTTTATTTCATAAACCGTTTATTCCATAAACAATCATCTGAATTTTAATTACACATAGTTTTACAGATACCATCAGAATGTGGCTGGGTGTCACAAAAGTTTGACTACATGTGTATACCATATTTTGGTCATGTGAAATCATTGAAATAGATTTGCAATCAAAGCACTAAAAGGCATGGAAACTTGTTTCCCATTTTGAGATGAAAACACAGATGTTTGAAACTTTTTGAATACATAACTTAATAATGGTATTTTGTAAGGATCTTTTATTGGTTATTATTTTTCAGGGAGAATTTAAAGTGACCGAGAGAGAATATACCATGAAGGAAATCCTGAAGGCTTTGAATGAAAATAGAGTGAGTCTAATTACCTTTCAATTAACTCTTATCTGATATTGCTGTTTATTTTTACTTTATTTTATAAAGAGAAAGGGTAGCTTGACACCTCATATCAATGTTTACATCAGCCTAAGTTTGTTTTTTCAATTCTTGAATGTTATAATTATAAAGTGTACCAACTGAAACTTAACTGAAGGCTTAACTATTAGTCAGTCTACATGGCAATTTATATCTCTGTCAGCAGTATATCTAGAGTTATGTTGCATTCTTACAAAGATAATTTTGAAAGTTTTTAGACCACACACTATTTTGAACACTTTGAAACATAAACAACTCAACCATGGTAAGGTCTTGTTCAATATCTTAATAAAGGCAGTATCCTAAAATCAATATGAAGATTCATTTTCCTTTTACAGGTTTGCTATTTATTGTCATCCTTAATCTCTTTTACTCTCAAACTGAATAAAATTGTTTGCTATCTTTTCTCAATACTAATAACAAAAGACCTCAAACCCCATAGATGAGATGCAAAATTCCAAGAGAGAAAAAAAAGAAAACCAAATACGATTCTGTTTGTTGACACTGTAACATTTCATTCATGTTTTCTAGCTGATGGAGATGTTTGGTGCTGGTACCGCGTGCGTCGTTAGTCCTATCGAGGGAATCCTGTACAAGGGAGAGATGTTGAACATCCCAACCATGAAGAATCCCGTCGTCACCAACCGGTGTATGAAGGAGCTCCTTGACATACAGGTAAACATATTCCTCTGTAAACACCAAATAGCATAGATACGCACTGAGGTGCAACATGCTACATGTTTATGACAAATGTCCAGTAAAATATCTCACAGATCTCCAATATTTTCCCATGGCTGATAGCAACTTTTAGTAGAGATAGACAATTGAAATTTGTTTATGGCGAACATATAGTTCCAGCAAGAAATAATGATTTCGTTTCCACCTCAGGTTCTCTCATTTACAACATTATTAATTAAAAAAGAAAATATTCTTATGTGCTATCATTGTATTTTGAGGGTTTGTGCATTATCTTAGTAAGTACTTCATGTTTATGAAGTACTTACTATAATCTTGCATTGAACCCCTGATTATGATGAATACCAGATGAGTAAGGTTACACATTGACAAATTTCCCTTTCAGTATGGAAGAACACCTAGTGATTGGACAGAGATTGTTGAGTGAAGAGGCACAAAGGCCAAAAGCGACAGACTCAATATGGCGTACCTTTCCAGGGATATTGACAAGGGTTTGTCAACTTGTGAAGATAATCAGCATTACACATAGCTTTTCATGGATTGTCAAACATATCTTTGTTGATTCAGGCGTCCAGATATGGGGTCATATTCGAGTCTTTTACACCAGATGTCATCAGAAAACAGAAAAATCCTATATTGTTGGTACTTATAAGAATCATCTTGGGGAGACAATTAAAATGAGAACCAACAATATAGGGTCTAGAGAAGCTACATAGAAGTTTGCTAGAGAAATATGCTGGGTCCAAGGTGCATTCTTAAAGGTTATAGGGTGACCTTTGGCAGGTCACCTCGTACTGATGGATCCAGGAAAGCCGTTCCATAACTGAAAAATTGTTGATACAGAATTAAACACCATTCAAACAAGGGCCCTGCTTGCACCTCTGATTTGATTAGAGTGTCGTTTGACAAGACACTTTAGAGCCCTAGCCTAGTACTTGTGGTTTTAGGAAAGCTGAAACATAAATTACAAACTGTTGACTGAATGTTAAACTGCATTTAAACAAACAGAAGAGAAATAGGCCTCTTATCTGGACCGCTGTTCTTTATACTTTGTTAGGGCAAATAGTTGACACCAATAACTAGTCAATAGCTGGTTGCTGCAGATTTGCAAGATGCCTATACGCTAAAAACCTCTAAACCCTTGGTTTGAATCTTTCTTACGATATCATAAATACTCAGTTCTTTTGTGGAAGAAATATTTCAGAGACGCTATTGAGAGAAAACTTACTCATAATGTTTGAAATCTTCCTTTGTAACAGTTTTTTTAGGTTTTTTAAAGGTAAACAAAATAATCTAACACAGTTTTTATAGAAATCTTTTAATGAAGTCTTTCAATTTTAGTTTTATCTTGCTGATAATTATTGCATTTATTAACCATTTGGATATTGAATGTTATCTCTAGGCAGCATATTATTGTTTTACTAGACTATGTGGAGGAAGGACCAATTGTTCATAATTACTGGAGATAGTTGTTCCTTTTACCCAGACAAGCATAAGTTTATTATTTGTCTTGTCCCATTTATTATTGAAAAATGTCTTATAAAATCATATTTAGTTTGAACGATTTTTGACTGAAACTTTTCTTTGTTCTATAATAAACTCTTCCTTAAGAGCCAGCAAAAATGGCTGATCATGTATAGCCATTTTTCTTTAAAGTTTATCTAACAATGGTTTGTAACAAATATCACATAGAACCTTTATAATACTTTTCACCTGCTGTTGCTCTCTTTTTGGACCTGCCACAATGTGGAGCAATGTGTTGATCAGTTTAAAAGTCATTCAAACCATTGGTTGATTGCTACAACTTTAATGTGGAGCAATGTGTTGATCAGTTTAAAAGTCATTCAAACCATTGGTTGATTGCAACAACTTTAATGTGGAGCAATGTGTTGATCAGTTTAAAAGTCATTCAAACCATTGGTTGATTGCTACAACTTTAATGTGGAGCAATGTGTTGATCAGTTTAAAAGTCATTCAAACCATTGGTTGATTGCAACAACTTTAATGTGGAGCAATGTGTTGATCAGTTTAAAAGTCATTCAAACCATTGGTTGATTGCTACAACTTTAATGTGGAGCAATGTGTTGATCAGTTTAAAAGTCATTCAAACCATTGGTTGATTGTCCATGATTTAACATTGATACCACAGAATCTCATGTCATTTTAATGTAGAATCTCCTTTTTTGCTATATATTTGTCCTTTTTTATTTTGCTTTTGAACCCAGTTTTTACAATTCAAGTTAACAAATAGTTTGTAATGAATATATGCTTCATTAAAACAAGCATGTACATTACAATGTACCTGTATATATATTTTGTATGAGGGTACATTGAACTCTGTTGTGCAAAATACAATGGATGTACGATTGGATGAGAAACAGATCGATATGAAATGTCCTTTGTGAATCTCAACTTTTCCCCAAATATGGACATAAAACACATGCCATCAATTAATTTTATTTAAACACACCATGTAACATAACATTTGAGAAACCACTGTGATAATTAATTTGCTGGCATCAAACAATATCTCCTTTTATGACAATGTTTTATGCAAAGGAAATCTAAATATGCTCAATGACCTTAAGTGTCCATGTGCCTGAAATCACCATTTACTCATGCTTTTTAATTGCTGATATAGTTTTGATTAAGTTCTGAAACAAATCCAGCAAGACAGAATATGTTCAAACTGGGAACATTTTAATGTGAATCAAATACATGTAGGGGTGGGCAGGACACAACTTTTATTAGGAGGCCAAATAATTTATCTTAACAGTTTTTTTGAATTCCTTTTTTGTTTTTTATCTTTTAATGAATCTCATTTATGTAATTTTGTTTCGAGATGTGTCTTTTCAAAACTTGCTTAAATCTGTTTTTGGAGTTGGTACTCATAGGCCAGTTTGCTGCTAATAAACTTGAGATCTATTTTACTATTAATAAATAAGAATTACATTCAGATACTCACTTACCTCTTATGACAGCAGCTCTCTTGTTTTTCAGTAATATTATTGATAACATTTTGAATAACATGAAATACCTTGTACTTGCTGTTAAATAGGGAATTTTCCTAGAATTTCTCGTAAACTCAGACTGCTTTAGGTAGAGTTCATTTTTAATCAATCACCCATATGGAAATTTGATACTGATCCAAATTGAAAAGCAAATGCATGTTACACCATCCATTTAATTAGATAAGGAGACCTGTAATCTGATTATAAGAAATAAGCAGTAAACTTTTTAATTATATCTTCAATGTCACAATAGTTTAAACTCAATATCTCTAAGATTTTGTTAAACTTTGAAAGTGATGTCTGCTACAATTTTAGATTTGGACCAGTTTCAAAGTTCTGTATAATGGAATAGGTTCATTAGTGGCAACCTGTCAGGAATAAGCAGAAGACAAATTAGCAAATAGGTTAGAAGAACAAATTGTAACAAATTCTTATCAAGCTCATGAAAATATAATGGTGAAGAATTGAAATTAGAACTGCTTGTATTGACTTGATAATTATGACCATTGTTGTCGTGAGCGATAAAACCCCTGTATTGATGCTTTTAAAATGTTATCTTCAACAAGACTTTGGTTGTTTGCTGTGTTTAAAAGATTCAGGAATCTTTTAAAGTTTGTTAGTTTAGTACCATAGAACCTCATATCATAAAATATGTACCTTTTTTTGTGTACCCTTTTCATGTTATTCATCTGTAGATTGTTAAAATATGTCGAGACATATCAATCACAGACCTCAATTAATTGAATTGTGCCAAAAGAAAAGTTGTTCTATGTAGTCACAACTCAATTCTACATATTTAGGAGAGGGTTTATGAAGGTATGATGGTTAAGTACATGCACAAACAGTAGCAGCCTGATCCTTTATAAATTGGTGTTAATTCACATGCAGCTGAAAACTTGTAAGAACCATTGTGACAAAAGGAGAAAATTTTCATCATGAACAGTTTTCCCTTTTGTCTCAATGGTTCTTTTAATCTCAAAAAGAGGTTTGTACTTTTCACACATTTCAGTTTTCTCCTGCTCTTACCCTAAAATTTTGAATGATCACAAAATTCCCAAAGAGAAGGCAGGATGATTTTTCTTCGTCTGAGGTGTTACACATTTGTGTAAAATGGTTGCCATTCTGTGGAAATAGTCTAGTTCTTAATTGCCATCTGCTGATCCTTGTAGTTATGACCTTTTTAATTAAAGTTGGTTTGAGGTAATGTTTTATACATGATGCTTTGTATGGATGGTTTAAGAAGAGAGATCGTATTAAACCTCCTATTGTAAGTAGGCACTATATTTTGCTCACAATCTATTCATCATGAGTGTGGCCATATGAATGTTGTGGGGGTTTTGTCACTGTTTGCAGCTACTAATCATGTTTTGTTTTTGAATTAGATCTGATTGATATACATTCTAAGTTTTTGTTAGTTTTCCTTTTTTATTCTTTTGGGGTTTTTTTTCATGTGTTTTATTATCTGGGTACAGTTTTTCTATCGAAATAGGTCATACATTTTATACTTTGGGTTGAATTTAACATTAATTGTTTCAGAAAAAGTCTTAAATTTTATAGTTTTGTTTTAAATGAACATGTTTTGTTAATCTACCAGGGGTATTTGACCCTATTTGTCTCTTTTCTGTCTTATAGCCAGGTCTTATCGATACCTCAATTTTTCTTGTGTGATGGAAATCTATTTGAAATCATTGTTTGAAAGAGAGATCTTGTTTATAAAAGCAATTTCCCCCTTTCAAACAAATTCAGTCCAATCATAGTTATGATTCAATACAATTTCTTATTTGTGTCTGCTTACTTTTACCAGTAATCAACAAAAAGAAGGAAAAAAAGGTATTTGAATACATTTATGTGAATAAAAGACTAGTTTACATGTACCATTATCATTAAATTCACAAATGTAAAGTCATTACAAGATGGCTATTGCTCATATTTAGAAAAAAAAAACTAGTGTGACTAATGAAAAAATTGGAGTTTATCGCTTGTAATGTGTCATTTCTTCATTTGTCCCTTCAGGCAATGTTGCTTTTTGATCAGTGATTTCTACCAGCCCAATGAAAGGGGCACATTTTATTACTGAACTGCTTTTGCTTCCTCTTTCAATTAAAAAATTCTCCAAAAGGTATTGGTTAAATTAATTGTAATATAAATAGTGCTCTTTGCTGAAACTCTCCATTTGGATTGATTATAACTTTTGGCAGTTATCTTAAAGTGTTATATCACGTTGCAACAAGTCATTTTATATACTTTATTACATCTTTTGTAAATCGCATTTGTTTGGTTTTCTTTTTAAAATAAAGGATGTGTTTTAATTCAGACTACAACTTATTTATTTCCCTTGTGTTGCCATCTTCCTCAGATTTTTTCTTATAAAAACCTTTTATCATACAGCCATTGGTTGTTATGAATTTCGTATATTATTGAAATCATTTGAAGTTATCATGTACACTGGGAAAATTGGACCTGAGCAGCTTTTCTTTTAGTAATAATACTGCCTATCCTACCAGATTTAAAGCTTTGAATCTAAAGTGGTTTAAAGCGATTTCTGCCAACTGATTCAAATTTGGGAGTTTTAAAAAACCAAACCCAAGTATTTCAGCCGTTTTGTATATTTTTGTACAAATAGAGCAGGCCAAAGTGAAAATAACCTACCCAAGGGTATTCTACATACTTGGTCTCAATACTGATTGCAACAACCAAGAACTTGACCGTCTTTCTTTATGAAAGATCTACCTGAGATTATTTTGTCAAATTAAATATCAAATCCATTTATCCATAATATTGTTTCTTCGTAAGGGGTTTATCAACCTTACTTATTTTTGACTCACTTTGCAGTAGAATTCTCAAGTTTCACTGTGATAAGGGGAGATATTGGATTTAACTCATTACCAAACAATAATGACATTTGACCATTTTGTTGCAGATGACTCTGGAAATCATTGTTGGAAAAAGAGAAATTGCTCGTCATTGTTGGAAAAAGAGAAATTGCTCTTATGAGCAATTTCTCCTTTTCCCACAATGTTTTCTGCACTATCAGGAGATTGATTTTCATTTTCATCACATTTTGAAATGTCATCTGAATTTTTTTTTAATTACAAAATTTGGCGTTTGGTAAAGGGTTAAATCAATTTGACGAATGAAGCTTTCACTCTTGTAACAATGGTTGCTCTATATGTAAACCAGTAACAAATTCCCACTATAAGGAATAGATTAAATGGTTTCATGTGCAAGAGTCCTGTACCTTTGTGGTAGATAGTTAAGACTCCAGAACTTGGACACCTAGGCATCTTCACATTGGTTCAAATTTTATAAGGGGTTGTTTTAACAGTTGTATAACCAAGCATGACCCAGTTTTTGTATGTAGGTTAGTTTGAGGTCCTCCATGATCATCTAAAGCCAGGCATTGCAGAATATTGAGAAAAGCTTCTTTTCGCTTGAAATATACATCATCAGTAAGAAAGATTTTATGCTCAGATGTAAATAACCCTATGTGTAAGCATTTGGATTTTGTAATTCATTTGACTATGTTATACATTTTGAACTTTATTTAAAAAAAGTATGTGCCTTAACGGTAACACAATAATGTTATCTAAAGATGACCTTTTTGCAGCAATGAGATATAATTTGTTTATCCTGTCACTAGTGTCATTTTGGGACCGATAACTAGGTGCCGTATAACATTTGTGATATCCGGCACTAACCATATAACCCATGCACGTGATGAATCATGACGTCATAAAAACAAAATGACGTCATGTTCACATCATTCTCTATTTATTTTTTCCTTTTTCTCGTGTTTTTACATTTTGTTTGTTTGAAAGAATACATAAATGTAACAGGATAAATAGAATAGATGGTTGGTGTCTTTGAATCGGAAAAGTTATCCTTCGGCTCACCGGATAACATTTCTGATTCACGACACCAACCATCTATTCTATATTTATATGCAGCTCAATGCAGCTTTCTTGGATTCCCTGGTTATAAGCTAAGGCTCTGAAGTATCTCGCCAAGGGGCACAGAGTTTCAAAACAGCCACCTTAGCCAGACGGGGCCTGCTTGAGATAAAATGCTATTTCATAGAGAAACATACCTTGAAAAAAAAGTGTTCAAAGTTCTGAATTTAAATATAAAATGTTAGACACCACATCTATTCCTTTTTTATAACGATGAAGTAAGAGTTAAGTCATTTTAATCAATATAAGTTTACATTTATATCTACAATTATAAATATCACAGTTCCAACATTCATCAAATTGAGACTACATACAAATTAAGTCTTAATCTATTCTCCTGTATTCTGTTAGGCTTGCCATAATGGACAAAAACAAATAAAAATAAAATAAAATGACCAGACTTTGAAGTCCTATCTGACTAAGATTCCATTTCCAGATCTATTAAACAATTACCATGCTCTAACCTATCACTTCCGTGATAAAAATATGGTGCCTTTTTTATCTCAATGCCTTATTACCATTCTGAAGCCATACTAGCCCATTTCTATTGAAACTTACTAAAAAACCTCTACAGCTCACAACTTTAAACTGAAATTGAGAATGTTTTCCCATTATCAAATTAAAACAACAATAATTAAATTGCTCACACTTTCAATTCAAAGGTTAAAATACTATAATGTAATAAGTCCTTCAAAACATGAAAGACTTGCTTTAGTCTTAAACAACTAAACAAATACTTTCTAGTGTTTTCAATTGAAATCAGTCTCAAAACTATAAAGTCATAGATGGTTTACAGAATAAGGAATTATCAGAGAGCAGCAATTTAGACTTGTGGCAGATCAGATCCCTGATCATGTGCTGAGATTCAAGCTATTTTCCCCGACTGAATATCCACTCCCAGGAGCTCGTCTTCGTCTGACTCTCGTAAGTTACTCGTCAATCGATCAGAAAGTGGCGTTAACGATATGACAAACCATCCCAGAATGCAAAGCACATTTCTGGTTGTGTTCAAGGCACTCCAGGTTTCAAGGTCAGATGAGGTGGTCTAAAAGAAGACAAATTAGTGTTAAAAAATGTTTAAACAATCAAAGGTGGTATTTTTCATGGTTACTGCAGGCGCAGCAGTGATATTTTTCTAAATTAAATCAATAAGCATTTTTGACCAAAGATTACTATAGAAAAATGATTAAAATGAATGAAAGTAATGAGTTTTGGGGAAATTCTATGAGATTTTATGGGCCAAAAATTATCACTGGCTCAGATAACCAACCCTGCATGTCTAATCAAACTGTCATGACAGAATTAATGCATTTGCTGATTAAATGAAAAAGGAACATTGTTTCTATGTGACCATAGAGGCCATTTAGTATTGTGGAGATGGAAGGAAATCAGACAGGGCCGACTCCATCAGCTCTTATACGACACATTCTAAATAATAAAGGCCAGTATTTTTTCATTTGATTCGACAGGTCTCTTCCTTTTTAACAAATAAACAATGCTGGAATATACATGAATTGGGTAACAAAAAATGAACACCAGATTTCAGAACCATACATTCACACTTCACAGGCCCAGCTGATTTTGTTCATCATTTTACCAGCATATGATTCCCTCCCCCAACCAAACAATGACCTACTTCTTAATTCATTGAGTTTTTTATAGTATATCATGTCAACAGTTCAGCAAAGGCTGGCTCATAAACAATTGCGGAAAACACCAAGGCTTGGCTGTGCATAGGGGGCGGTCAAGCTGAGTAGAGCCATCAGCATTATGTAAGTCAAGCAAGGGTCTACCTCTCAATAAAATCCCAATCTATCAGTATCAATATCTCAATCTTCATAGACCATGACATTTCAAGTTCCATATCAAATTCAAACTGCTTGTTTTTGTTATTCACTTAAGTTAATGTACAGGCTTTTCTATTGAACATCATCATACTGTGCAATTCATACATGTTACCAGGATAACATACAAGTGATAAGATAACAAATATGTCTTGCCTAAGGACATTCCATGATGAAACAAATGGAAGCCATCCAGAAATGAACTAGGTTATGTCATTCATTTGTCCAAGACTCTAACCATTGTGCAAAAAAAAAAATCATCTCTTAGCCCTTTACCAAACGCCAAATTTTCGACTTTCCAAAATTGAAAGAGTTTGCAGACAACATTTTAAAATGTGATGAAATTGAAAAAACAATCTTCTGATAGGGCAGGAAACATTATAGGAAAAGGATAAAATTGATCGTTATGTGCAATTTCTCATTTTCCCACAATGTTTTACAGAGTCGTCTGCAAAAACAAATGGCAAAATGTCGTTATTGTTTGGTAATGGGTTAAAAAGGCTCAACTGCCTAACTTACAGAGGTACTATTCCAAAGACCAGGTTTAATTTCGTAGAGGTTGATCTTATCTTCTATGGCAATGTTGGACAGGCTGATCACCAATGCAGCGAAGTAAAACAGTACAGACACTGCTCCATTCTGTAGAGTAAGGGCCTTTATAATGAAACTCCTCTTGGGTAGAGCTATATCAAACCTACAAGAGAAATAATGATGATAAATTATGGTTGATCCCTTAACCCTTAAAGTGCTGGAACCGACTTCATGCTTATGCAAACAGGTTAGATCCAGGCCAGCCGCCAAGTAAATTGGCGGCTGGCCTGTGATCTAACCTATTTGCTACTCGGATTATCCTTCCTCATCAAAACAAATCAGATATTTGGAAAGGTTTTGAAAAGCAAACAACACAAAAGTATTTTTAGGAAATTACCCAGCATTTTAAGGATTGATTCTTCTCTTATACTTAATTGTTTTCAGATAAAATATGGAAAGAATAGTTATGACAAAAGAAGGAATTGTCCATGAGTAAAGCAGTTCAGACACTGTCCCATTCTGTAGAGTAAGGGCCTTTATAATGAAACTCCTCTTGGGTAGAGCTATATCAAACCTACAAGAGAAATAATGATGGTGCATTACCATTGACACCTTAAACCTTCTACACTTAACTGTTTTCAGATTGTTTCCATATGGAAGGAATAATTGTGACAAAGGAAGAAATTGTCCATGCTCAGTTTTTCCTTTTGACTCAATAGTTTTTTATATAACGCACTAAAAATGTTATTTCACATACATTGAGCTTGTTGTCTATGGTCAGATGACAAAAAAAGTTGTTAAATTGTTAAACAAAACATATTTACAAGAAGAGAAACTGCTTATAATGAGCATTTTTTTGTCCAAATGTTTTCGCCTCATTACTGTAAAGAAAGTATCATACTTTATTCTCTATTACTTTTACTTTCAATTTGGACCAGTGGAAGCCTGGTTTAGCAATCAGTGTCTGGACTTTATGTGACTGCTGCAACCAACTTTAGATCATAGGGGTCTGAAGTTATCCTGGGGTCAGTACTATGTAATAAACTATAGCATAGTATACAGGGCTTTTTTTCCATTGAATTTGGGAAATTTTATCGCTGAAATTGCTAAATTGGGAAGCCAAAAAGCTGCTATGACTTTGAATTTTTGGGAAAACTGCATGATTTTAAAGAAATTTCCATTTGGGAAGTAGCCTTTTAATGGGAGTCTGTTATATAACATGAAAAAGCCCTGGTATATAGCATAGTCCTGAATCCAGGATAAGAAATAGATAAGAAAGCAAGGAGAGCTAACAGAGCTAAGCCAAAATTCTGATAGGGCTAAGAAATAATAATGTCAAAAAAGAGTTGCTTGTATGGAGCAATTTTTCTTTTCCTAACATTGACCAATCATTCAACACCAAGAAATAATTATTTCAAAAATGTACTAATACAATAGTAAGGTTAAAAATTGAACCAGTAGTTCAGTTCAAGACTATAAGTGCCTCATGTCGTGCTTTGAAGCACTTATTTTGGTCTTGCACTGAGTTGAATATAGGTTTACCTGTAAAAACTTACCTGTCACAAGCAGATACAGTACACCCCGCCAGAAGAATGTAGAATGTACACTGAACAGGAAGCGCCAAACCCTCATAGTGCTCTAAAAAGTCTAAATCCCCAAAGTTCAGTAACACGTAAGCCATCACTATATGCCATCCAGCAAATCCAGCCAACAAACCATGACAGAAGAGGAAAAACGTCTGTAACACCCTGTGGGTTTTGATGGCGAATTCGAGAGTTGTGTTCTTGGGCTCCACATAGGTAATAGCCTTCTCTGCTGCCTCCTCTTTTTGACGTTTCACAAACCTGTTCTTATTCTCTCCCTTGAACCCAGCTGAAATATACATACAAGATGTTGATTTCAAAGCAGAGTTAGAATACAAATTAAGACATTAGTTCACAAGTGATTTAAGAATCTATCTTTTGAGACATTTGGTTATAAAGAACAATTATCAATTTGAGCACAATTTTTCATTCTACATGAAAGATTAAATGTGAAAATCAAAACATTTTATCTTCCTTAATCTGGAAAAAATCAAATATCAAACCCATTAATAGGATTTCAAAAAAACAAGTCTATTTTTTCTGTTTCCTTCAATGTCTGCATCTATTCTAGTAGAGATGTCCTCTCTGTAGTCTTCATCTACAAGTGCTTTCAATCTAGGTATATGTCAAAGCAATCTGATAAAATGTTAAGATGAATGATAATAAAAGTGGGATATCATACTTCCGGTTTCTATGTAGAATTTCTCTGTAGGTTGTGATCTGACAGCTGCTGATGCTGTGGCGTATTGAGGTCGTTTATAATCCTCGTCATCCTCATCCTCGTCCCCCTCCTCCTTACGTTTCCTCCCCGTAATTATATCATCCTGGATCTCTGTTAAATCAGCAGCCAGAGTACTATCGAAGAATTCGTTCCTTGATGATTCACCTTCAGCTGTGGTTTTCTTCACCTTCTTTTTAACCTTTTTCTTCTTTGGGGTTCCATCTTTTATGAGGCTTGCTTTGCTACTTGAAACATCCTGCAAAATAATACATCATACTTTATTTAAGTAACCCATCTTACTACACTGCAGACTCATTATAACACCGTCGTCGGGAGCCATGATGCTAGATCCGCGTTAATAGTGGGGTTGACAAATATAACGCGGGGTCCCTTATGCGCTATATGCCAGACCATAACCACTTAAGAAACAATCAGATTCAAGAAGTAGTCTATTCATATTTCAAGATTGTGTTGAGTTACGGACTTATCATTGAATTTATTGTGAATAAAAGAAAAGCAAATAAAAAACATAATCAAAACTTACATGTTTAACTATATATTCCTTTTTATTTGTTTCATCACGATTCAAGTTAAGGATCATTGATAGAGGCACGTGCAGTTTAAATACACACTACAGAAAAAGGAGGGTGGATTCAGTTAACCCATGTTCTATTTATAGATTTAAACTCCAAGTAAGGAGTGAGTAAATTTTATCGATAGTTCTCCCAGCATGTGTACCTAATGCTTTACCATTTAAACAAGGTGTGTGTATACATATGATGGAAACAAAGAAGTTAAAACTTCATGTGTTAGTGATATTTGTTTAAAAAGTGTGCATACGGTTGGACGCCCTAGGTTTGGGGAAAAGCATGGGTGCACGAGGGGATTTATGCATCTGTGTCCGATAAAAACCTGAAGTTGCTCTAAGTTTTGAGTCAATCAGGCATAAAACACTCCCCTGAATAAGCGTGTACAAACTAATGATATCATGTAATTCATCAACACTATGTACACATTGATTTAAATCTTCCCTCGGGTCACGGATTGTGTACGTATAAAGGCCACGCGCTTTGTTTAAAAGACCGTGACAAACAATGGGGATTACCCAGGGAGTTATTGATTTTCACGCCTTCGGAGTGCAATTTGTAGGTAGACTTTCTATTTAGAATGCCGACCGCGTCATTTTGCAGAAAGGTGGAGATTTAGGCTATTGTTTAAGCCCTGATGTGCTTGAAATTTTGGGAGCCATAGGAGACCCGCGTTATAATGAGTATCGCGATATAACGGGTCGCGGTATAATGAGTCTGCAGTGTATATAAGCTAAGTGTAACTGTGCCTGCTGTACAAAACAAATCATTGTGACAGAAAGAGAAATTATTCATTATACTGGAGCATTCAAGATTTAAATACAAATTGTCCTCTCACTGTAACTTTTGTTACGTAACCACCTCACTCTCTACAGCATAGCAACAATCAATAAGTGCTAGATCTAACCTCAGAGTTACTGAGTCCATTCTTTCATTCAGTGGTTATGGTCTTGGACTCTTGCCCTAGAGAACTGGGATTGAATCCCCACAGGGGTACTATTAATCCAAAGTCAATTTTTCTAGCTATGCTTAGTTGTGGATATTGTTTGTAAGACTATTGTGTATAGTATTTTTTCTAATATATATCAAAGGTGCATGGCACCCTTATCTACCCTCTTGTATGCTTATTAACAATATTTCTCTAAGTGCAAAAATTTCTCAATATATTCTGATTGCGTTAAATTAGTTTGACTACCATACCGTTATCCTGTCTATATAGTCAAACTAATTTAACACAATATTGAGAAATTTTTGCATCTGTAATATCTCAAATCACATCAAACTTTTGAACCATTCATTTAATGGTGGACAGTGCGACGAACATTTTGTCAAAATTTATGAAGACGAATGTTTCCACTGTTATTGTGAAATAACAAATTCTTTTACTCACAGTTGTGAATTAATCCTTTTTTAAACATTCCATGCACTTAAAACCTATATATTCTGCATATTAATTTCGTAAGAATGGTTTAATTAACATTAGGTGACAATTTTTTGCTCTTAATAAATTTTCTCTGCCAATGCTCACTGGAATGTGAAAAACCTAATAAGCAGTTTTTTAATTGTTTAACGGCATTTGATGCCATTATTTGGTGGTATACTAATTTACTTAACATATCTTGTCTTATCATTTACGGTACTTTGAATGGACATTTTGTGCTTTAAATCCAAAAAATCAGAATTTCAAAAGCGCGACACTATTTAGATCCTTCAAAATTTCGACGTTAGATTCCCCAATCAGAAGTAAAAGGCAATCTTCACGTCAAATTATTTTGACTACCTGTCAATAACGAATAAGTTTGCTGTTTAGCTGTAAAGGCCATACCTGCGTGGCTCAGTGGTAGACTCAGAACATGGGGGCCCCACCGAGGCCATTTAGTTTCGTGGGAGTGGCCTTTGGCAAGTCACTTCAGAGCCCTAGCCTAGTACTGGTGTATCCAGGAAAGTTGTTTCAGAACTGAAAAATGTAGGAATGGCCCTGACGAAGAGGACCCATATGGGACCAGAATTGGGTAATGACTCTAAGCTAAACAAATATTTGAAAGCTATTCTATTTTCATGTTATCCATGTTTGTAAAGGGAGATAACTCAAAACACGTCTGTACATGCTTATTATGAAAATATTTAGCAGCTTATTTACGCATTCTCACCTCGCCTTGACTGTTACCGCTGCGAGCAGACGTGGGATCACCTTCCTGTCCCGTTGTTGTCTTTTTAACAACCCTTTTCTTCTTTTTCGGGGGAGCAGGATCTGCGCCTTCACTTGTTGTAGCTGCAGCTGCCGTCGACTTCTTTCGTCGAGGAGTTGGCTTCGGGGTTTCTCCATCGGCAGGTGTTTCGCCGTCTACTGGCTGTTTCTTTTTCTTGACGACTTTTTTCTTCGGTTTACTTACATCTCCTGTACCAGTTGTGGCTGACAGAGGTGGTAGTTTGGGTTTTCCTCCAGTGGCTGGAGTAGGAAGATCTGCCATGGCAGCAGAATTTACCTTTCTCAATGTTGTAAGCAAATAAACGAGTTTGATTAGTTTCTAAGTGAACGGTGTTCGATTAAATTTTGTTGGTAAATCAAGTTATTTCAATATCTCACGAAGAGTATATGATGATTTATTAGAATAACGATCCAATTTAAGACTTTCATTGATATTGTATTGTAATGTGTCATTATAATGCTACATGAAATAAAAAGAGTTTCATTTTTAATCTTATGATGAATTGGTAGTGTGGACATGCTCAAACGAAGACGTCTAGTACAAGGCACTTCCTGTTACGTTTGAAAACGGCTGAAATTAGAAATCAACAACTAGACTATATCCGAGGAATCCAGATAGAGGTAACTAATTATGTTATCGAATTATACAAAAACGCGTTGTGGATACATAAATGATTTTCACTATGTGAATGAAAATGAGAAATCCAAGCTTTTTAGACGGTTTAATACTTTCTCCTTATGACACCTCTTTGTTTACATTTTTACCGGTACCCTTGTAAACAAGAGACCTCATCTTCCCTTGGTATTTTAGCCGTGTACAAAAAATGGCTGAATAATTATCTCAAACGATGAATGTTTAGCCATTTACATCCATTGTTATGCAAGCATAATGTGACAGTAATAGGGTTTATGTATAAATACTACTTCTACAGTCTCGCTGTGAAAGCCGACTTTTATGGCAGATTCGGTAGAGTAGTTGGTTTTCTCTCGAAGATAAGCAACATAGTAAGTCGTTAGTACATGGATGGGTGACCCATGGTGGCCTCGCTTGGAGAGGGACCCGATACATGTTACATTGGTGGCAGCAGTGGGTTTAAGACTTCTCCTATCGGAGTTGCCTTCTCCACATGTTTCCCAAGGGCCAAGACTCAGTTGTCTTCCCCACGTGTTTCCCAAGGGCCAAGACTTGGGACGAGTCTTCTCGGAAGTGGGAGTAATGTAACATTTGTAGAATGTTAATGCAAATAAGGGACCTAAAGCCTTGTTTGAGAGAACATGCTGGTATATATATAGACAACACAACCGCTCAGTGTACGACAGTGTTTTTTACTGATCGGATGTGTTTGTGTCTTTGAAAGGTTCATTTGCTCGGTTCGTTACAATAACAGAAAAGATGTGGTGATGATCGGCCACTGGCTAGTCAAAACAATTCAACTTGAAGATTGCCTTCAATTTTCAAATGGGTGCAATCTAATGTACAAAATTCGAAGAACCAAAATAGTGGTGGAAAGTGGGCAGAGCGAAGCAAGCAGAAAATGTCACCTGGTGACAACAGTTCTTACAAATTTAATATACAGCTATGTATGGATTGAATTAAAAGGATTAATTCACAACTGTGTGTAATTATCATTTGTTATTTACCTATAGTGGTAATATGGGTGTTCAAATGTTGCAACGAAAATTGCGTCTCAAGTGGCCTGCCTCCATTAAATGAATAGTTCTTAAGTATGGCCTGACAGGAAATATTGCTTTCAGGGTCTTCCCCAGGATTATTTTCCACGCGCTGGGGTAGTTACAGATGCATCCCTAAATGGTGAAAGTTAAGGATTCTTTTGGAGTCAAAAGACAAAAAATACTTTTTTTTAAACCAAGTCTAATGTAAGAAACAATGTAACAAGCATGTTTATCAGTTATGGGACAAATTTAAAGTGCTGTTGGCAAATTTTAAGCACATTTGGATCAATGCAGGCGCTGGGGGAGTGCTTATTTTGAAATTCAGGTACTGGGTCCCCACCACTCTTAAAAGACCTTGGGAAGCCCCTTCTTTGAAATCATGCAGTTTTAAGTCACCCTTTTGGTTTCTTAATTCCAGGCCTTCCAGCGTTCTTACTATTTCCAACTTTTTTATACTTTTTTAATTGCTTTCTACTTTTTGCTAAAAAACTCCTGCTGTTTGGAAAGTAAAGTCTGGAAAAAAATAAAATATGGACTTAGCTTTACGCATGATATAACCATAAGATATAAATTAGGTATGTCAGGTGGAAAAACTTTAAGTTCTACAAGTCATGGCTGGACAATAATGGCTTTAGTAATAGCGACTGCTATGGACAAGGTTGGTCAAATACATTTACTGTAAACTGTTTTGTGTGTTTCAAGAGCATTTCTTGTGCGAACAATGGTTTACATCAGGTCATCAACCATGCTGATGGAGCAAAGCACAAACATAAAAGAAGAGAGGACACAGAAACTGCTGTTTGTTGCAAAACCAACTCCTTCAACAAGCACTCAAGGAGGTTTGTAGGTGAAATCATAAGAATATGAAATCTGCACCTTAGAATATTTTTAAGCTGTGGCAGTTGTTTTTTGGTTAACTAGCTAACTTGCAGTTTTGTATTTTCAGAAAAAATGGACATAAGACCCAACCACACCATCTATATCAATAACCTGAATGAGAAGATCAAAAAAGATGGTAAGTCTTGTCATGGGAAACTTTTATTTAAAGTGATGACTTGAAACATTAATCAATTGGTGAAAAGGCTTTCATTTTGACTTAACAAAGACACATATCTTTATTATCAGATTAGTAGGTTGATAACAAATACAGCAGGCAACTGAAAATGTAACTGTCAGTGGATGATTTTCTCAGAGATGAAAGGCCATTTTATTTTTTTCTTGGGAAATGGCATTTGAAATACTTCACCTTGTTGATCTTTAATGAAGATATCAATTTGATACATGGCTGAATTGTTAAACTTCAAAAACCCTTATTTTAAGAGTCCTTAATTGGAAAACTGCCCATTATAGACTGCTGTTAAAATACTTAAAAATTAAGCCCATGATTAACATGAATAAATGCAATTAAATTGAATATATTCTTATCCAAACTAATTGACCAATCAACAAATCCCCAACTAAAAAATTGTCATTGATGTTTTTATAAATAATAGCTATAAGGAGAGCACATTCATGTGTTTTTATGATAAAAGTTTTAAACATTAATAACAATAATAATTTCTTGGTGATTTGTCAACAGATTAATTTCTACAATGAACTTGAATAATTTACTTCATACTTTGGAAAAGGTGTTGTCATTTATTTCTGAGTTTAGAGCTAAAGAGACTTAAAAGGACAGTTTGTTTATCGATAGTTTGGTTAAATAAATGAGATTATGACCTGAGTGAAACTGTTATACTTGTACATATCTTATTTAGAGTGTCTTGTCGAAAGATATCCACAATGAAATGATTTGTGATGTTGTGATAAGATTTGTTATTTTTTATCTGAAGTCCTGGACATTTACCACCTTGCTTCTGCTTGTGAAAAGAAGTTTGAGTCAGGCAGAATAAAACCCAAGCTTCTGGACTAACCTTGCCCATTAGATTAACCATCTTTTATTTCAGAATTGAAGAAATCTCTGTATGCCATCTTCTCCCAGTTTGGTCAGATTTTGGACATAGTAGCAATTAAAACACTCAAAATGCGTGGACAAGCTTTTGTGTTATTTAAAGATATCAACAGTGCAACCAATGCCCTCAGATCCATGCAGGGGTTTCCATTCTATGACAAACCTATGGTAAGTATTCAGTCATTTTCAACTTGTTTTTTCCAATATTTACCTGTCGCCACACCATTGATTACAGAACAGGGAAATTGTCACAGTGGACAAACTGTTACCTTAATTGCTACATGCGTCCATCTCTGTTGTCTATCAAATAAAACTGCCATCACAACCAATATTTTATTATCGTCTAGAGTATTAAAAGAAGTCTATATTTAAAAAACTATTGTCTTCATTCTTTTTTGTACTTATATTTGATAAAACAGATAGTGATAAAACTTGACAGTATGTATACTTTGTTTGGGGACTCTCTTGGTTAACATGTACCGCAAATTTCTCGGATGCAAATTTGATATGAAAGATTATTCACTAATCTCGTTATTTGAAAATTATTGAGAGAGAAAACCACCAACTTTGTACTCCATTATAACGAATTTCCCTCTTCTGTCCGGGATGTTTGTTCAATCAGTTGATGAGGGGGAAAGGTGATGAGTTTTTAGGTGAGGTACTTTTGTTCACTGCCAATGTTTACTTTACAGAGAATTCAATACTCCAAGAAGGATTCAGATATGATTGCCAAAATGAAAGGAACTTTTGTGGAAAGACCAAAACGACCAAGCAGAAAAGAGGAAGAGCCACCTGTTAAAGATAAAAAGAAGCGTGGTCAAGCCAATGCTGCTAGGTGTGTAACTTATTTCTTTATTTCCTTGATACAAGTAACTTTTTTTCTGAAGATTGTTTGAAAGAGATGACCTCCAAGTTCACTTGTTGAATAACCTTAGCTTGACCCAGGCTTTAGGTGCTTTTAAGGTTGGGGTATGCCGGCATTTATGAGCAAGGCACTGTAATATACAATGTTGTTGGGTTATTTTACATACATTATTTCAATAATTATAAGACACTCCTTTTTTGCCCTTATTCATTAGAAGAGGTATTTTACTTAGTATCTGTGTAAAAGGCAATAACAAAGCTTGGTTCCAACGTGCCCAGCTTGACCCGTTAAGCTTACCTTGGGGCAGTTCAGCTTGCAATCTTCTATTGATTATGAGCCTAATATTATAACTTAAGTAAATACCATTTACTATCTAGTCAATACCATTTACTGTCTAATAATGATTAAAGGATAATGGCATTAACATGACAAAGTGTCATAGTGATATTTACAGCAAATGATTTGGGTATTTATGTTTAAAAAGATAACAATATATTATTAACCATTCAACCTGTTTTGACATTTTTTTTATTACAGAGAGAGAGCTGCTCGTGAACAGCCACATATGGTACCCACACAACCTGTTGTCCAACAACCTAAACCTGTCAGTGGTAAGAAACCTTTTATATAATATTCCTTCCTAGATGTTAAATTTGATATTGGAGAATGGCTTGCTTCCTTTCAAGTTTGTCTTAACACATTACCACCCAATGCCTCATTTTTGCGTCTTGCAGTAGAAGACTTTCTAAAGGCATTGTGGTAAAAGGAGAAATTGCTTGTCACAAGCAATTCCTCCCTTAGCCACAATGCTTTTTCCATCCATTCACATATCACAATAGTAGAACTGAAAGGTTCTTTATATATTTTTTCATATGGGTTTTACATCACATCAACATTATTTCAGTTATGTAGCAATGCTCGACTCTTAATGATGGAGGATGACCCCATACTCAACTGCCCATAAGGGCTGGTCAAGGCGGGTTGAACCATCGGCATTCCGTAAGTCACTCGGGAGACTGCCTCTCATGAAAATCTATATCCCTCTCAGGATTTGAACCCACACGGAGGAAAGGTTCTTCACATGTTTAAAGTAAAAAAAAAGTTGTCTGCAGGTGGTAATTGTTACAACGTTCAAAACACAAGGGAAAAAAATACTTCTTTGACATTTTAGGTACAAGAAATTGTGTCAAAAGGTGAAGTTGTGGTGTTTGGGGTTCTTTTTTCCTCAATGGTGTCAAATTGTCCGTTTGTGTCTGTATTTTGCTTTTCTCAAGTTATTTGCCATTATGACATTAATTGATGTTGTTTTCAGTTGCTCCTGCGGCCAGCGCACCTCCCACCTCCACAAGTATTCCAGAACAGCCACCTAACCAGATTCTCTTCCTCACCAATCTACCAGAGGAGACTAATGAGATGATGTTATCCATGTTGTTTAACCAGTGAGTGTACTGCCTTATCTAGAAAAAAAAACATTTTCAAATATGTCAAGTGGCCTTATGATTAAAAATCACCTTTACATTGGCTCTAGGGTAATTATCAGCAGCATTTGATTTTCATTAGTTTTGATCTGCTTCATCAATGGTTCTACCTTTAGGGGTGTGTAGGGTTATGATCTTCCTCCATCCATTTTGGGGTGGGCGCCACAATATAACTGCCCTATGGTTTATGAAGTGTCAAAACCGGATAATAATCATATGACTTCGCGGATAGGGCTCATTTCAAGCATAGATGAAAAGGGTTAGATTGTCAAGTATTTTAAATTACAATTTAAGGATTTTCCTACCTCTCTCTCATTCTCCCTCCCTCTTGGTCTTGTGGGTACTTCTTAGAATAATCTTTATAATACTACCTGAGTAGCAAAAATAAAAGGTTAAGGAAAGAAATTACTTGCCATAACTACTAATGTTTCCTCACTTAACCTCAACCTTTATTATTGATAACTTTATAGGCATGTTTGACATTATGCTGTTTGTGTTTTCAGATTTCCTGGTTTCAAAGAGGTCCGACTGGTACCAGGTAGACATGATATTGCGTTTGTGGAGTTTGAAACAGAGACCCAGTCTGCTGCAGCTAAAGAGGCCCTTCAAGGGTTCAAGATTACCCCATCAAATGCCATGAAAATTGCATTCGCCAAGAAATAAACATTATTACCTCATCAAACAAAACAAGATTCTGTTAAACCATTGCACAATGGAGCTGCTATCAGGTTATACTGTTTTCATATGTGATGTAATAGTTGGCTCTGAGCTCTTTAAAAAAGCAGTTACTAAGATCTCTCTACAAAACAACATTCAATTAAATTGCAGGTTGAAAAATGACTTAGGCTTGCAACGATTTTTACATTGTGTCCAGGGAGGTGCAGAAAATTGTTTTTCAATGCAAAGCATTTGTTATTGATACTTTTGAGGAAGTACTGTGCAAAGTTTTGTTCATTATTAAGTTTCCTCTTTGTTCAACAAATTGATGAAAAGGTATTATTTTTCTTGTTTGAGAGTTATTTCAATCACATTCTTTAAAGAGTTCAGCTACTTGATTATGAATATGTTTAACAATACTCTATTGTTGACCGTTTATGATGACAGTTCAAAAAGCGCTCCATGGTAATTGTAGAATCTTGTTAATTTTATGTCTTATCACGAAAATGATTGTTATGTAGGTTCATTTATAAATCATTTCATTTTTTAACAGAAAATCATGATTCATGTACACATATTGACAATCTGAACAAAGGTAGCCATTTTCCTTGAATGAATTTTGAAGTGAAAGTTTGAGTTCTTGGAATTTGCCACCATATTTTGATTTATTCAATTAGAAATCAATGCATGCAAACATAGACTTTAGGGAAATCGACTAATTTTATGTTCTCAAGATTGTGAAAAGGTCTTTGTTTGTACGATTAAAATTCTGAATGACTCAGTTCTGCTTTGAATTTATTTGTGCCTTTCCTTGATGAAACAGTGGTATAGCCATTGAGGTTTGCCAAACTTTTTTGTTTAATTCAACAAGATTTGTTCTTCAATGATACTCATCAAATATACATGTACAGTCAAACTTGTGTTAAGAGGTCAGCCTATGGGATAGGGTAAATTGGCTGTTTAAGATAGGTTGGCTGCTTAACACAAATTGATGTACACTTTAAATCTAACTATGTGACTTTCTGTAGTGGCTGTTTAAGGCCGGTTAAGGCCGGTTGGCTGCTTAACACAAGTTAGGCTGTAGTTGAACTCATCCAAGCTGTGAAATGGTCTTTTCCATTTCAACTCCTTCAAGCATTGGCAAAGGACTTAATAATTGCAGCCCTTCAGATAAAAAATAATTATTATTCCACAGAAGCAGATGAAAGAGGTGTGACAAGCTTGGGTTTCTTGCCTTGTCATTGTTTATTTCCAAAAGAGTGTTCCAAGCAAATCATACTTTATGAACTTCAACAATTCCTATGGTTTTTACTTTGCACCTTTAATGCTAGTTATGTTGTTATCCTGTGTTTAGGGTCGCGGCCAAAGAACCTGCGGGTGCCAAGTTTGAGCCCCTCCAGAACCTCTGGTTTTGTGGAAATGTCCTTTGGTAATGCACTTCAGAGTCCTAGCCGCATTGGTGAAAGTGTCTAGGATTTTGACTTTTTGTCCCTATATTATGCTATAGCAAACATGCCTTTTCAGGATAAAGAACTAGAGATTTCAGGATTTTGAAATTCTTCAACTTTCACCCATGTTAAAGCCAAAAATTGTCAAATACAGGAAAGCTGTGATCACTCAATTGTTGAAACCATCAAACCCCATGTAATCATGTGATTGAGAATGACCCTGAACTTGCCCTTCTGGTAGAACCTTCAGCATACCGTAAGTGTTGGAACGCATAAAACCCATGTTTTGCATGATAAGAACATATCCCTTCACAGTATTGAAGTCTTAACCCTTTCCCAAACATTAACGACATTTGATGACTTTGTTACAGACAACTTTTGAAAACTGGGATGAGGAGAAATTACTCGCAACAAGCAATTTTTTTCTTTTCCCACAAGGTTTTCTGCACTTTCTGAAGAATATCGTTCAATTTCATCACATTTTTAAATGTCGTCTGCAAACTCTTTCAATTTAGGACAGTCGAAAATTTGTTGTTTGGGAAAGGGTTAAAAGGTTGATAGAAAATCCTTGACCATACCATTTGCTGCAGAAAAAAAAAAAAAGGATTTATATGTTAATCATATGAATTTAGAATTGTGATCTACCTCTATGGGCTAACACTTCTACCATACATTATAATCTTAGCACTGTTCAATTTGTCAGGATTTACACTAAGAAAGATTTACGAATATTTTAGGCATAAAAGCAGAGTCCAAGGTCAATCTCCAATGAGACAAGTCATTTTGTGATTTGTCCCAGGAAATTATTTGCCATATAAGGGAATTTGATCCAGTATCTACTGTTACCATTTTCAACAGGCAATACAATCCAATTAATAAATTGAAAAATGCATGATTTATTAGCACAAAAAGGTTTTGGACTGAAATACATAATGGTTAAGATAGCTTATAACTTGGGATCCAGGGTTTGAGCCAATCTGAACACATCAGGTTTATCCAATGAAAACACCTGAAATAATAGGGATGACGCCATATTGTTTCCCGCGAGAATGACGTCGCTTTACTTTCGTTTTTAAAAATAGATCTAAAATGTGAAATCTTAAGTCATTAAAATTGATTGAGGAAACAACTGTTCATGTTACAACAACAATTTCGCCATTTGGTATGAACTACTGATAAAAAATGATGTAAAAGGATGTCCAACACTTCCATACACATTGAACTACTAAACGCTTAGAAAAAGTGTTAATTGCCGGATGCCGAATTACCCGAAAAATTGTAACCCTACACTTATATCCGAGGTGTATTTCACATCTCACAGAAATACCAGAGTAGTTCCGATTGGGTTTGAGCCTCTCCGATACCTGTAATGTCATTGGAGTGTCCTTTGGTAAGGCACTTCAAATCCCTCGACTACAACTGGTGAATCAAAGAAAGCTTAAAATAACTGAAAAATTGTTGACATGGTATTTAACCCTATATGGAAAAAAATATGCCTTTATTGATACAAACTTTTTGTACAACAACAGTGAGGAAAAGAAGGGGCAACATTATGGATGAATATGTAAAATCTAAAATAATTGAATATATTTATGTTTATTGTCATCTCATTAACTGTTGATTTTATACATGATAAACCCAACAATTTAAACATCAATTTATCTATCATTAAATAGCTTTTCATCAATAAAAGGAAATATACATTAAAGCAATTAACTAAAAACATTTCAGGCTGCCCTTTTCAATTTGCAGGACAACCTCTGCCAGTTACACCCAAAGTTGCCACAGAAAAAGTACATGTACTTGAAATTGCATTTCAAAAGAATGAGCAAATCCCACATCAATTCTTCCTTTAGATCACTACACAGCTGCACTTGAGTTCTCAAAATAAACAAAGAAGGGGAGCTGGATGTTTCCAAGATATACTAGAGACTAAACTGTTGGCGTTTTGAATCGGGAATGTTATTGGGCAAGGCACAGGAATATTGCCCATGAAGCTGAAGGTGATCCAGATATTAAACTGAAGACAAGTCTGATAACCTTTTCTACTCAAGACACCAACCATCTTTTCTATTTATCCTGTTACCTATATGGATTCAAAGAAAATTATAAAATACAATAGAGGAAACTAAACCAAAAATCAATACCGACAGATGTACATGTCAATCATGCACTGTATCATTAGATGCCTCTTGATCTAGGGACAAATCACAAAAGTGCTTACAGCAGCCTACCATCTGTCCAAATACAGTGAAGCCTCGTTTATTAAGACCTTGATTATCCGGATGTCTCGCAATCCGAACGACTTTGGAAGGGAAAGGACTTATTGTGCAGTAATTTGCTTAACCAATTACTAAACAATAACGACATTTGACCAGTTAATTGCAGATGACTCTTAAAAATACTATGGGTAAAGGAGAAATTGCTCGTGACTAGAAATTTCTCCTTGAACCACAATGTTTTCTGCCATATCAGAAGATTCATTTTGAATTTCATCACGTTTTGAAATTTCGACTGCAACTCTTTCAATTTGGGACAGTCGAAAATTTGGCGTTTGGTAAAGGCTTATACATATACATGTGCATATAGACCGTTTTTGTCTAAATATGTATAAGACCAGGCCCTGCTTCGTTAGTCAGGATTATTGGTTAATCCGGAAATCTTGGGAACGGACGTGTTCTTATTAACGAGATATTACTGTATTGCACTGTTGACAGGATAAATCCCTTTATTCTATTACTTTAGGAGATATATTGGGATCACTCTGTGACAATTTTGAAGGAAATAAAAACACTTTCTGTATTGCACTGCAGAGAGATAAACTGCAGGTTGATATAAATTACAGAGGTTGTGTAATTAGTTGTGATAGAGGGATAATTTTCTCACAATGTCTTCAACTGACTTTATTTGTATATGCTCGCACATCACATGAATTCAATAAACAAATTACTTAACTGGATTCAAATAATACAAAAACTCCTTCACTCGTAATGTTGTCATTGTCTTACAATCCTTTTTCCTTCAGACTGTATTTTTAATTCGACTCATTACAAATTTTTGTATCTTGGAAATCAGTAACCTCTACATAGTGAATGATACCTGCAGGAAAGTGTATTTATGTTGTACATTTTCAATAATACGAGGTAGAGTTTAAGGTTTTGTTTTTTATAGTATTATCCTTAGTGAAAGGGCCAGTTTGGCTTATGAGACAATTTTCACTGATCGTACCATGTACCACCCAACTTCTATCACTATGCCAGGTGCCTAGCAGATATAAGTCAGTAGTCATTGATCTAACTAGCTAACAGAACTTTTGGAAGGAGGTGTACCTTTTTATACTCCTGGTATGTTCTTTGTAGTATTGCACCATAGTATTTCCAAGCCACTTGCTTCTTTCCCACATGTGGTAAACACATGTAGTATTTTCTCAGTAGTAGCTAACCCAATATGATTTTAATTCTCGGACTGCTTTCTGACACAAATACGATTGATCAGTGGATAGAGACATAGAGAATAATAGGTTAGTGACGTTAATGGGTTAAGTTTTTCGGGCAAGGTGTAGAAATTTATTGGGTGAGCAGAAGGCGAACAAATTAAATAACAAAGACGAGCCCGAAAAATTCTACCAATTAACTTCACTTACCTATTATTCTGTTTATCCCGTAACAAACTTTTCGAACACCAAATTTTAATCAAACAGAAAACAGTTTTTACATTACGCGATTGAGTAGGTGTGAATAACCGTAAGAAAGTAGTCACGAGACAAATCGTGATGTCATATGTGACGTCCTGGATTACACGGTATAGTTCTGAGTAAAACCTTCGATTTCTTCATCCTCTGATGATTTGTAATTGGAAACATTAGATGGAACAAACAGTATTGTTTTACGTCATATATTTTAATTCCAATGGGCCAGCTTATGTGTCGCTTGACCATATATGCAAATGAAGGAGGTCACATGTCAAGCAACCATGAATCACTTAGTTTTTATGGTACCCCTTTTCACGTCACCTTTTGCACCATGTAACGGGATAAATATAAATTATGTGCAGACTTAAATCCACAAAAAGTAGTCCCTACCCACCACTAGGTAAGTACATGTAATAGCAACAAAACAAATTAGCCAATGCAATACAGTCTGACACCATAATTTCAACATTGTTTTTCAACTGTTGTGTATCGCTTCCAGAAAATTAAAAACTCTTCTATTTCTTGGAATTGAAATCCGGCATAGATAGACCTTCAGTATCCAGACCCGAAGGTAGGCCTTCAGCATTAGAACCACTAGGCAATGGAGATCTTGTTATCGTCAGCCTTTCAGAAATCAAGTTTGTTCTTCCCCCCTGTAGTTCCACAACCTGCGCTGGGTTTCATACTTGGAACTGGATCTTCCTGAGACCGGCTTGCTGTCTCTGACAGCTCTGGGGGTAAGTGAAGTTTCTGAAATTTAAAAAAAATTGTAAAGTGTCAAATGCCATTTTCAACGGTTTTTCTTTTCAGTAATACTTCAATATAAGCCCTCTTATTTATGCTTCCTGGGTCATCTACCATTACTTGGCTTCTTTGTTAAAGTTTTTTTTTCACCTTCTGATGCAGGTGTTTTAAAACCCATTACCAAACAATACAACAATTAACCAATTTGCTGCAGACGATTTTATAAACCATTATGTGAAAAGAGAAAATAGCTTGTAACGAGCAATTTCTCCTTTCCCACAATGCTTTCTGCCCTAACAGAAGATAATTTTTCAACTTGATCACATTTTGAAATGTCGTCTGCAAACTCTTACAATTTGGGACAGTCGAAAACTTGGTGTTTGGTAAGGGGTTCACGCATATTTATAAATGAAAGGGTTCAACAAAATAAAAGAGAGATTCTGGAATAGTAGGATATTTAAAAACTATAAATGAGACCCACCTCTATAGAGAACTTTTTCCTCCTCAGTTTAAAGGCAAGGTCGAGAGATTCTGGCATGTGACATACTAATGAATTGAGTGAAGGTAACTGTCTAATGTGAAACAAACCTGAAATGAATATCAAACATGACAGAAACAACTCACAAAACAAGGTAGAGTATGAGTTTGTTTTATTGGTATTTTTACAATACATTAACCCTCATAGTGCTGGAACGGCTTTATAGTTATGCAAACAGGTTAGATCCAGGCCAGTCGCCAAGTAAATTGGCACCTGGCCTGTGATCTAACCTGTTTGTTACTCTGATTATCTTTCCTAATCAAAATTAAGCAGATATTTAAGGTTTTTGAAAGCAGATTATTCATAAATCTATTTTTAGAAAATTACCCAGCATTCTAAGGGTCAAGAGTATTCCGGTTATATTGTGATTCCTGGCTTGTAATTGAGGGAGGGAGATTTACGCTTTCAGCCAAGGCATGCTAAGGGACTTAATGTTCTGGGTACAGTTTTACTAAACAACTTACGGAAAATGTTTGCGTAAGTCATAATTGATGAACATGGATAGTATCTTCAATGAAAGTACAATGTTGCAATGTGACACTTCATTGGAAGCATCTCGGAGAGACGATTCCAATGATGTGTCACTTTGCAATATTGCTTCATCCAATATTGAAATAAGAGGAATTGTTATTTTAGACTTACGCAAATCTTACTTTAAGCGTAAACTGTTAAGTAAAACGGTACCCTGATGCCTGTCTCACTGAGGTTTGCACAATAGATTTCCTCATACACAAATTATAAAGATGAAAACAGTACCTCAGAGCAGTTTTACTAAGACATGCACAGATCAAGAGTATACAGTATGAAAACTTAATTGTACTTTTAAATGCATGTCCATTTTTCTTTCACAAAAACATTTACCTCTGAGATTCAAAGGTTACAGCACTTCTTGTATTTTTTTTGGTAATATGGGATTTAACCACTATTCAACAGTATTTCATTTATTTACAACTTTCCTGGAATTACCAGTACTTGGCAGGGTAAATGTTGAAGTAAGGTTAAGAATATTTGTGAAACAGGTCCCTGTACTGTAACCACTAAGCCACAGAGGGCCCTGCAGAGAAAGGGTTGTAAAACAAGAGGGCCATAATGGCCCTAGAACCGCTCACCTAAGATACCACCTATTTGAAGAATAGTTAGAAACATTGCTTTTAACTTTGACACAGAGTTTCTTGTGCCTCTATGCATTGACCTATTTTTCAGTCCAATTTTACAAGTTTGACACTGTATGCTTGATGTGGGACATTAAAATGGTACATAATTCTTACAATGTGGAAACTGAATATTTTACTTTTACAGATTGTGTATGTACAAAGATCAGCCCGTACTTTTGTCCAGTATGATCTATTGTTGCCATTTTGTTGTTATCATTTTGGCATATTTGGACATCCAAATTAATATTGATGTATTTTGTTAAAAATTCTACAATACGAGTATATAGTGGAAATGCAAACAGGTTGAAATTTCAACGCACCCTGGTGGCCATGTTTTTCGAAATATAAAAATTCATGTTTTTGTAAAATATGTTTATTAAGTTATAAATTTTACCATACATGTATATAGTGAAAACAAAAACACATTCAAAGTTCAACAATCCCTGGCGGCCATGTTTTTCGAGATATCTTTTTTTTTTAACACTCTTTATAGAAGGGCCCCTAAAGAACATTCCTGTGAAATTATTTTGAAATCTGACCAGTGGTTTTTGACAAGAAGATTTTTTCATGGTTTTTACCAAATATGGGCATGGCAACCATTCTGGTCACATGACTGATTTTTTTTTTTTGACAAATTTTTATTCCCTCTAACTAGGGATGCTTCATATGATATCTCATTGAAATTGGCCCAAAGGTTTGGAAAAAAAGATGTTTGTAAAGTTATAGATTTTAGCATACATGTATATAGTGAAAACAAAAACGCGTTCAAAGTTCAACAATCCCTGGCGGCCATGTTTTTCAAGATATCTATATTTCTTTACCAATCTTAATAGAAGGGGCCCCAAAGAACATTCCTGTGAAATTATTTTGAAATCTGACCAGTGCTTTGTGACAAGAAGATTTTTTTTAAGGTTTTACCAAATATAGGCATGGCAGCCATTTTGGTCACATGACTAATTTATTCTTTTGACAAATCTTTATTCCCTCCAACTAGGGATGCTTCACATGATATCTCATTGGAATTGGCCCAGAGGTTTGGAAAAAAAGATGTTTGTAAAGTTATAAATTTTAGCATTCATGTATATAGTGAAAACAAAATCACGTTCAAAGTTCAACACAGCCTGGTGGCCATGTTTTTTGTGATATCAAAATTCTTTGAACAAATTTTGAAAAGAGCCCCCTAAAGAACATTCCTGTGAAATTATTTTGAATTCTGACCAGTGGTTTCAGACAAGAAGATTTTTTAAAAATTGCAGAAATACCCCTTTTTTCATGCCACAGCAACCAAAGTTCTGCATGTAATCAGTTTCTTTGAACAACTTTTAAAGAGCATCACCCAACACACATTCCTGTGAAGTTTGGTTAAGATTGGCCCAATGGTTTAGAAGGAGAAGACGTTTAAAGAAATTGTTGACGACGCAAAACGCACAACGGACGACAGACATTGGGCGATCACAAAAGCTCACCTTGAGCACTTTGTGCTCAGGTGAGCTAACAAAAAAAACAATCCTGGATCAAATTAAACAACCATCTATCTCATTTTAAACCCCAATCTTTAGACAGACTATACAGTGAAGGCTGCAATACCTGAGATTATCTAGGATTATCTAAATATAAGATGCAGTTCATGCCTTGTTGATAACTCATAGCACACACCTACTGCCAGTTATCAAGTATTCATGAGGAGGAAAAGATAAATTTGAAATGAATAGAACATGAGAAATTATCACCTACCATGATATTCTTTGTAGGCAGGATTCTTTTCTTTGTCTGACCCGACAAAACTGTCCACATGGACCACTGTATCACATAGCCTCTCTAGTCTTCTTACATAAACTTTATCCTAAATAGAATTACAACAAGGTTTAGGTTACCTTAGAAATAAAAACTTAACAAAATAATCATCTTTTAAAGTCTGTCTTGTGCACTTAACCATATACTTTGAACACTTTATAACGTCTTCGCCCTGATTTTGATTTGATAGAGATTTGGTGTCTTCCCTTGTATGCAACATTGTCGTCTGGTCTAAATTGAAAGCACAGCAGAAGTCAATATCATTTATGAAAAAAATAAGTACTTTGTGTATGTTGGTACAGAAACAAACTTGATTAAGTTGAAAGAAAATATTGTTAAAACAAGACAGTTTTGTATGAAATACATTTAACCGTAGCAACACTCATTGATTTTACATACTAGCTCACTTTATACGGGTCTTTAACCAAAATATGAACCAATTTTGCTTACAATGACTATACTTCAGTGCATATCATACAACAGTTCAGCTGTTGGACAATTCAAAAGAAATTGAGTTTTAACTTCCTAATTTCTAAACAAGTAGCTTTAAACATTTGAATTTTAATAAGCTGATAACCAGTATAATAATTTGACGGAGAGTGGACTGAGTGTAAAAAGTTCAATACTTTTGAGATTCCATGCATACTCACACAGAACAAATGTGTTGGCACAGTCAACACGCAGGCAGCATAAGCTGACCTTAATACGGCACGTAGACCCAGTAAAAATCGTGGTAAACATGGATCGTAGGCGTCTTCGCGTGTCAAGCCTCCGTTCTCATCCCACATCGGAGATCCAATAGAATGTAAAACTGAAACATACACATAACAGGTGGAACTTAAAAACCATTGCCCTACCTTTCAATACTCCTAGCTTTTTTTACCAGTATAAAAAAATATTTCCCCAAAAATGTTTCCGAACATGCATACCATTCTTTAAGAGGGGAGACATGAACAAATCCTGGTGCAACAACTTAATTAACCGTTTATTTTGGGACACTGACCCAAAAAGACTAGAGAGGCAACTATGACAAAAGTGGAAATTGCACCAAACAAGCTCTTGTACAATTGTTTCCTCTAAACATCTTTGCAATCAAGGATCATAGGCATTGTGTCACATAGAGCTTCCATACTGATTCTACAAAAAAACACCTCATAAATGTAAAAGGGTTCTGTGGTGTGGGTAAAATAGCAAACTTATTCATAATAAAGGGGGATCCCAGGAAAGATCCCCAACCAGTGTCTAGATTAATGGGATGGTCCTTTATCAGGAATCTTTGGAGCCATTTATTCATTGACGAGTAATTTTCATGCCTAAGTCAGATTTTCTTCCTGACTGTTCTCATCAGGTCTTTCACTTTAGCTGTACAGCACAAATTTACTTGTAAAGCCTTGGAGAGGCTTTATTAAAGTGAGAAAAGTTGCAAGGGCTTATTAGTGATGACCATACATGTATATATAGGTTTAGTTAAAATAATCAACTCTGTTATTTTGTTTCAATAAGATGAACACTCACCTATTCTTAGGATATTTCTTCTGTCGACTGTGGAACTTGTGCTGAACTTCTCTGTGTTGATATATTCTTGGATCTTTTTCAGTATATCTAGATATTTATCATTTAAAGGTGAACTGAAAATGGAATTATTGTTATTCAGTCTTCTATTTCCTTTTCAAAAATTCAGAAGAAATAACCATAGATTTCATTCTTATCATGTTATTTCATAAGTTTTCAAGAATGAAAGCTTTCAATTTTGAAGTAATGGCAGATTTCTTTCCTTCTTAATTTTGTTTTCTTAACCAGTACTTCATACAAAATATATTATGATGCCATTGACTATTTCCTTACATATGATCTTTAACAAAAAGAGATACCTTCAAAATAAAGAATGGAGAATCGGTGAACAGAATCGAAGAGACCTGTTACACACAAAAGAAATATAACGCCCAACCTAACTTTCAGTCACAGTCCTTTTTTTGATTTCCACAACAAAAGCAATTGTTGTTGGATAAGCACGCTTCTTTTTCCAAACCTTTCACTTGTTCTTGGAATAGTGTTTCACATCACACTCAACTTGTTATTTATCTATGAATGTTGCAGTAAACTGCTTTAGCTTTTTTTCCCAATTATTTCAGTTACCGTATAAGCTTGACTATAAGGCGCCCTTGCCTATAAGTCGTAAAATGCTTTAGCTTTTATCCAATGATTTCAGATACAGTATAAGCTTGACTATTAGTCGCCATTGCCTATAAGTCGTAAAATGCTTTAGCTTTTATCCAATGATTTCTGATACAGTATAAGCTTGACTATAAGTCACCCTTGCCTATAAGTCATGAACAGCTTTAGCCTTTTTCTAATGATTCCAGTTACCATATAAGCTTGACTATTAGTCGCCCTTGCCTATAAGTCGTAAACAGCTTTTGCCTTTTTCTAATGATTTCAGTTACTGTATAAGCTTGGCTATAAGTAGGCCTTGCCTATAAGTCATAAACTGCTTTAGCTTTTTTCCAATGATTCAGTTACTGTATTAGCTTGAGTATAAGTCACCCTTGCCTATAAGTCGTAAACTGCTGTAGCTTTTTTCCAATGATTTCCAGTTACCATATAAACTTGACTATAAGTTGCCCTTGCCTATAAGTCTTAAACTGCTTTAGCTTTTTTCCAATGATTTCAGTTACTGTATAAGCTTGACTATAAGCCCCCTTTGCCTATAAGTCGCACCGCCTACTAGGGCTGGGACAGGTACTTGAGTACCCGGGTATGGGCCGGTAACAGGCCACTGTCCGGGAAGCAAATCACTACCCAATACCCGACGGTACTTTTACCTGGGTTATAAATCAACATGATATGTGTGAATATGTTTTCATTCACGAGTGAATCAGGCGTTTCTAAATCCCAAACTAGCAATCAATTATCCCCAAAACCATGACTCAACATGTGTACAAATATGGAACACGCACTCTATATTGTCCAAGTTAAAGGCTGCTCATCAGCTATTGAAACTATCAACATTTTTTTGTACCAACCATCGCAGTAAGTCATAAGGGCCTAGAACGATCCATTACTCGCAATTCAGTGTGGTTTAGGTGCTTAAACGAGTGGTACCATTGTCAATCGCGACCTCTCAGATTTTCAATATGTAATATTGATGATGGCACATTATGGAATTTTACAAAACATTGGTTTGGATGTCTGGGGAGCAGCATTTGAGAGTATATAGTACTTGTGACAGATTTTAACACATTATGTTTCCCCATTGTTTGGGGATGATTTAATTAAATCTGATCCACTTGTCAATGAGTGACAATGATCTGATCTTGTGTTAACATTAACAAACCTATGCATGTGCATCAATGCACACGTTCTATCGAACGTCGCACTACCAAGACCAATGTAAAGAGTTTAGATAACCGCAACTGGACATCATATTTCTTAAGTTTGAAGATGCGATGGGTTCTTTGGCATATCAGATTTGAATCTAAGAGAGAATAATATCAGGTTTGGGTACTCGAGTACCCGCGGGTAACATCGCCTCGGGTACCCGGGTAGTAAATTGCTACCCGTCCCAGCTCTACCGGCTACTTTAATCTACAACTATGGGATTTCAGCATTGACTTAACTATAAGTCCCATGTACTTTTTGATGATTGTACAGATTGTTAGATTTGCCCCATCAGAATAAAAGGCAATCTTCATGTCAAATCATTTTGTCTATCTTTCTGTAATGAGTGGTGCAAAGGATCGCGACTGTTGTTGTCTTCCAACGTCCATTTACATAGGGATTACATGATGAATTTTAATTAGCCAATAATTGAAAAATACATTGTATCTGCTATCTGTCATTATTTCATTCTTTTGCCATTAATGCTTAAGCAAAAACTCTACTCATGATTTCTCTCTAGCTTTATTTTGAAAGGTGGTGAAATTTACCTCAAGTTGAGAGAGTTTGAAGCGGGAAGACCGGCATGATCAGGGAGAAGCGTGGTAGCTTATGGGATATGTATGCGCCGAACAGAGGAGAAGAAAAGGGAATTCTTTTCATTTTTTTATATTAATTTCATTGCATACTATACAAACATATCAGACAAACAAATAAATCAGTTACATGTATTTAAGCTTAAAGAACATATTTCATTTTATCTAACGAATTATTTTACAGAAAATATTTAAAAACACTCAAATTCGTCGCTCTCATCAAATAACTGCTCAAATTATGCAGGTGAAATTGTCTCATCATAAACCTGATCATCGTAACTTAGCTTTGCAGTGTACAATTCATCTCTAACATAGACAAAGTCACTGAATAGTTTGTCTTCCGTTTCATCCGTAGAGTTCGAAATTCTGCACTTTAAGAAAGACATGGGACTTCATCCCATGAACGTTTAACACATTCACATACAGTCTTGATTTCTGGTCACTTCAAGTTCCTGGCCTTGGTCAGGGTTTTTATTGTCTGTTTTTCATCCAGTCATTCAATTTCTGGCACATGTTGACATTAGATAGTTTGTTGATACAGACATCAAGGGGTAGGAACACAGAGGTACATCCACCTGGTATAACAGCTTGGTATGAGCGGCGTTCTCTCAACCTGTCTTTCACACTAGCAACCAGATGGGCCCTACACATATCCCACACTAATAGACATCAAGGGGTAGGAACACAGAGGTACATCCACCCGGTATAACAGCTTGGTATGAGCGGTGTTCTTTCAACCTGTCTTTCACACTAGCAACCAGATGGACCCTACACATATCCCACACTAATAGACAGACATCAAGGGGTAGGAACACAGAGGTACATCCACCTGGTATAACAGCTTGGTATGAGCGGCGTTCTTTCAACCTATCTTTCACACTAGCAACCAGATTGGCCTTAAACATATCCCACACTAATAGACATCAAGGGGTAGGAACACAGAGGTACATCCACCCGGTATAACAGCTTGGTATGAGCGGTGTTCTTTCAACCTGTCTTTCACACTAGCAACCAGATGGACCCTACACATATCCCACACTAATAGACAGACATCAAGGGGTAGGAACACAGAGGTACATCCACCTGGTATAACAGCTTGGTATGAGCGGCGTTCTTTCAACCTATCTTTCACACTAGCAACCAGATTGGCCTTAAACATATCCCACACTAATAGAGACTTCCAGTTTACCATAGCCCAAGACCGCTTGAACCAAACATCGTTCAACCACTTAATGCATATGGCCTTGTAAACCCAGCCTTTTCCCTGCAAAAACATGATAACTCCTGCTTGAATCTTGTCTTTTAGGAATATCTTTCTCTTGAACACAACAGCAGGCAATGGTTCGGCACCATCAGCGAAACAGGATCAAATGGTGGTGAAATAGGCCTTATCATTTCCAGTTGGTTCTACAGAAACTGTGTTTGCCCCTTAGAAGTCGACTGTTCTGGTTCCAACCATGTTGAAGAACAGCCGGGTTTCGTCCATATTTCCTGTAGCAGATAACGCAAAGTTGTGGTTCTTCCGTAGGTCGATCAGGTTACAGTAGAAGTTTTCAACTTTGGCATCAACGTCTTTTGGCAACTTCTGTGCAATGTGGGTTCTCTGTTGTGAAATTATGATGTTTCAAAAAGTTGGTACACCAGCCAGCAGGTGCCTTGAACTCTGTTTCCTTGCATTCTTTGGCATGTTGTAGAGCCTTTAAACGAATCGAATTCCTAGTGATGAATAACCCATTTAAATGATTGTCCACGAGCCAGTCTTTCAAGACCATCTCAAGATCGTTGTAAGGACTCAGCACCACTCGCATTGTCTTGACGGTTTTTCTCATCATTTTCTCTTTGAGGCGCAAGTCACAGACCATTTTTTCTCGAAAATTCTCGCTCTGCAGCTCTGTTGGTATTGGCCTTGGCATACTTATTTACTTTCAGCTTGAATGTAATGTCATATAACTGTCTCTTTCTCTTCATCATTTTGAGCCTTAACAGTATGAGAATGTTTGTCAAAGCAATCCGGTAAGTTCTTTATAAAGACAGAGTTGTTTTATATGATTGGGTCAACTTGATGGCCAAACAACCAATCATTGAGGAGAAATGCACTTCATTTGAGGTGAATTATAATCCAATCAGACGATCCTGCAAATTGGAAGGTGCCAAAAATACAATCACTGGCAGATACTTTTTGTTTTTAATCAAATTGCAAACTGCCAAATAAAGACCATAATCCCTGTTTATGCAATGACTGTCACTGTTTGACACCTGGCATTAAAAACACAGTAGTGTTATCATATGTACCTGGGTGGTCGGCGCTGTTTTATTTGGTGATGTCCAGTGCTTCCATAGTCATGAAAACATTGATTAATAAGAAGAAATATTGATAAATATTACTAATAATTTGAAATAGTTTACATCAAAGTTATCATTTGGTATACTGATTATACTTCTCACACACCTATAACATTAAAGTTCAGAAACCGCTTTGACAAAAGGAGAAATGGCTCCAACTGAGCAAATTCTGTTTTTGTTACAGTAGTTTCTAGCCAAATGAAAACAATGTATTTCAAACTTAATAACTAAAATATGTATTTGCTTTCAAAATGGACTCATCACAAAATCCATTTTAGCTAATAGTTAGCGGAAATCTTTCTCAGCTATTCCTATGTTGAGGGTTTGGATAGCTAGACCTCTAACTGAACTTTCAGTTATAAAGCCTGTAAAGTTTTTGTGAGGAAACCAACTATAATATCGTTTGGTATCTAAAGCAAACATATATTCAACAACTTGGTAACAAAGAAAAGGATCAAAATATTTACAAGTGTATATACAAACCTTGATTGAGATGGAAGATCATCTCTTGTCACGGTTTTTGTTTTTATTGTTTCTACAAGGTCCTCTCCCATAGTCTTGGTTAGATCATAGTAATGACCAAACTTCACAGCCGTAGGATTGGACTGGAATATATAATGCATTCAATCTTTGCCGATTTTCTACAACAATGGGAAGTCGAGGGCTCAGTGTAAGACTATGTTCCTTACAAAAGTGAAGAACTGATACTGATCGTTGGTTAATTGACTGTTTTCAATTTCTTTATTCTAACAATGCAGAATCCCTTTTCTCATTAAAAAAGAAATCAGGAGCATTACAAACTTTCAGTGCTTTGATTTAAAAAGGGTTTATACATTGTCCTCTGACTTGCTAGCATCATGTTATTAAAATGTAAACCAATATGTTAGTCTGGATCACACACTCTTATCCATTTCAATGATTTTGCAGGATGCAAATTTAAGATGATTGTTTAAAAAGTAACCATTTCAATAATTCACTATATCTGCAAGACAAATATGCTATATATTGACCAAACAATTATGAACAAGGTTAGAGTAGTGTATCATTCAATAATCTATTTTAAGATTACTTTATAGATCTGTATTGTCATCTTATCAATAACCATTAAAAATATCAATTTATAAGATAGTCACTTTAATCTATAAACGAATTAGTCATCACTTTACCTGGAACTGTGGCAGATGTTTATATCTCCATGCTATTTTCATCTGTTCAGAGTCAGGCTCGGGTTGTCCACATCCCGGGTCATCAATTACAGGACAAGGCAGCTCCTAGAATAACAGTCACTTTGAACATTAGCTTTAGTAGTATCTGATCCTACACAGAAAAGGTTGTTGATGACAGGGGTCCAGGGGTAGAGCGCCAGCCTCGGAACATGAGGGATGTGGATTTGAATCCTGTGAGTAGTGTGAATAGCAGCATCTACTTTGCGACCTTGCATTAATCAACATTAGTGATACATTATTGTTTACAGAGTTCTGGTTATGTTATCACAATTTAGTACTTACTGCAAATTTTACATGTGAAAGAATCTAACTTTATCTTTAAATATCTATCTAGACTTCTCATGGCACAACCAAAGCAAACCTTCCAATTTCATGCCTGTGCTCTACTTGTATTTATATAACAAGCATGTCACAGCAAGGGCTTAACAAGTATACATTCAACACTAGCCCGCAATGGCACACATAATTACCTTTAGAATTTGCTCTGGTTCCACATCACAGCTGGTCAAGAAGAGAGAATGGCCTGTCATGACCGCTTCAGCACAGAAATATTTCATCATTAGTCTGGCATAGCTGCTGTATGTGTCCTCCTCTATTGTGAAAAAGAACAAAGTAAATCTGGTCCCTTAACCATAGTTACATTCAGCAACATAAGGGAATGATGTACAGATCTTTCATAATCATTATGGTAAAGGGAGAAATTGCTTCAGTAAATAAATTTTTTCCATATTTTGATTTAAAAAGTTGTCGGCAAAAAATTCATCAATAATGGAGATAATTGAATTAAAATGATTTGGTTGAAATGCAATGCATGGTTGGAATATTAAGCTTTCAAGGCTGATCTTCATCATTTGATGCATTTCTATCAGATAACATTCCCTTCAAAAGCACTTATACTTAAACAATACTCTATTGCTCATAAAGTCTGTATTTCTTCATAGCTTTTAAATGTTCCGAATATACATGTACTTAATATCAAATTTTGAAACTTTGAAAACAAGAAGAGAAATTGCTTATGAATATTTTTTGTCATTTCATTTACCTGCATGTTTATTCAAGGTAGGATTGTGCAAATAACCTGTATCATCCTAATCTCTGAAGACCAAAGATTTATTTACCTATCAGTAGCACCGTTCCCACTGCCATACCGCCACCTGAAACCGGTAAAATAAGAATTAGATACAGTCAAGTCTTATCCATCCAGACCTCTCATGATCAAGACAAAATTAAAAGGGATCGTATCCATTGTGTAATAATTTTCCTCCTTAACCCTTTACCAAATGCCAAATTTTCGACTGTCAAAATTAAAAGAGTTTGCAGACAACATTTCAAACTGTGATGAAATTGAAAAACAATCTTCTAATAGGGCGGAAACTATTGTGGGAAAAGGAGAGATTGCTCGTTGAGAGCAAATTCTCCTTTCCCACAATGTTTTCCGGATTCGTCTGCAACAAACTGTCAAGGTGGTTCTTGTTTGGTATTGGGTTAAGTTTAGAATTTCCAGACTTTCTAGGCCTTGTCTAAAATAGAAACTTGCAAATCAAATAGATGCTACAGTGTCATCTTATTTTCAATCGGAAATGCACATATCAATACATCCTCTAATCTTAGCATGATTTTTCTAAGGAATAACTGCACGGCAATATTTCCTAATTAGTCGCTTCATCTGCCTTTCATTCGTAATTTGAAAAAAAATCTTTATAACCAATGATTAAAAATATATCATGTTCAATGACAAATGATTGTCAAACAAGTAACTAGAATAGATTTTATAATTTCCATGACTAAATGAGTAATCATCCTTTTTTTCACAATGGGTTTAATCAAATTTCATGGTAAAACAAAACAAATGTTCAGCCAAATCTCTTGTGATCTGCTGTTGCTTTCATTTGGACTAGTCACAAAGTAAGTTCTAAATGAAGTTTTAAGAACAAATGATAAAATGATGACAGAAGTGAAACTTGGTTAGCAATTCAATATTGAAAGTGAATGTCAAAATTATGTACTTTATTCTCAATTCGGACTGCTATTTATCACTTGTGAATTATTCAACAAATACGGTAATTCCACTTCAAAGATGATAAAAAAATGTTTGGAAAGATTATATTAATCAATAGTTCACTAAAAGGAATAACTGCACATTGGCATAAATCAACATAGTAGCTTAGATTATGTTTCAATGTGGTAATTGTGCATTCTATAATTTCTTCTTGTTCTGACTACATAATGAAAGTCATTTGCTGCATTTCGGACAGCATTAAACCAAATAATAAAGACTTACACTATGGCTGATTATTTGACCGTTTTTGTATAAATATACATTTTCTATTGGGAAAAAATGATTGCAATTACCCTGAATAAACTTTTTCGTCTATAATGGTAGATTCATCTTTAGTTTTTGTTTTCAATGAATAATAGAAGCCTAGGCTAGTTGCTTCTTACATTTTTACAAGGTCTGTCAAGAAATCCTTTTAAGAAGGATATGATTTCAAAATTCATTGACAAAATTGAATTTCCCTCATGATACAAAGTCTCTCCTATTCCATCCTTAAATCATAGTTGTGAAAAGAATGATTCAAAGAAATATCACTCACAACATACAACCTAAGATTTGTTGAAGAGTAAATTCTACATTTCAAGGGTTCAGTACAAGACTGTAGTAAGTGCTTTACCTTTGTGGAGCACTTAATATAGTCTATCATTGAATCCTCAATTTGCATGCAGAGAAAAATTTGGGATCTAAATTCTATAGTTTTGATTTGTGACTTTGACATTGCTCAAAGAGTTTCTATCATTTCACATTGCACAGCTGATATGAGTAAGACCTATGCTTATGAAGTTTCTAGCGAGAGCCTCAGACTAGAAGAAAGTTGCTCCTACCTACATAGTCTTACATGATGCTATTGTTGGATTATAGTTTAACAACATTTTCAACATAATGTTTCAGTTGTATTCAATGAACATATCTCCTGTTATTTCCTCATCAGTTCCAGTCAATATTCCTTTCAAGCCACTGACTGCTAAACACATACAAACATAGCTGCTGCAGTTAGAAACACATAATCATGCAGACTTCAAAAATGAATTTGTAAGAACATTGTCCAAGCGGGGATATGAAGTGCAAAATCCATGGTTAAAGCTCAATACCAACTATCCTTTTGTCTAATGAAGATATATTGTTAAAAGTGGTCAGCATCTCAAATATCTTTAGTTGTAAACTATAGTGGATGGTGTCATGGATTTGAGGTGAAAGTGTCTTTGTACAAGTCACTGATTGTTAGCTTATTACTGCTACATTACAATGAAGGGAACATGTACACATTGGTTAGCTCTGTACATAATCTGGAAGAAAAAACAAACCTCTAAAAGTCTAAGCACTACCAGTTTAGGCTCTGCCTATTTTCATATAACAAGGAAACATATGGATAACTATGATACCAGGAAATCCCAATTTTCTATCAGTGTATAAGCAGTTAAACGATATCAGTGAAGAGTTGTTTGTCACTAAACTTATTTTATCCGAAATACCCTTCTTATCCGCTATATATCAACTTACCAATTACTTGGTCGAGGGAAGGGATTCCGGTCGATATGAGAAGTTGATTGTTGTACAATGATGGTTTTGCACCAGGAATCTGCACTACTTTACCCTTCGATCTTCTCTGGAAACTTGTCGTCATGTTCGATAGACTAAATGCGGCTGCAGGTACCTCTAACTTCTTCGTTTTATTTCTAATGCTTTTGACAGGGCGCATCCATCTTGAAATAAATTAATAAGTAAAATGATTCTGCTTCCAAGTGTTTCTGAGTTAATTTGCCATTCTACGCTGTTTTATTCTATAAATTACACTTATAAAAATCTTTAACAATATTGGTGAGATATTAAATCGATCGATGTGCATTAGTAATTCAAACATGACAAATGACTTATATTTACCTAGCTTAATCTTTTATTGTGAAGATAAAAAAGATCCTCTGTTGACAAACATTAGCACGTGACACATGCCGTCATAACTGTCGTCTGCAGTGTACATCTGATCGGCCGGAGACAAGACTGTTCTCAAGGTTTCCCAATCATTGCGTTATTTGATTTAGGGCAAGTTTTTTGGCAATTGGTAAGAATGAAACCAGATTTAAATGTAAATTTGATAGTGTTGCTCAGAGTTTTGATTCATTTGATTTTAGGTAGATTGACATTTAGGCAAAAAGAACACTGACAGATTATTAGTGAACAAGAAAACGAAATGTTTTTCCAAACCGGGTTTTTTTATTTTTGTCATGTTGCGAAAAAATTATTTGTTATAAAAAGTAATTGAGTTATTATGTTCAGCACTGATCATACAGTTTACATAAAACTAAATGCTAGTTAGTTTAAACTTATTTATTTTACATCAATTGTGACTAAGCTTGGAGCTTATTCATAATTGGAAGTTATTAAATTTACTCTTGATGACTGCTTCCTGATCAAACATGGTACTCTCGTAACATGAGGGTGTCACTCTTCCTCTGCACCGTTGTGGCCCAAAATTGCTAGTTTCCATTGCATTATATGGCTTCATTTCAATTTATGCTAAATGTTGGCCAGGCACTCCATCAACTTATTGCCTTCAACCTTATGAGTTTTTATTTCAGAGTAATGGATATAAAAGCTTACATGCCATGTAAAAAGCCAAGGAGATCAAACAGACTTGAGGTTAAAGAAGAGGGTAAGACTAAATTTGTGAAGCAGACGCCACTGGGTTATTTCAACAAACTACCATTAGAGCTGAAACTATATGTGATGAAATATCTTAGAAGTAAGTAAGACAATTAACATTTTTTGTCCCATTACATAGGCGTAGGAGCGTTTTCAACATTTGGGGGGGCCAACTTCAGATGTGGACCGGTCTAAGAATAAATTTTCCTGAACTTTTTCATGACTATTCATGCAATTACAAATTCAATGATATTATTAGAATTAAAAGAAAGCGTATGAAAATGTGTATCTTTAATAAAAAAAGAAAAAAGGATATGCCAGGTCTCGAACTCACGCGGAAATAAAACATATAGATCTAAACAAAAGGTGGCAGCAACCAGGCTGTCACAGCCACGGATTCAACATTCTTCAACCACCAAAGAATTAAATTATTCTTTAAGCTTTAGCTAACAATTGAAGATAATATTGAGTCCGACTCCTTAGAACACGTTTTACACTTCTGTTTTCATAATCAAAACTTCCCGGGTATTTTTGTGAGCTGAGTTTTCATTGGATAAACCCGATGTGTTCAGATTGCCATTTGCGATGATGACGTCAAAAAGATTTTGGTTATTGTTCGCAACAAAAAGCGAATTGGTATTAGATAAAGCACAAAAATACACATTTATTTTCATTCTGCTGTTAACATTCGTTTCTTTCATTTTTCTTTTCAAATATCTTCATTTGCCATTGTGAATATTGGGGGACCAACGTATACCCCGGTCTGGATATTGGGGGGGCCGGGCCCCCCTGCCCCCCCCCTAGCTCCTATGCCTATGCATTATAATCCCCTACTCTTTTTCTAGATACTTAATGAAAATATGATAAGTTTTTTCTAGAAATATGGGCCTAGTTAAAACTGATTTATTTTACATTGATTAAGAAATAAGTTTTTACATCTTGCATTAATTACTCTTGATTCTACTTCCTGGATGCATGTAACCAGTTCTTGCACCAAATCTTAATTAATGAAAGGTTGCAAAATGGACCTTGCTACTCACAGGATTCGAACCAACAACCCTTGTGTCCAGAAGACCATGATCTATTGCTGAACCACTGTTCTCCAAGCCTAACCCATATCATTATTTAATTTAATTGTGCAAGCAGGGGCAAACCAAGATGGTCTGGTCTTAATTCCAAAAAAACATCATTGCAATTCTTTTGTTATAAACCTTGAAACTATGAGATGTATCATCAATTCTTAAGTTTTGTAATTTCTTTTCAGTCGAAGACTTAAGTCTGTTGACAATAACTTCAAAGGCGATGCGCAATTTAGTTGAAGGTTATTGCAGTCTCCATCCCATTTTAAAGAAAGACCTCATTAGTAAACTCCATGTACAAAGTCAGTTCTTACCGCCATCAGTAGAAAAGCACACAACAAATTATGTGAATTGTTTTTCAACATTAGGTATGTGTAAATTTTGAATTCCTATTATCATATTATTTCAAGTATATGTATCGGTTAGTTCTCCTTTGAGAGTCAATATTGTACAATGGCTAACTCAGTAGATGTCTGGATAACAGGTTTATTTCTCTTGGTAACTCTTATTTGCCTCTTCCAAACTCTACATTATGTGAACTCATTATAACCATCTTGTGAAGACTAGTAAGATTCTTACCCACAAAATAGGATTTACCAAATTACTTTTAAGATAATCATTAAGAGTAATTTAGTGCAATTCTGTTTGCAGTATTGTATTGATAAGGGTAAATGAATGCTTTCAAGTACTAAAATAATGTAAAAATAACTAAAATAAACTCATTTATTAGTCTTGTGACAATTTCAAATGTATTAATCTGCATACATTTGAAGGAGAGAAAGCAAATTATTTGTTTTAATGGATGGAAGGCAAAATTGATTGTAGCAAGCCTAAGATTTTTCAGTGCCAATACTTGTAAATTGTGTTTAAAAAGAAATCATATATATATGTTTTAAGTGCAAAGAAAATTTTACATTTAAAGACAAAATCTGCTGCCTTCTAAGGATATTTCCTCCCAATTTATTTTTCAATTGAGGTAATGACAATGTTTATTGAAATTCATCTATATTGTATGTTGATGCTCATAATTTGGATCTGTTTAAAGAAAGAAGAGAAAATACAAGTTTTATTACGCTTAATAATTAGAATTTAATCATTCTTGTTAAAGGTTTGCTTGTGAAAAGATCCACCTGTTTATATGCCACAAAAGAAAGACTGAAATTCATCAGTGAAGTTCTAACTAAGGTAAATATTAATATAAATAGATAGATTAGATGGACTTATTATGGCATGATCAGAAGCACTTACCTGGTACCGTTTCACATATAATAAGACTTGATGTCTCCATTTTCATTGTAATTAGTAACATACATACCAAATTTCCAAGTTAGTTATGAATTCTAGATGATGTCTGTGACAATGTCAATGTGTTTAAGAACAGCTTTAGATAACATTAAGATAACTTTTCACAACAGCTGTACTGATTTCATCCATTTGTGGACAGTGGTCTAGTTTGACCTCTGTTTGAAAAGACCATTTTCCAGTTCTTCATTAATGATCATTTGTGCATAGGTTCATCACTTAACCTAGAAGCAGAATTGAGAGCTTAACCATATTTCTTAGTAAAGTTAGTCATCAATAATTACTAAGTATATTATTACAGTGTAAAAGTAATGTAATTTTCATGTGTACTTCCCTACCATTTTATTAACTTTGTAACTGTTAAACAGACTACATACTTTCATGAGAAGAATTTGGAGGCATCAATTGAAATTAAGACAGAATGGGGGCTACTTTTCTTGCAGTATAGGAGTTAGATTTGGGAAAGAGAATTTTGCTAACATGTCAAACTGAAAGCATAGCAATTTCTCTCTCCTCCACAACTCATTGTAGTTTCAATAGTTTCCACATCACATAGGGTTTTTTCTATGAATTGGGAAGATGCACAGACATGTTGATTAGGGAATTTTGTATCAATGTAATTGCTGTATTCAGGAATCATAATGCTGTGATATTTTGGGAAAACTGCACCATTCCCTGTTATGCCAAAACAAGCTCTGTCAAACCCAGTCAAGCTAAAAAAGATTCTGATTCTGATAATTTGTTAATCTATTGATTTTAAAGTTTACTGTTGGGATTTGTTGTTAATGCTATAAAGTTTGATCTTGGACTGTAGATATACACAAATAGTTTTGTTGGACCGTAATGTCTTTGAATTTTACCATTTCCCTAAAATATATACACACTCTCAGATTCTAATGACTTCACCTTTAGCAGACAATTAAAGATATGACTGGGAAAAATGAGCAATTTCTCCTATTATCACAAGTGTTTCTGCACAAAATGATTTAATAGTAAACTTTTTTTATACTTGAAAAAAAAGATGTCTTCTGTTTATTCAAATTTTGACTTGTCGCAAAATCTCATACACTGGAATTAGGTTTATAGCTGTATGATTATTGATATATCATTTGACCTTTTTTTTTTTTACAGCTGATGTGTTCCAATTACATGGAGAGTTGTGAAGATTTGAATAAATGTGCAGCAATGATGTGTTTTGGGAAGTTTTTTCACACAGTCATAGCAGGATGGGATGATTGTGAATGTATACGAGCATATGAAAGTTTATGTCATCACACATCTATACTGAAAAATGTTAAACTGGTGTTATCATCAAAAGCAGGTATACATGTATATGCCCAATTCTCAATCTTTTTATTTCCATAATACCTGGAGTATTGACTTATAAATTATAAATATTGATAGAAAATTGGTTCAGTCATTCCAGAATTATGTGCCACTACTAAATGTTTTCTTTTCCTCAAGAGCTTTTGCTAGCCAGTTTTCATGCCATTATTAATAAACTCTGTTAACCCTTTAGTAAACGCAAAATTTTCGACTGTCCCATATTGAAAGAGTCTGCAGACTACATTTCAATATGTGATAAAATTGAAAAATATTCTTCTGACAAGGCAGTAAACATTGTGGGAAAAGTAGACATTGCTCTTTAAGAACAATTTTTCCTTTTCCCACAATGTTTTCCAGAGTCATCTGACAACAAACTGGTCAAATGTCGTTATTGTTTGGTAACGGGTTAAGAACCTGAATTGATGACATACATGTACAAGAAAAATTGAAAAAATTTCATAGCCTTCCACCAATCTGAACACATCGGGTTTATCCAATGAAAACACCTCTGAAATAATAGGGATGATGCCATATTATTTCCCGCGAGAATGACGTCACTTTACTTTCGTTTTAGAAATAGATCTTAAATGTGAAATCTTAAAAGACATTACATTTGATTAAGGATACAACTATACATGTCACAACAACAATTTCCTCATTTGGTATGAGTTACTGATAAAAAATGATTAAAAGGGATGTCCAACACTTCCATACACATTGAACTACTTAACGTGCACGCTAAGAAAATGTGTTTATTGCCGAATGCTGATTTACCCGAAAAATTGTAACCCTACACTTATATTCGAGGTGTATTTCACAGCTCACGGAAATACCCGAGTGGTTCCGATTGATCCTTCCACATGTCAAGTTTTTGCCATCATTTTGGATATGGTATTAATAATGCAAAGATTCTTGTTGAAAGGCATAAAATCTTGCACAGACGTTGTAGTTCTTTGGGTTGAAAAATAGACATAATTGTAATATTTTCACATAAAAAGCATCCTCTTAATTTGTCTGTTTCATTTCGTTCTTTAAATAGTAAAAAAAGTTCATTCCTTAGAGAGTTTTGTTGAAAAATTGTGATATTTTGATTTTTTTTCCATTGCAGGAGGTCATCAGCGTCTAGAATTTGAGATCAGATGTTTCTTTCGGCGAGTATTTTTAGATCACTGCCAGTCCCTGCAAGACAGAGCTTTTTGGCTATCTAGAATTTTAAAGCCCTGGCCATTGGTTCATCAGGCAAGATTACTGGTGATACTTTATGGACCTGTATTACAAGGTAATGAGAAAAGCATGCTAGAATTTATATGTTCAACAAGTGCACATTTGCTCTTTTTTAGCTATCAAACAAGGGGGATATTTGAAAGACATATATATATAGAGAGATATGTTTATATGTTTGATAATTAACAATAATTGATAATTAGAACTGCTAATTATATCAATTCATTTATCAAAAGGTTTGTTTATATTGCAATGAATAAAAGCTGTTTACCTTTCAATATGATATGCTAATTTGATAGGAGTACTTAGGCATTTTCATTACTTTTTGGTTATATCTGAACAACAGTCAATAGTTATACCTATGCTTTGGTGTTTCATTTGGATTTCTTAAAACACACAAAAAAGAATGTTATCCTATTTTGTTTGAACTTACTATAGACTTTGCCTTTGTCTTGGCATGTGCAAATTATTGTTTATTTTCAATTTCTGCAGAAGAAATCTTGTGGTTTGAACTTTGTGAAAATACACCTTCAACTGCCCAGCAGTCCACACAACACTTTGGAGAACTAGCCAAGGCCTTACAAATGTTACACCATTACAAGAAAGAATGGTCAGAAGATGATGTTATAAGCATTATCGATGAAATAACAAGTAAGCTTAATCTGTTAAAACATTGTTAAATTTTTACCTTGTGCAATGTCTTAAACAATTGATAACATGGAAGTTTTGGGTGCATTTTCAAATGTCATTTTGATCAAAGACTTTATTTTGCATTCTTTTTTAAAACTTACCTTATTTCAATAATTTAAAAGATAGTGAAAAACTTCTTTAAAAAGGTTTGTAGTTTGAAACTAGTCAAAAGGATTTTGGCAAAAGATAAAATCAATGATTGGAATGGTTCTTTTCTTTTTGTTCAAATTTGTATTTTCTGAGTGTCAAAACTGAAATGTGTTGTATAATTTGATAGACTACACTTTGAAATGATTTAATTACCTGTGCCAAGAAAGACCTGCTATAAACTACCAAGGTGGCACATATTTCTCTCAATGTCATTTTTCTTTCCTTTGAAAACTTAGGAAAATATTACATTTTATCATTTGTGCTTCAAAATAAGCAGTTTTGTCTTAATTAAAGGGGATTATCAAATAATTTGTTTACCTCTTGCTTTATATGTACCCAATCATTACGATTCAACTGTGTCTGAAGACCACTGAAACCTTTGTGACAAAGAAAAATCATTTCTTGTGACAATACTTTCTTTATATATATTGTTTGTTTCTGCTGTTGCAAAATGTGCCTGTTTAATTTTGAATGTTCAATTAAATTACGAGGAAAGAAAAATGTAAATACAAGAATTTACAAACAAATCAATTCATGCGTAAATGTATTACACATTTTCTTGTTATCAAGGTTCACCAGATGAATGGTTGGCAGAAAATGTGGCCCATCTTTTGATACTGTGTGGTGATATAATAACATCTAAGATGCTGATCAGTAAAGCAATCAATGGAAGAATAGTTGAATTGTCCAGCCTGACTACATCATTTTGTGTGGTAGGTTTCCTTTTTAAAACATTTTTGGGAAGCAAGGGAAGAAAATTTTCAATGTTTCATACTTTAAAAATTAAAACTCTTTGATTTCTCGCAATCTAACTAGTATCTTTGCACATTGGACCAATCATGCTTTATGATATCATTTTGTGCAGAACAAGCATGTCACATTTATTTCTAAATCAAGCATGCTGATTCATTTACAATTTAAAAGCCTCCATTTATATACACGCTTTGGGCATTTTTTGACACAGGGAAAACAATAAACATTTTTGTGTTTCTAGACATATGATTAGGTGTGCAGAATGTCATATTTATCTAATATTCAGACCAATTTTTTTATCAAATCTCAACTACCAATTGGTCCAGTTCATTCAAAATGGACAAAACCGGCATTTCCTGACCCCTGCAAACAGCCATAGATAGTTGTTTTCTTCTTTAGTGGAAAAGTGACTTAAGATTCAAGACTAGTCTACAAAAAGAAAGTGGATCTCAAAGGCAATTTAAATTGTCCATTTTTAGCTTCTAACACCTAACATTATTGGTAGAATGTGACCATTTGTACATTAAAGCTGCTTATCTATAGATGAGAAAATGGAAATCTAAAATGAAAATACCTTTAAACATTGCAATTTAATTCTGTACTGGAGTATTCTACGCAATATAAAAACATCTCTTGACAGCTGAATTTGTTTGGAGAAAGCCTTCATATCTTCTTATAAAGCTGAAGCTAACAGTATAGACCTTTCAAAACAGATGCAGCATTAAAGAATCTTTAAGAAAAAAGGTTTTTTATTTTATTTGTCACATGAGAGGACATTGTGAGCCATACTCATTTGCAAACTCTGTAATGGTTCCACCACAACAAAGTTATAAGGCTAAGTGATAGTAAGTTTTCTCAATAGCCTGTTATATTCTGCAATCAAATACAATCAAATCTTAGGAAGCAGTCACTTCTGAAAAACAGCATATTCTGTATTTCTCAATTCCATTTTAAGCATTTAAAACTGTACTAGCAAACCCTAATTTCTTGACAACATTTATTGCAAGATTTTGCCTGACCCATTACCAAACAATAACGACATTTGACCAGTGTGTTGCAGACGACTCTGGAAAACATTTTTAGAAAAGAAAAAAATGCATTAACACGCACTTTCTCAGAAGATTATCTTTCAATTCACCACAATTTGAAATGTTATCTGCAAACCCTTTCAATTAAGGACAGTTGTAAATTGGGCGTTTGGTAAAGAGTTAAAGCGTGTTAAATATATGTATACAGAAAACATGCAAAATGATGTTGTTTTTTTATTTTCAGGTGTGTGTAAAGAACAGTTTTAGTTTGAATTATGTGATAAAAATGATCCAGCATATACTTACTGTGATAGATAATGTGAAAGACAGACAAACCTTTTTCAACAGTGTGATGGACATGTTTAAAGAAGTCATACTGGATATACATGAGTTTGGTAAGAATCTATAGTGTCTCTCCATGATCAGAACTTAATGAAAGATTTTATGAATAGTATAAACTCCTGATAGATTCATTGCATAACACAATCACTCTCAATGAATCAGGCTTTGAATTAGATATAAGCAGAGTTCAACTTTTAAGTTTGGAGAGTATTTCTTTTTTTTATTTTGAAACTGGTATTGAAACAACTATATATATAAATATATAAAATAAATTGCATTCAATTCAGACCTGTCACAAATTTCCATTTCTGTAATGGTTTTATTGAGGATATAAGGTTGGTGCCAAGATGGAGAAAGCTTATCCGTTAAGGCTGAGAAAACTGTAAGTTTAAGATGTCCCAGTGTTCAAGTCAAACCAGACTTTCTCATTTTAAACACCAACCATGTATTTGATTTATCCTGTTTTCAGAAAGATGTCGTTGTATTGCATATTTCAGAAAAATGTCTTTGTATTCCATATATTTCTCATGGTACATAATCAAAATATGGTACTCATCAAAGAATTCACTTCATGTATCCAAAGTTGGAAGTGAGGTCATGGTAAACAAGTGACATCACAATTGACTTGATAAACCTTAGGCTTATTAGGTTAGTGACGGGTAATGCTATGTTTATTTCGAGGGTTCAATGCAAGACTATAGTAAGTGCTTCATAAACATGACGCACTTACTATAGTATTGCATTGAACCTTCAATTTGTAAGTGACGGATAAAGGTTTTCATGCTTCCCCTTAATTAGGTAATTAAAAATTGCAAGCATGGTGTAATATAGAAGATTCTTGTATTTATTTCAGATGAAGACCAGGGAACAGACATGCATTTTATGGTTACATCTCTTGTGGAGTTCACCAAGAAAGTCATACAGCTTGCCTTCAAAGAAAACTTATCATAGTGTGAAAAGCGAATTCTTTATTTGCTTCTATGGTACTACTTCGGTTCACTTCATTTTCATTACATATCATCAAACTAATCATTTCCATCATAGTTTCATGTTTTAATAGACTTATATAGCAGAAGATTTACGAAAATATCACAACATATGAAGGAATTGCTAAATTAAATAAGGATTTTTTTGTTTTGTCAAAATGGTTGATAGAATTACTTAAATTGGTATCCTTAATACTTATCTCCTCCTGTTGCTTTTAATTTGGAACAGTCAATGATTTCCATACGGGGATGGTTTAAGTGAATATAACTTGATTGTATAACTGTCTTTTCTTTGTCAATATGTGGACAAGGCTCAGTTCACTGTATCATGAGTTTCTTTTTATCCTAGACCTTCATTCCTTCCTTACATTAGACTAAATTCTAAGTAGGATTTTGCTTATTCCTTTGTATACAATCTATTAAAAATACCACACCAATATGTCATTGCTCTCACCAGTTTCATCATTGCCTAAGGTTTAGGTAAAGTGGGGTGAAATTTCTTAGAAAATATGTTAAAAATTGGATTTTCTATTTTTAAGAAAAATGTGTCTTATATGTGTTGTGTTGTTGATGTATCTGTTTCTAATGTCTGTTATAGTAATTAGTTGATATACATATGAATAATTGATGAGAAATGACCTGTTGAGATTTCCTGTTTACATAATTGTTAATGGATTTTTTTTATATGCTTTCAAAGCGCTTCTGTGATAGAATATTATGTACATACAGTTAGATATTTACATTGTTTATGTTAAGAAAAGTACTGTGAATGATTGGACTTTAATTCTTTTTCTTCTGCAGATAACTTAATGGAAAGAGACAAAATGTCTCCTGCATGGGAGAAAGATCTATATCAAAAGGCCCTATAACCGTTTTGAAATTAATTTTTGTTTATAAATAATCTTTGCACTTTGAGTAAAGCAATGTAGAACTTTCCTTTCTGATCTCCCTAGATTGAGGGTACTGGCCCACTTGATGGGAATAAGAATAATTACCATAAAGGGACATCCCTTCCAATATGACTGTTTTATTTGAAACTTTAGTGGGTTCTTTACCTAAGATAAGTATGTGTGCTTTGTTATTGTGTGATGTCAGATCGAGAAAATGATTTTATACTAGTTGTTGATAAACATCTGAACACATGTTATGTTTTCACATTTGTTATACTCTCCATTTTAGATAATTTCAAAGTCAAGGATGATCTGTTTAATATCTGTTTTGCTCTAAAAAAAAAACAAGAATTCTGATGATAAAAAACTTGCTGTTTGTTAAAGGGTTGAACTCATCTGCTACAAGATTCTTTGGAAAACACTATTAGCGACAAAAGGATTGACTGCTTGTAATGATCAATTCATCCCTTTGTCACAATGGTTTATATCAAATATCTAAATGAATATGTTGTGGGTCTAAATGATGATTTTCGTAGGCTGATTTTGCTTTCAATTTGGACCAGTCATAAATGTCTTTATAGGGAGAATTGATTGATTGACTTGCATTTGAGTGCTGTCTTTGAAAAGCAGCTAAATATCTTCCTTAAATACTCTTGATCATCTTCTTTATCATTTTAAATTGTTTTCCATCAATAAGAGCTGTTCATGTGGAAACTTAAGTTTGAAATTGCAAGGCAATCCATGAATATTTTGTCCGGCTTGATGTTCATGATAAAGATGTGTGTAGAAATTTATATCAAAATTACATGAAAAAAAAGTTGAAAACCAAATTCAGTGTTTCTTGTTCATTTTAAGGTAACAAACCCATGTCGCAAAGAAAATTAATTGTCTTTTCTCATCATTTATAATTGTCATCTGGTGTTTCTTTCCATTTCAACCAATCATAGAATGCCACATGAGGTTCTCAGACGAATATGGGGGACATATGCTTATCAAGTAGAACCGTCTGACCCTATCCAGAAAAGAACATTTTAGAAAGCTGCATTTATTTTGATGGAATGGATAAAGACAGGAAACGAATTAAATGGTTACGCTAAAACCATTGAAATTTAAAGACTTACAACATGGTTCATATTACATGTTTCATTGGCCTTCTCATCTCACCAATGACCAAATTATTTCAAAAATATGCCATGTGGTTGAACGGTCTCTCCAAAGAAAAGTGTGTTGTATGATGAGGTATTACCATCAGAATCACGGGATATGTACATTGAACACTGACATCATTTCTTGTAATCGCATCAGTCTGGTTGGAGTAAGCTCATGATGTGGTAACAAGTATGTGTGCACAGCTGGTGGTGGTTAGGTTCAATGGTCAGTGTTTTAAAAGTGTCTATTCTAATCATACTTATTCAAAACAAGCTTTCAATCCCATTCGCAGGTGGCAGAAGGCATATATTGTGGCAGATGGTTCATGCAGGGATAGAGTTTTGTTGATAGACTGACCTGGAACAGAAGATCTGTGTGAAGAGCTGGTTATGGTGTTAAGTAGATATTGATTGACAGGGTGAAGAGTTTGGAATTATGTCCATCTAATAACTGTTGAATCTGCACAACCTGTTTGCATTGTTTTGCCTATGGTGTCAAGTATCCCTGATCATATGCTGCCACATTGCACTGGCCCATGCATATACTAGAAGTGCCGGGTGTATGTATGTACCAGGACCCCAAGGCCAACTAAGGTACTTTCCTTAGTCGTCTCTCATGATGAACCTTGCTGATTGATGTTGCAACATTTTAACAGTGTTGGTGTACAACTCTGTTTGGCAGCCGTACATTCAAGGTATACGGCCCTAACAATCAAACATTTTCCAATGTTTCTTTACATAAAATGACTTTAATAGCTATAAAATAAAAAAGAAGTTAGCATACAATGACCATATTCACACCTGTTATGGTATAAGTTGTTTTCATTTTCTCATGAGTTGTCTTCCCTGAAAACTGATAGAATTGGTTTTCTCCTGTTCTCTATGGTAAAGTTTGGATCCCTTTTTGAAATCTTAATCAGAATCATGTAATGCATCTTTCTACCGGAAAGTTGTTTCTCAAAAATGAAACGGGATTATCATCATGACAGAAAGATTAAATTTCCCACAGGCTTCAATGAAAATTTTTGAAATGATTATCTTTCCTAATTGAGGTTATAATGGAAAGATTTCTCGGTTAAACCTTTTAATTTGTGACAATCTTCAATCTGACAAAGTTTCACCAAGTTGGTACTATTCAATGTTGAGATATGCAACATCCTTATTAGGAGCCACGTGTACACATATATGCAAGATCTACTATACCTCTACTACAGATTAAGCCGTTGTAAAACCCCAATCAATTGCAACGAACCGAGCAAATGAACCTCTCAAAGACACAAACACATCCGATCAGTGAAAAACGCTGTCGTTCATTGAGCGGATGTGTTGTCTATACACATACCCGCATGTTCTCTATACACATACCCGCATGTTCTCTCAAACATTAGGTTTCTAATTTGCATAAACGTTCAACGAACGTTACATAACTCCCACTTCCGAGAAGACTCGTCCCGAGTCTTGACCCTTGGGAAACACCATTCGGAACACCTCGGCCATTTCATAAAATAACCTCGGAGGTAATGGGGAGCCATTTTTGAAAGTAGGTCAGCAACGAAGGGCCAATCGTATCTACTCGGCAATCCCCGTAACAAGCCGGGGATTTCCGAAAAGAGCCGATTGACAAAATATGAAACAAAGATGTGTTGATATGATCATCTTTAATGAAAAGGGTAAAAAGCCCATTCAATTGTGATATATAACTAATTTGTGTGTATTCAGATACATATTTAGTGCCTGTTTGCATTTTGCGTTATCCGCCGGAAATAAGGCGAATTACCCCAGGATTTCTGGTGTATTCATGTACTGCCTACGAGGTATATCTACCGACTTGTTACGGGGATTGCCGAGTAGATACGATTGGGGAAACACGTGGGGAAGGCAACTCCGATAGATGGAGAAGTCTAATCCCACCGCTGCCACCAATGTAATGAACCTCTCCGTGAAAAACACTGAGCGGTTGTGTTGTCTATACATATATACCCGCATGTTCTCTCAAACGATGCATTAGGTTCCTAATTTGCATAAACGTTCAACGAACGTTACACAATCAAGATTGTCTTTGTTTATTAGGTACACGTCCAACAAGAATGGTGGAAAACAAAATGACAGAAAGCTGAGGAGGTCACTCTTTCCATCATCGCCGACACTTTAATATCACACCATCATATATTTTACTAAACGTTTGCAGCTAATTGCATGTTCTAAATTGTTATTTTGTCCATGCTAGTTTTAACCACTAAAATGCATATTCACGGAGACCGCGAGGTATTGGTGAGGAAAAAAACACGTCAATGCTTTTGTCGGAAAAAAAGACGCATTTCTTTGATTTTCAGAAGAAGAAAAAAAGTTTGTTAACTTATCGTTGACTGTTATCCCAAGTTATTCTGGGCATAAACAAGCTGGGCGTACACTAGTCCAGATAACTGGTCTTGAAGGAAGCACGATAAATGTCCAAATGATGAAAAAAGCTTCGTTCACGGATCATTATTGAGACTAGGCGTACACACGTGCTTGAATAATCGTGTAAATCCTTTTACCATCAAACTCTCGACATGTATTTCCGTTATTGTTATTAGGTCTAAACACATTACATTGAATCGGGTCTAAACTATTTAAATAAAAATATGATCCGTGAAATCACCCATGTATTTCATAGCTCATAATATCATAAAATAAAAAATAGCACAACACGCTATTACACCGGACCTGCTAGTTCAAGTGCGTAATCTTCAAATAGTCTCGGTCATGCGCATGGTATAGGCTACATGAAAACAAGTTGCAAGGGTGCACTAATTTTTTCATGGAACAGCCTACGCTTTCCATATATTTTGTCCTTTTCTAATAAAGAACTCTATACATTTTCGCATTCTTTCTTTCTCATAAACTGCCAGAAGACGAAAGACGATCGCATCATTTGCGTTTAAACCTTTCCCAAACGCCAAATTTCCAACTGTCCAAAATTGAAAGAGTTTGCAGACGACATTTCAAAATGTGATTAAATTGGAAAATTACCTTCAGATAGGGCAGAAAACATTGTGGGAAAAGGAAAAATCTCCTTTTCCCACAATGTTTTCTAGAGTTGTCTTAAAGAAAGAGGTTAAATGTCGTCATTTTTTGGTAATGGGTTAATGAACTTTTTTTTTTTCAGGGGAACGATCCCCGAAACCCGAAATTCAGGGGATTGTTAATCTTCGTACAATGTAAAACAGAACAGGAACTTCATTGGACGGTGATTTAGTTCAGGAAGTATAAAGGCCTTTTCGGACCACCAGAATGTAACAGAGACTCCTGAAATACGGTCGTCATCTAGAATGATAGTGTAGTTCCTGTCAAGCAAAAAGTAACGAGTACAATCTATATGTGATGAAACGCCAAGTTAATGGAGAACATAAAGACGTTTTGATGACTAACCCTGGCAAAACATTGCCTTTTCGCGTTGTTCAAAAATGCATCCTCTCAACTTCTTTACATACATACAGTTTTCCTAAAAATTAAAGTCACACTAGCTTTTTGGTTTCCCATTACAACAAATTCAGCGAAAAAGGCTTCGGAACATTTCCTATAAGAACCTATTTCCAATTCAAGAAAAACAGGTCCTTCGGATAATTAACAAAAGGCATGTTGGTTTGTTAACCAGAAGAGATGGAATTTAACATTGTGTTCAGCTGATTCAATGAGATTTAAAACGTTTTTTCTATCTCCCGGCTCGTAGAGAATATCATATGTGGACACAAAGTGTGTGGAGAGATGAGGAACATCAATATGTTCAGGTGTTTTACAAAGAAAGTACTCGTGAATGAGATTGGCAAATTGTTTTCTGTGATTTTTTATATCCCTTCTTATAAATGTGTCTAATAATGCCCTAGTCCAATCAAAGGGCACACGGTAATATGCAAGGGTCTTCTGAAAAAGAAAAAAATGACATCTAGCAGTTTATTTCTAAGCTCTGTGTGTATTTTTAATCTGATATGATTAGGACCTGTTGCTGGTTTGCTAGACGTTTTAGAACACCTAGATTACTGACAGATGTATCAGAAATATGTCGATTGTTACAGTCATATTGTTGGTGCACAAATTTTGACGTTCGGTGCATGATTTCTGCGAGTCTCTGCTCTTGGGTATCTAAGAGGGAGAAGTTTTGGAGTCTTGTTAAGATCTCTTCGTGAGAGAGAAGATGTTTTTTTTTTATAGTGATACTACCCCACGAATAATTGTCTTCTTTGTATGCGATGTCATTGATATCATCAATTGGGAGAGATAGTCTCTCTTTTAATCATTCTTTTAAGCACATGGGTGACCTATGGAAATGACTGTTTGTAGCCAATTTTCTGTAATGGTCTGGACGAAGAGCGACTTTAATTTCTGATCATTTTGGGCCATTTTTGTTAAAGATTTTTTTTTTGAAAATGTCAATGAAGAAGAAGAAGAAGAAGAAGAAGAAGAAGAAGAAGAAGAAGAAGAAGAAGAAGAAGAAGAAGAAGAAGAAGAAGTTGAAGAAGAAGTTGAAGAAGAAGTTGAAAAAGTTGAAGATGTTGCTGATGATGGAGGAGGAGGAGCAAGAGCAAGAGAAGCAGGGCCAGGAGCAGGATCAGAGCTGAGTAGTCCGTAATCCTTCATCTGAGCAGGAGCAGGAAAAGGAGTGAAGAAGTTAACATAAACTGACCGGTACTTTTGATTTACCCTGTAGTTCTTCTTATACAAGAGTTATTTCCCCTGATGTAACGTTAGGGGTCGCAGTCACACAAACTCAATTTCACGAACTGCTGTGTTTACGCTGTGAAGCTTACTCCTTTCATACATTTTATACATTTTTAGTTATAATTGAAGTATAATGTAACTTGACAGATGTGAGATTTAGCATGGGAATTTGTGGAATTTATCTGGATGTTCACGCAAAGTTTGGAGAAAAGTTTGGATAAAATGAAAATGGTGTCGTTAATTTTTAAGTTTCAGACTTCGGAATAATTTTTTTTTACTCAAGATGACGGAAAAGAAGGAAGATGACAACAGTAGCGTTCGCGTGGCGCTCAGGTAAATAATTCGAATTTTGATAAACTAAAATGTCTGCTAACATTGTTGTAACAAGTGTTATCTGACAGTGGGGGTGTCTTGTGAGACTAGCAGTAGCATGACGGAATTCGGTGGGAGCAACATGCCAAATGCAGAGGTCTAATGTTAAGGAGGCGTATTGCATGCTGTTTTCCGAAGTTTCGATCGGTAAAACATGTAGATACTCATGATGATTAGCAGAATAAGACAAGTCCATCGCACTAAGTGCTTTTAAAGAGAAGCTAAACGTTACTGCTTGTTTGTTTTTTTGTTTGCGTAATTTGTTTTACATTGATTGTGAAGGAGGCTTAATTTAAAGCCCATCAAGTCACTCTTGATGACTGCTTCCTGGACAATACACCAGTATTGCAGGGGATTATGACAGGTGACATTTGTTTCGTCTCCTTGTTGTTTCGTCTCCTTGTTGTTTCGTCTTTAGAACTGATATTATCACATAAAAAGGGTTGTCGTTTCGTTAGTCTCAAATCTGCAAAGTGTGAATTGCAACCCTGCATCCAATTTACATAGACAAAGAAGAAAGTGTTCACTTTGGTCCTACTGGGCCTATTAGAGTATTGGGAAGTCTGTGCAATTCCCATGTTTCAATGGCATCTTAATCATGTGCACCATAAATACAATTAATACATGAATACCCTCAAATTTTAGCTTTGAGCTGAAATAAAGAATTTTGTAAATGCAAAACACCTCTTAAACAACATCTTACACATATCTTAACATGCAATATTCACTTGTTTATTTCAATATAGGCAAGTCTTAAAACAGTTACAGGGGTAGGGTTGGCTTAATGGTTTATAAATAGTTTTCTGCCGACTCAGTGAAGAAAATTGAAGTTTCATTGGAATCCCAGGTTAATTAACTCTAAAGAGAATCCAGGCATTTGTTTTGGTAACTATGGAAATGAAGCGTACATGATGTAAACAGTCCATCTATGTTTGTAGACGACCCTTTAACAAATGCAAATCAAATTATCTTTCACATAAATATTTAAACTATTTTCACCTGTAAAATATTTTCTTCTTCTTTGTGCCTTGTAAGAAATATTTTCAGAAATGGGGTTAAAAGGGGTAGCAAAGAAAGCTGTAAAAATTCTTAAATATTATTGGCAAGGCTATAAACCCCAACACAATGATAATGATATTATGCCTGACACTTGAAATTTCTAGTGCCAAGGAAATCATTCTTTTGGTCCTTATGCATCAAAACTATGAAATTCTTCTACCTTTGATTCTGGGAAATTATCATAGTTTAGGTTCACACCTGTAGATCATTCTGATCACTGTTCCTTAGATGACCTTTGGCCTGTAATTAGTTCTACATCATTACGAGTAGGTTTGTTTGAAGCAGGCATTCCATCAATTAGCAGTAAACCAATTTCCAGCACTGTCCAAACACAATTTAAAAGAACAAACAATTTAAAAAAAATGTCTTGTAAAGTTGTTTTGTTTTGAAAGTAGCTGTTGATAAAGTGGACTAAGTCGTCAATGGAAAAGATCATGTTGAGAATATATCAACATTTGAATGCTAACACAAATCCTTAATTTGTCATTTGTCTATCTTTGCAATCTAGCATGATATCCTGTCATTTATGCTTCAGCTTGCGAAGTGGAGATAACTTTGACTACAAAGGTAGTTGAATTAAAATAGGGTTAGCCTGAGTTTTTAGTTTTCTTCAAACTGTATGTACAGCCTAACATATGAATTCTGTTTAATTCATTGAAGTTATGTCTAAACAGGGGAAAGAGTTTCAAGAAGCTGTTTGCATTAATTAAATGACATTCTTGAATAATCATGCAACCCTTTTTAACTGAGATGGTTTCTATTCATGAATAGAATGTTGTCTGCTTCAAGACAGTGAATGTCTTCTGAATATTGTCAATAGTTAATCAACCGTTATTCACCCTTATAATATAGTGCTAGTACCCACTTCATGCTCTTGTAAACAGGTTAGATCAAGGCCAGCCTCCAAGTAAATTGGTGGCTGGCCTGTGATCTAACCTGTTTGCTACTCTGTGTATCTTTCCTAAACAAAATCAAGCAGATATCCTAGGTTTTGGAAAGCAGACAACACATAAAATCTAATTTTAGAAAATAACCAAGCACTATAAGGGTTAATAACAAATTTAACCTTTTTCACATACATACAGATTAAATGCATACAGGCATATGCAACATAAGTCTTCAGAACCAGTGATGAAAGGAGATATTGCTCATAAAGAACAGTTTCTCTTTTTTTCTCTTGGTTTCTTTCCAAACATACACCAGCATACACACACGCAAACATCATTTGTTTTTGCTGGAGCTATCAAATTTGACCAGCCACGAAAACCCAACGTGAGGGAATGGTTTAGAAACTGAGATCCAGAAGTGAAGTGGATTGAAGAGGACTGAACGGAGCATTCATTTCCATTCAAATTTTGTATACTTTAATGTGATAATATTGTACAAGGCTCTAATCATATGTAAACGTTTGCTCTTTCATGTAGAACGATTTAGGCAATTCAGTGATATATATATCACAATTATCAGTCAAAGAAAAGAGAAATAAACAAGTGACCCCTTTATCGCTCGTAAAGATGGTACATTTTTTTTCTTCCCAAAGCAAAATATTTTGCATCATTGAAATCTTTGTAAGTGATAATGAAATAAAGACATGTTTGGAATGAAATTATTGTTTGCAAATGGGAAATTGTTTGCATGAGCATTTTAGCCATGTTTATTTTTATAATGTACAAGGGATCAATGCAAGACCATAGTAAGTCCTTAACAAATGCAAACCTTCCACATTGTATAACGGAATTCATCAATACTTTGTAAAGGGTAGATCTATTTAGTCATGACAATTTTCAAATTCAGTGGGTGTTGATGATTCTCTAACTCAATTACTGATTCCTTTTTTATGATACTAAATTAAACCGCACACAAAGTGGGTTAATTGAAACAGAAAAAGGGTGAGGTTCTGTAGTGTAGATTTGACTGACATGATACAGTAGTATCCACTTGACACCTGTTATTGTGCTATATCGATAGTTTAAACTTTTTATTGTTTTAACGCCTTCATAGACCCACTCCAATGATCTATTAAATAGCTTGGCCCGATAAGGTCTACTTTGTACTCTCGCTGTGACCCAATTTGTAAAGCCAATATTGAGTTGGAGTGTAAACAAAATCAAAATCCTTTCAAGGTCTCATGTCTATTTGACTCGACTGATCTTTCAATCCTTTCCAATTGGTTTTGTTGAAGGGATCAAGGATCCTGCACAATTTTTGTTACTATTAAGTATTTTGTGAATTGGTTATTATTTATCATTAACTTTTTCCCTACAGCTGAGTAGATGTGGAGGGTTTTACCTATTACCAAACAAGAAAGACATTTAACGACATTTAACAACTTTGTTGCAGATGACTCTGGAAAACATTGTGGGAAAAGGAGAAATTGCTTGTAATTTCTCCTTTCCTACAATGTTTTCTGCCCTTTCAGAAGATTGTTTTTCAATTTCATCACATTTTGAAATGTCATCTGCAAATTCTTTGAATTTGGGACATTCTGAAATTTGGCTTTGGTAAAGGGTTGATACAGTACTATAGAAAGTGCTTCTTGTTTGTGTAGCACTTCCTATGGTCTTGCATAAGGCCTTGGATATATAAACTTACATAAGTTCCTGTATATCAGCTCTATCTCTTGAGAACTGATCAAGAAGTTGTCATTTTGTGGATTGCTTTCAATGAGCTAAGCATTTTTCCATTGATCATTTTGTCAATTTTACAATGATGAATTAAAAAAAAGATTCTTAACCCAGCAACTTGTTCTTAGTAGGCCAAAAATTAATAAGGTAGCAATTGAAAACATTTGAAATCGAAAGATAGATCTTTTGCAGAACATAGAGTTATGAACAAGGATTTTTTCCCCCACAGTCTATACTTTTGTTTAACTTTTGCATTAATATGTCAATGGTTCATTGCAAGATTTAAAGTAAGTCCTCAATAAATGGGAAGCACTTATTAAAGCCTTGCACCGAATCCTCGGTATATCTTATAATGCATGAAGAAAATGGCTTGATGATGTTTTATATTTATTCTGAGTTTCCTATTGATAGTGAACCAATACCAAAGTTTAGAAACAATTAAATTCTGTCATGAAATGTCAATTGAAAAACACATTGAAATCTATAGTTCAAAGTCTGCCACCACACACATGAAAGTTGGCAATGTTTAGTATCTGATGACTAAACATGGATGACTCCGCTTCTAAAGGATGTTGAGCTTTTTAACTTTAGCTTCTCTTTTATCCTTTGTTCACTTGAGATTTAGATTTAGTTGCTCTCTAAACAAGCACTTTCTTAGATTGCTTTCCACTAAAATGTTGATCTTACAATTTTGCATGATTATGTAAACTTATAATTTGGGATGATTTAGAGAGTGGTATTTGGTAAGAATAAAATGAAATTTACATGTGTGACAGATACAGATTCAAATATTATTGGAAGGAGGTAATGACATAACCATCTGATAGAATCAATCTTCACAAATGTTTGAAGCAAATGTTGAAAACTATAAGATATTTATTGTAAAGAACTATAAAAAGAAATAAATGTGGGAAATGTAAAATGTGTTTAATTGATTTAGATTTCACATTGTTGCAACAGATTTTTTGTTTCAAATGTTGTGTCTAGCTCATAAAGAATGTAAGAAAACCAGAAGATTATCTGCCCATGAGGGCCAAAGCAAGCTTTGTATATTAAAACATTTCTGCATTGATATGTCAGTCAGGAGACTGCCTCTAGAAAATGTAGAGGGAAAAGCACATGACATAGAATTCACTAAACAGTAAAATAATTTCCCGCCCCAGTTTGTTGAGATATGCTAATACAGAAGTTGTTATTGGGCATGTTATAAGGGCGGCATGGCTGTAAATGATCTGGAATAGATCAAACAGTGGTGGGTTCACATCAATAGAGCCATACTATTTACTTTGTCAGGGAAGTGAATGATGTATGGTCCGTCAATAATTTCCTGACTTCTATTGTGGACTCCATATGACATCAATTACAGATGATTTACAGTCATTCCAAACAAGGGGTTAATACAAGACTGATTTAACCCTTTACCAAATGCCATATTTTCGACTGTCCCAAATTGGAAGAGTTTGCAGACGACATTTCAAAATGTGAAAAGATTGAAAAATTATCAATCTTCTGATAGGGTAGAAAACATTGTGGGAAAAGGAGAAGTTGCTTGATAAGAGTAATTTCTCCTTTTCCATCAATGTTTTCCAGAGTCATCTGTTACAAACTGGTCAAATGCCACTATTGTTTGATGATGGGTTGAAACATGGCTTGTTCATGTATTTTGGAGGAGACCTTTGCCTGTAGATTTTCAGTAGAAATAATGCAGAAACTTTTTGATTAGCGAAACAAACATAAAACGACTCTATGTGACAGCTAGAAATTTTCAATAGGGAATTTTTCTTTAATGTGCGTTTACTAAATATCTTAAAAGCCCTGCGCTTGCCATTTACATCGTTAGCGTCCTACTATTATTTTCACTAGTTGTAGAAGAATTAGCCCTTTGCTAAATCATTGCAGGGTATTTAGGATCTATGTCATATGAATTGAAATATGGCAGTGGAAATTTGACATGTTGCTTCTTTCATGGATGTAATTTATATTACCAGAGGTCTGCCTTTAGAGAAACTTTCATTTCTGTAGTGCAATACATGTTTATAAAACTTATTCAATTCGGTTGATTTGGAGATGTCTGGCAAGAAATTGTGATGCAATCAGGCATCGCTTTTCACAAAGATTTTGTTCTGTTTTTCATTTTCTTAAAATGTGAAGCGTATTGTATCAAGATGGCTGATTTAGAATGTTCATGCATTCAGTTTGGCTCAAGCTAAATGTTTACTACGATGTTAAGGTCAAAATATATCATTCACAGTTTTCTTCATCAACCTTCCCCCCATACATTCCTATTTGGCTCAGTGGTCAAGGTGGTTGATTTGTAATTTGGGTTTGTGGATTTGAGGCACCCCAATATGGCTGGTTTTGTAGGAGTGAACTTGGCAGGACACTTGAGATCCCTAGTATAGTAATGGTGTATCCCACAAAGCAGCTATAACAGTGGTAGCAAAGTCAATTGTCCATATTGCCATCTTGCCCAAAAGCCTTAATAGACAAGGGAATTTTTAATGAATTTTATTATATAAATGTTTTACTGACAAGTACTTGTAGAAAAGATTTGGCTTTTACCTACAAGTAAACAAAATTCAGATTTCGGGTTTATTCGGGTTTTATAACATAAAATTTGTTGACATGGCATTTAACCCTTAACAATTAACTTGGCGGCTGGCCTTGATCTAACCTGTTTGCATGAGCATGAAGTCGGTTCCAGCTCTTTAAGGGTCTTTATTTTTGTTAACCCCTTACTCTGTATGACCTTTCTTTAGTACATATGCTGCAAAAGTATTATAACTGCATGGATTGAAGCATGAATAATTCCTAAAGAGCAATGCGTCCCTTTGTAACAATCTGCTTTCATATTTTGTTTGTTGCTTTCATTATGTCGAAAGTGTGAGATAATTAAGTCCTTTTTGCCATCTCTTTGAATTTAATGCATTAATTTTGAAGAGTTGTCTTTATGAAGCGGTACAATTCTGTAATTTGTTTTACCATTCTAGTAATCAATTTATACCACCAACTAAGGGCATGTAAGTAACCACTGTCACAAAAGGAGATTGTGCTTGTAATGAGCAATTTCTCCCTTTATCAAAATGCTTTTGCCGAATATAAAAGGGTATTCTTTTAGATTATTTTCTGCTATTTTGTACAATTTTGACTTGTTTCAAAGAAACAGATGAGAAAAAAGCTTAAGTAATGATAAAGCAGATGCTGCATGGTAATTTGGTAGTTTATCAGAGATTCTTCTGATTCAAACCCTGCTCTACCAAAGAATATTCCTCCCAGAAGTAACAAATATGAAGTTCACCAGATATTAATCAGGCCCCGGAAACCGATAAAAAGGGATAATCACGACCTTTTTAACCCAGAATAGACAAATAATAGGCTTGCTATTGGAAATGCCACTGTACCCACTCACAGAATGATTGCCAAAACATGTTTCCTACTATTTTAGAATATTGATGTTTTGGGTTTATCCAGCTGTGATGTGAGGCGGAGAAGTTTGGATTCCTATAGATTCTGCCTTAGAGGAGAGAATTCCCAATCCAATATGCGGGAGTCATTATTCTCCCACATTCATTAACCCAGTAACAAAACTGAGTTATTATTATAAGTAAATTCTCTTTGATACTCAATGTTTAAATATTTCGTATTCTGCAAAAGAGTTCAAATTAATATCTATCTATGTAAGGAGAAAAGTTAAGCTCATATCGTAGAATAGCATATAATGAAGGTTAGCAAGACACGAAAAAGTTTGATTGTTTTCAAGAACTTAAAAACTGTTGAATTTTGAATTGCAGAGTATATCTGAAATACTCAAGTTATAAACACACTTTTTTAAGTGGAACACAGAAAATGATGGAGAACGGTTGTATCTTTATAAGTGATTGTTGTTGGACAGTTACAAAAACATCAAATTAAGTTCAAGAACTGGTCAGGCTCAGTGAAACCACCAGATCTTTCTACTGTCCTAAATCTAAATCTTTAATTCTCTTGTGTATCTTAAACGCCCCTCTAGCTAGTGTTGGAAAATCGGTCTCAAATCATAATCGATTATCGAATCGAATCGGAAAGGACAATTCGATTTACTATCGGAAAATAATCGAAAATCGACCAATTTTTCAGAAATTATATTAATGATTTTATACACACATTTGCACATGTCTTTAGGTGGATATTCTGTCATATTATGGGGGCAGACTGTTCACTTTAAATATTTTCTCATTTTGAGCAGGTAAGATCATTTTTTTCTCAAAGTTACCCTGCTGTTTCTACATTTTTATTTGATAAGAAACGTTTGTATAAAGTAATGTTTCTTGTTTTGCACAAACCAGCAGAAAATAAAATGTCTTGTATCTTTTTATCTAGGTGTACCGCTGAATGATATGGAATAAAAGTATAAACAAACAAAATGTATCACTTGTTTTTTAACCGTTTCATTTATTTACAAATGGGGTCCTTTGTGCTTTAATTGAAATTATGGAAAAGTCGTAAAAGGGAATACATCTTGAATAATTACAGTAAACTGTTAATCATTTAGTGAAACTATGTTTTATATATTTACATCTTTAGATATGAGGAAAAATACTTTAAACTGCAAAGTGTATAGTGTAAGATGTGTAACTATGTTTAAGTTAAACAAAGTCAGCTCAACTGTTGAAATTTATTAATGATAATATTCATTAGTTGCAAGGCATTAAATTAAAACCATTGTATTCATTTTTCATATGTAATTATCTGTATATCCTGATGACAGATGCATTTTAACCCATTGACATGTTCATGGTTCGTACGGTATCGTACCTGACAATACATACGATATCGTGGTAAGGTACAAAACTCACCCTTGTTTGCGTAGATTTGTGACACAGTTTACATAGAACTGTGGACATATCGAGATTCTCTTTTATCAGAGGGCCTTCTCTTTTTTTCCGAAACCCGAAAAATTTCCAACATGTGGATCTTGCCTTCCCAGGGTACGAAAGAATTTCGTCGATTTGTTTTTCATGCGGCTTGTCCGCCATGTTGTTTGGGAAGGGAAAGAACTCTTGAAAATAGCGGAAATGAGCAGAAACTACCAAAAAGAATATAGCGACATCGATTTTTCAGCTTCAGTATCGATTGTCGGCGACGGGACAAATACAGCGACGATTATTCGATTCTACTCGATTATCGTTTCATCACTACCTCTAGCACATAGCGCAAGAAATGATAGTGATGAGCGAAGGAATTTAAGTGGCAATAGGCATTTCCTTCACAAGCACTTACTGTAGTAATGCATTTAACCCAGAAAATATTTGTCATACTAAAGATATGTTACTTTCATTTTGATGCCAACAAAAAATTCTATATGTGGAAAATGGTCCAATGATTTGCTGATTACAGTTGAAATTGTATACAAATTATAACACATTTGAAATATTGTTGGAAAAGAGAAAGTTCATCTTGTCAACAATATCTTCCTTTTGTTAGATTTATAAAGATGACATGTAATGTTTGGCATTGTTAGAACAGGGGTTTAGACAATAATTCTATTTCATATTCTGCAAGGCAAGAGCTTGATGCAAAACAATAGTATAGATAGTTCTTCACAAGGGTGAAGCATTTACAGTCTTGCATTAATCCTCAAATTGTAATTGACTCTCAAAATGTTTTGATTTTCTTTAAACAAATTTTTGGTGCTTCATATTTCCTGCCTTAGAACTACACAGAGGTTAGTTTTGGTGCTTTTGTTAAATTGTAGAGAGGTGCCATAGTAATCCCTATATAACTGAATTCTGTTGGAAGCATGGTTAACCCTTATAGTACTGAAACTGACTTATGCAAAAAGGTTAACTTCAGGCCAGCCGCCAATTTACTTTGCCTGTGATCTTACCTGTTTGTTACTCTGAGTATCTTTCCTCATCAGAATTAAGCAGATATTTAAGGTTTTGTTAATTTATTTATAGAAAATTACCCAGCATTCTAAGGGTTGATCATGAACACATGTTTATTATGTTTCCAGAATCAGGCCGCAGTTGGCGCGTGAGAAGATTGACATGTGCCAGGTGTGTACAACCGTCATGGAGGAGGAGCGGCAGGTTCTGCTCGGCAAGGACAAGGCGTTCACATTCGACTTTGTCTACGACATTCGGACCAAACAGGAGTTCATATACACCGACAGCGTGGAGAAACTCATTGACGGGTAAGCTTTATGTATATATAGAGGACAGACTTCACAAAACTTGACTGAAAAACCTGAGGTCTGACAGATATTTTTCATAGACAAGGAAGAAAGTGTTCAGTTTGTTCCTTCTGGGACTCTCAGAGTAACAGGAAGTCTAAGAGGATGGATAGAATCCCTTTTTTGTCTGACATTTTTTTCAACTTATAGTCATACTTATAAAGGGTTCTTATGTCAAAATTGGTGTGGTCCCATAGTTATGGTGGCGGAGAAGGCGGGCCAAATAGCAGAGGTGCGAAAATTTGTGTGTCAATTTATGATATGATGGGCCGAACCTTGCACTAAAGTTATATTCTTTATAAAAAATTACCCACTCGCCAGCCCAAACTCTTTAGAAAGCAGTGCACCATATTTTGGATAGATTATACAACTATACTAAAACTCGGTTTTTGAATACTAAGTATTGTAAATTTTGGTTTATTTGATTGTAAATTAGATATTAAATTGATAGGGGCAATTCCTTTTTGTTTGAAACAATTTTTCCTCGAAAATACTGATTGCAAACATTTTATTCATTATGGATAAGGTGTTCTGTAAATATTTTTTTTTCGTTTTGACAAAAACTATCCGAAATAAAGACCCCGAAAGATCCTTTGATTGATTGGATAAGGTGGAATTACTTTCTAGTACACAAGTACACCCCCCCCTCCCTTGTTTTAAAATGATATAAACAGGTTAACTCACTGAATATCTGTCTCTCAAATCGTTTTGTGAGATAAAACCAGTTTAGTTATCCTAAATGACATTTTAAGGGATCAATGCAAGACTTTAGGACTTAATACAATACAAAGTCTTGCACTGAACCTTCAATATCATAAAGAGATTAAAGAAAAAGGAATTCAACACCCAGAATAATTGCTACAATTCATGTGTGTAATTTCTAGAAAGGTTGATTGGGTACAATTGAGTTAAGAAGTAAAATCTCTGTTAAACGTTCATTTATATACATAACATTATGGTAAGTATGTGACGCTGAATGAACCTTTTCATCATACATAGGAAATAATGTGCTTAAATCCCCACAATCCTTTTCCAAATCTTTTACTCCATCAATACTCTCGTTGTATATACTGACACAAACTGCTGAAACTGTTTTGGTAAAAATCTAGAAGCTGAAATCTGAAATTGGCAATTATTTTTGCAATGCATCATTATCAATATACAATGGATTTCTGAGTAGTGTTGTTAGTTAAAATAGACAAGCTTGCAAGGCTTTATTAGAGGAGGAAATATTTCCAAGGATGTATTTCTTTACTTTCCTCTGAACCTTTATTTGGGGTCAAAACTAAAACGGTTCCTGCTATGGTTACTCTATCTACTTGCAACAACACCTGCGTAGCCCAGTTGTTGATTATGGCTGACATGTATCTCTGGGCTTCAAGGTTCCAGCACTGCTAGTTTCACAGAAATGCCCCATGGCAAGGCACTACAGAGCCATGGTCTTTTAATGGTACATTCCAAGAACACATATTATAATTGAAAAATTGTTGACAGAATATAAAACCTAGTTAACCCCCTAGCCAAGAGAAAAAACAACAACTAAGAAACAACAACAAAGCCTTCAGTATGCAATGCTTATATGGCTTAAAATGTTATGTGACAAATCCTACTTTGTGAGTACTCATTAAGGTTCTCTCATTCAGATGATTTTTATGGATACAATAAAGTGCTTAGAGACAGAATGAAAAGAGTGAAAATGTGACATATATCTTGTATATCTTGTTGAACATTGTTGGTTTGAGGTTAAGTCACAGTTTCTCATCATGTTATGCTTGGATAAATGGATATGGTTAAAGAGATAAATCAATCATCTTGATTTTTTAAAGCTTAAATGGTCATCCAAAGGGCAGAGTGCAAAGCCCTATGAAAATCCCAGGGGAGTCATATCCCTATGATTTCAATGAAATTTTGAATTTTCTCAATGACAACATACTTTTTAACATTCTAGAATGTCATTGATATAAACATACCATTCAAAAAAGCTATTTGGGTTGGATAAGGGATTTCGGAAGACTATAGGGATCCTGCATTGTCATTGCCAAATGGTTAATTGAGATTGACGTTTTTTAACATGGGCGTCCTTGGTTTAAGTCCCACTGGTACCTCAGAATGTGTGGAAGTGTCTTTTGGCAAGACACTTCAGTGCCTCAGTCAAGTATCAGTGAATCCAGGAAAGCCTAATCATAATGGAATACTGTTGAAACTGCATTGAACCCCATATAAAATAGAAATTAAATAAATCCCATACAAACGAAACACAAATGAAAATGTTTTCCATGATCAGGCTTTATTAGATGAATTAGGATACATTTGGAATCAATGCTTTATCAATATTTATCAAGAATAATCCATTTATGATGTGAACAGTTTAACAATGGTGGTGTGTCGGCCAAGAAAATGTAGGATCTACACTAATCTACTCTTAACCCATTACCAAACAGTAACGACATTTGACCACTTTGTTGCAGACGACTCTGGAAAACACTAAGGGAAAAGGAGAAATTGCTCATTACGAGCAATATTTCCTCTTCCCACAATGTTTCCTACTCTATCAGAAGATCACTTTTCAATTTCATCACATTTTGAAATGTCGTCTGCAAACTCTTCCAATTTTGGACAGTGGAAAATTTGGTGTTTGGTAAAAGGTTAAGCATACAGGAAAAAATGTTAATTTATTCAAACCTATTTGTAGTTAGCCAGGCCAATACATTAACATGGTAATTAGCAGTTGTTTATTCAGCTTTGAAGCATCATTAAATAGTATTTATTATCATCAATTGAAACTGGGTCTCTTTTTCAATACCTACAACGTTGCAATTCAAGCTTACCAAGGGTTCAGTGTAATCTTACAGTGAGTCTTGTACAAATTTGTACAAATTTGAAGCACTTTTTATAGTATTGCAACCTTAGGTTGATGATGCGGTGCTGACTGAGAGCAATAACAGAGCAAGTCTTTTACCATGATGTGTGAAAGTATTATACAGAGCAGCTAATATATTCATGAAGTCATCTTTGGGCTGATGGATAAGTGTGAGAAAAATGTGCAGTACTGTTCTTTTGGTGTCCTATCTTGTGCATAATGATGACCCTTTTGGCTTAGAAATGCATGTTTAGTTCTTACGTGTACGCTGGTATATCCTTTGACCATTTAAAGTAACTAATTTTAACACTCACTCCATGGGTTTTTAGGGTTTTACCACGGTTCCAGTGAAACATTGGTCCATGGGTGGAGTGTCAGCCTCTGGACACAGGGTCTTTGGTTTGAATCCCGCGAGTAGTGGGTTCTGTCTTGCGACCTTTCATTAATCGAGAGTGATTAATTTCAGTTGCAAGAACTTAATTGTTTCACAATCAATGTAAAATGAATAAGTTTAATCTAAACTTGACTATTAAACCATTACCAAACAAAAATTACATTTTACGACTTTGTTGCAGATGACTCTGAAAAACATAGTGGGAAAGGAAGAAATTGCTTGTAACAAACAATTTCTCCTTTTCCTACAATGTTTTCTACCCTATCAAAAGATTATTTTCCAATTTCATCACATTTTGAAAATTAATGTTGTCTGCCAACTCTTTCAATTTGGGCGATCAAAAGTATGGCGTTTGGTAAAGGATTAAGGCATGGTTGAATTTACTTTGTTTCTAACCAAACCAAATGAAGCTTGCCTCTTTTCACAACAAAAATTCACTGAATAGACCTTAAACTATTTTTGGAAGCTGATAAACTATAGTATCTTTATCCTCTTATTCATACAGCCGTTCTTATTTCATTTGCTGTCAGGAAAAAGGCAAATTGTTTGTGAGGAGGGTTTTCCCTAGATTCAATGATGGTTTGTATCCATTTCAATTTAATGTTCATCAGAATGATGTTCTTAGAGTGCCAATTTGATATTTTATGTGTCGATGTTTTGAGCAAAGCTAGCTATAAAATTACATCCATTGTTAAGGAAGTGATGTGATGAAAATTGGGCAAACAAGCTGTAGGAAAATTAATATAAAATGGTACAAAAGTGGTCCTTTTCCCTGCTAAATTAGATATGTAAAAGGCTAATAGGCTGTATCAAATTTAGGTAATATTACTCTCACGTTTCCCCTAACTCTTAGTCAGGTTAACATGTTGTATGAAAGCAAAGTGTTTGGATGACACATTTCCTAGTCCCTTTACCAAACACCAAAATTTCAATTGTCCCAAATTGAAAGAGTTTGCAGACAACATTTCAAAATGTGATGAAATAGAAAAATAAATCTTCTGATAGGGCAGAAAAGAATTTCTCCTTTTCTCACAATGTTTTCCAGAGTCATCTGCAACAAATTGGTCAAATGTTGTTATTGTTTGGTTTATGGGTTAAAATGACTATCTCTCAAATTGAGATTTTAGACTTTCCAAAACAAAATGTCTTTAAATACAGTTCAATTGACAGCACATATCTTAGTAGTTCCATAAAGGTAGTTTACTGATAATGCTTTTGATCGAAGTCCTTAACATACCGGTAAAGATAAAGTGCTTTTGTCGTTCATATATGATAAAGTGTTTTAACAGTTTATTTGGTAACAATGATCTATTATCTTCCCTCATTTGCGGCATTGCTAAATTGTCTCTCCAGGGCTTTTTTTCTTCCATAGGGAAGAGGCCCAAGCCTGTTGATTTTGGGAAATTTAATCGCCAAATTAGCTGAATTGAGAAGCCTAAAAGCTGGTATGACTGATTTTTTGGGAAAACTGCATGATTTTAAAGAAATTCCCAATTGGGAAGGTGCCTTTTATGGGAGTCTGTTATATAACGTAAAAAAGCCCTGCTCTCCATGACATTGAATAGGTTGTACAATTTGGCACTGGTCAGAATTAGGACAAATTACATTAAAACCTTGTAACACTCGTTGATGGGTTAGATAGATGGTACATTATGAGCATTACAGGGCAACCATTAAGTGGAAGTTGTGTTAATTGCAGTTTAAGTATATTTAAATTTTATATCCTTTCAGGTGTTTAGAGGGGTACAATGCTACAGTGTTTGCTTATGGCCAGGTAAGTTTTAAACTATTTCATAAGCTGTGACCTAAGAAGACCAGCACTTTAACCCTTAAAATGATGGATAATCTTCTAAAAAATGATTTTTGTGTTGTCTGCTTTCCAAAACCTTAAGTATCTGCTTAATTTTGTTGAGGAAAGATACCCAGAGTAGCAAACAGGTTAGATCACAGTCCAGCCTCCAATTTACTTGGAGGCTGGCCTTGATATAATTTGTTAGCATAAGCATGACATTGGTTCAAGCACTATAAGGGTTAATTAAACCTGTTCTCTCAAATGAGATTGTGTTACTGGGCCAAATTGGGGCAACATCAAAAGACATTCAGGAAGCATATCAAAATTGACATTTCTTTTATGTTTCATGGAAATCAATGCGACTAAAAATATGACTAAAGAGAAAAAGCAGATTGTGAACATTTACTCCTTTTCAAACAATGGTTTCTTAAAACATCTGCAGGTTTTGTGAAATAATTGAAATATGTTGGAAATCATCTGGGTTGAAGTCCTTTCACATTTCAGATGTATTTTATGGCTCTGCATTGATTGCTTGAAAGCATGGTGGCAAATGGTGAAATTGCTTGTTACACAAATTTGCCCACAGTATCAATAATATATTTTTCAATCAAATCAATGTGTATTAGAATTGTCATTTAAAGAGAAATGGCTAAATGTTGTAACAAAAAAAGTATATGAAGGAAATATTCTTAGAACTTTATATGTTGAGGGTTCAGTGCAATATTATAGTAAATGCTTTACATTTGTGAAGCACTTGCTATAGTCTTGCATTGAACCAAGTGCACCTGTCTATGTGGATTGAGTATAGTCATTTGTTTGGACAGTGGTCCAAGGAAGAGTGTCAACCTTGGAACATGAGTGTTCGAGGTGGGTTCGATTACTGTGAGTGGCGGTGTTCACTTTGTGACTTTTCATCAGTTCATATACAGTGCAAATACTGGTTATTAACACAAAAGCTGTATCAAGAGTGATTAATCTAAGTTTTGAAATCATTGTAAAATGAATTGACATAAAACTTGTTGACTAATGCAGAGTTTCCTTTGAGTGACACACTGTACATGCTACTACTAAATTCACTAATCGATGGTAAATTAGTAATTGCCTGGGTCCACTGTCTAACAATGGTAGCACTAGTTCAGACACATACATTGCCCCTTCCCATGTGTGTTTACTCACTAACAGAATGCAGATAGTTTCACTACTCTTGATCTAGACCTAATAGTATATACGAGGAGCCTCCGTGGTGAAGTGGTTAGAGTACAGGACTTGGCCCCTCTCACATGGCCTCTCTCTGCATTGTTTTAAATCCTGGTAACAACTTTTGGGGTTGTAGTGAGAGGTAGCTTCCCAACTTATGTACATAATGCCTATGATTCTTCTAGTCTTGACCAGCCCTTGTGGGCAGCTGAGTAAGGGTTCTTCCTCCTTCATTTAGAGTCTGGCATCACAATATGATTGAAATTATGTTGATATGATGTAAAACCCATGTATTTGACCCAATACCAAACAATAACAACATTTAACCACTTTTTGCAGAAGACTCTGGAAAGCGTTGCAGGGAAAAGGGGGAAATTGCTCTTTACAAGCAATTTCTCATATTTCCTCAATGTTTCCTGTTCTACCAGATGATTATTTTTCAAATTGATCACATTTGAAATGTTGCCTGCAAACTCTTTCAATTTGGGACAGTTGAAAGTTTAGGGTTTGGTAAAGGGTTAAGGTGATGGATTTGGTACTCTGGGGTCCCAGGTTCTAGCCCCTTTGGCAAGACACTTCAGAGCCCTTAGCATAGAACTGTTGAATTAGGGAAAGCCATAGTATGATTGAAAAAGTGTTAACATGGTGTCTTACCCCATAATACAAACAAACAATCAGTTATTCTGGGATCTTCCTCCATTTATAATGAGGCTTGCAACATCAAGTTAACGAAATTCTGTTGATATGATGTAAACAGACACAACCCCTCCCCGCCATTGATGTGTTAAATGGAGAAATAAGTTTCTTGAAAAACAATACTGAAATTGTTAAGAAGTATGTAAACAGCATGGATTTTGCATAAGATGATAATGTGGTAAATGGTTTATGAATGTTATAAAAGTAGGTCCCATCTTATGTTACCGAAATCAATAAAAATACTAATAAACATTTAAATGATGTGTTGTGGTATGCGTACCCTTCTCGATTTATACATATACCATATCTGGGAACTTGGGCTATACGATTAGAAACACAAAACAAATGTGGAGTTGTGAGACAAGAAAAGAAAAAAAAAAGCACACAAAAGGAATTTAAAACCTATAATCTTTCAACTTTTTTTTAACTGCATTTTTTTTTTCAAGTCCGGTCAATGAGAAATGTTAGATACTGAATATCAAAATAAAAGTTTGTTGTTATGAGAGAAATTCATAACAGACAGCGATTCTCCTTTGCTTTGCCCTAATTTTTAAATGGCCTGCTTCAATCTATCTAGAGGCCCGGGTTCCTGTGTAAAGTGGTTAAAGTGGTGGTCTTAGAATTTAGGGTCCTGGGTTCAAGCCAAACCAGTATCTCTGGGTTCATGGGTGTGTCCTTAGGCAAGACACTTCAGAGCTCTGACTTATTACTGGTGTTTCCAGGCAAACTGTTATATAAACAACAATTATGGAAACTGCATAAAACCATTAACCCTTTCCCAAACAACAGATTTTCGACTGTCCCAAATTGAAAGAGTTTGCAGACGACATTTCAAACTGTGTTGAAATTGGAAAATAATCTTCTGATAGGGCAGAAAACATTGTGGTAAAAGGAAAAATTGCTTGTTACGAGCAATTTCTCCTTTTCCCACAATGTTTTCTAAAGTCATCTGCAACAAAGTGGTCAAATGTGGTTATTATATGGGAAAGGGTTAAAAAGAAATCAACCTGCCTATTATTTCAAAGGTTATTCTGTCATCATTTCCATTCCATTTCCTTCATAAGTTTTGGAGCTGAAGATAAGTAGGATGTGTATGTTGTTAACTTTTACCCAGCAATCTCTAGATAGCAGTGACATAACTGAGAAATTGTGAAGATTGCGTTCAGCCTTTGTTACCAAATTAAATGTAGAGTTGGGTGTCTTACCGTTGCTAGTGTAAAGACTGTTATAATGTCACTGCCTCATTTCATATCACAAGGCATACATACTGTATTATCATATTTGTGGAATGGTATAGGTATTATAGTTAATTGTACTGTCATATTTATGTTACTCAAATCATTACTTTAAACAATGACGTTGAAATACCAATTAATGCCATGGGGTCCTTGAAAAATGTAGGATGACAATTTTTTGTACTTGACCTAGAGTGTCTAATTTCCCAAATAAATTGTTTCCTTGATAATCCATTCCTCTTGCAGTTAGTCCAAATTTATAGCAATAGGGGATGATGATTAGTATAGGGTTGAAAATATACAAATATATTTTCTTATTGATACTCAAAACCATTGAGACAGAAGAAGAACTTCATTTTTTTCTTTTCTCATCATTGCATCTTGAGTAGTATGCAATGAATGTGTTAAAAAGGCATATCAAGGGTTCAATGTGAGTCATTCACAGCACATGAAGCACTTACTATAGTATTGTATCGAAACCTCAATATATGTTATAAGGGAAAAGATGAAGAAAAGAAGTTGTTCCTTCATCAGATACTAGAAATGACAAGGAAAAGTTTGTATTTATATTTATAGCTTGGGTACAAACCTATGTATATTTTTAAAAGCAAAATTCAAATTGAGTATTATCCCTTAGAGTGCTGGGTAATTTCCTAAACATTTATTTTTGTGTCGTCTGCTTTCGAAATCCTTAAATATCTACTTGGTATTGATGAGGAAAGATACTCAGAGTAACAAACAGGTTAGATCACAGGCCGGCCGCCAAGTTACTTGGTGCCTTGCCTGGATCTTACCTGTTTGCATAAGCATGAAGTTGGGTCAAGCACTATAAAGATTATCATTTCACGCTGTTGTTAAGGACTGTAAGGGCTGCTAACAAAGAACTTAATGATTCTTTGCATTTCTGTGGAAATGGTTTGCAAAGAAGAGAAATTTGCAGGTATGTCTTCCTTCACTTGTTGCATTTAAAAAAAAAATCTTGTCAAAGTTAGAAGTAAGTCCATTTTCATATAGAAAAAGAGTGTCTTACAAGGTTTATTGTATTTTTATTGCATAAAACATTTGTAAAAATGAAAAGTTTGTGAAAATTAGTATTTTATTGAACTGTTTTTACCAACATAAGCTCATTATGCTCAGTTGGTAGCATGTCTGACTGGAATAGAGAGGTGCTGAGTTCAAGCCTCAGCTTTGCAAATGTTCAATCCGTCATTTAACAAAGTCAATGGGTTTGTCGCCTTTACGCTATCAATTTCATATGGGAAAGCAGTCACTGGTTTGGAAAGAATATTGTGTGGTATTGTTAAGGTAATATGAGGAACATGGAATGGTTTGTGGACTTACATAGAATTACTGAAGTATATCGAAACATCTTCAATGAAACCCAACAACTACATGTGTATGTATGTGGTTGATATGTACAATGGCAGTTCCCAAAGCATCATAGCTTTCCAAATTTTAGATTTCAGACCAAAAAGCATGTCTGTTTAATCTTCGAAAAACTGTTCCCATGGGCATGTTTTCTTCTCAAGGCAAACTGTTTCTCCTTCCATCATCTTTCTTTTTTTAGTGGAAAAAGAACTTTCATTGTAAATCTTCTAAATCTTTTGTGACAACCCTTGCATGTTCTGTAGAATAAAATTGGATTGGTTGGTCAAAAATAAGACCTGTAGGAGACATGATGTCTCAAATGGTGGTCAAAAAAAAGAGAAAAAATATTTAAGAGTGCAATTTTACTAGCTTTTAAATAAGCTTTATTTCTAAAATGATTATTTGAAAACATAAGAAAATCTTTTAAGTTGTAAGTCTCAAAAAGTAAGAGATTCTTTGAATCCTCACTTCTTAAAAGTCTAAAAATCTATACACATGTCTGGTTAAGATTTTGCATAACTTTTGTCTCACCCTGTGTACAATGTAAGTGCTAAATTACTTGTTTTGTACCCTTCAATGCTTTAAGATGAAAGCTGGTAGCTATCTAAACATCTTTTTCTCAATATTACCGCACTGATACAATATTTTTACTGTCATTATTGCATTACATCATTAAAAGTAAACATTGTTAGAAAACTAACTCTGGTCATGGTAAATTGTTTGACATATGGTATGAAATTAGTGCTGAATATACTACAAATCAACAGAAATTCCCAAATGGAATACCATTAACAAAAACTTATTTTGTTTGTAAGCAATGTAACAGAGAAATTTCTCTTCATTGTTAGCAATGTCTCCTTTTGTCACTTGTTTTTCATGCTTTTTGAGTTTAGATTACAGATGATCTGTAGAGAGATAGCAAATAAAATACAGGGTAGTAAATATGATATCTATGCTAAGCGTAGCCTGTTTTGGATCATATAAGATCAAACTATAAATAAACCTACAACCCCTTTATGTCACTGATTTGCTCTAATAGATGTATTACTGCAACACAAGATCGTTTTCTTTAATAATCATGACAGGGGACTTCTTTTACCCTTTATACTCTTACGGCACACTTTTCAATGGGGAATAAGATGTCACTTTATCCACTCTTTATTCATTGGTTTGAAAGTTTAATTGTAACTGTAGTTTTAGGTTTTGTAAATTCACCCTGGGTTTACATGTAAATCTGTTCAGTTTATATGTCAATAAACTATTTGAAACTTGAAACTTGTATGCATTTCAACAAATTGTATCTATTGTGAATCAGTGCCCAGTTTCTGATGACCACAGTATTGCACTTAACCCTTTACCAAACAGCAATTTTTTGACTGTATAAAATTGAGTTTGCAGACGACATTTCATAATGTGGTGAAATTTAAAAATACTCTTCTGATAGGGCAGAAAGTGTTGTGGGGAAAAGGGAGAAATTGCTTGTTATGAGCAATTTCTCCTTTTCCCACAATTTTTTCTAGAGTCATCTGCAACAAACTGGTTAAATGTCGTCTTTGTTTAGTAATGGGTCAAACTAACGGTAGACAATGGTAATGGGGATAATATTAAGTTGCAGTTATTGAAAGACAGACTAAAGTACAATGGTAGTGTTGGCTTCCCAGCTTGGTATTCTTGGTCATGAAAGTTTGAAATTTTTTTTTTACATAATTCCATAAGGCTTATAAGCCCGTTAGGTAAATTGTTAACATAATTCAATGAACATAAATACGAGAATGAAATACATGATGGTGAAATTAAATATTGCCAACATGACGATCTACAATGAGAATAAAATAAAAATGTAAATATTACAAGAATATTCAACACATACAACATAGACAAACAAACATCTATAGATGTTCCTACAAACACATTTAAATGAAAATGTAGACAGTGGAGAAAATTCCACAAATACAAACATTGATAAACAAACGGCTATAGATGTTCATACAAACACATTTGTATAAACAATGTACAAATAGTAGATATGGTCGGAGCAAGGTTTGATATTTTGTACTTAATTCATGCGTCTTGATAAATAAACAAAAGCCTATAATTTTGATAAGAAAATACAATAATAAAAACCAAAAAAACATTGAAACATCTGGCATGCATTATAACAGGGAACCAGTTCCTGATCTGACAGAAAAGTACTGGTATGGAACCAGGGATCAGCAATATATAAGAGATACCTACAAACAAATAGAAGGATTAGGGAAGCATTCTCCTAACAACTTAAGGAAACTATTTTCGTAAGTCAAAATTGATATTCATGGATATTATAATAAATAAAAGTGTGATGTTGTCATGTGACATGACATTGGAAAGGTCTTTGAAAAATAACTCCATTGATGTGTCACTTTGTTCATAATTTTCTTTCTCAATATCAAATTAAGAGGGAATGTTGTTTTGAAATTGCACATATCTTAGAGAGGGATGTTTAGTAAAACGCTACCCAGAAGATTAGACTGCTTTTCATACAGACATTGATAAAAGACTTCTCGATTTGAATCTTCATGAAATATTATTTTTAGGCCCTTAGCCAAAAATGTTTGAATTCTGTCATCAAAAAATATGAATTTTCATGAGATGTAGTTTCCTAGCTGACAATGGAATGCCAATTGGTTTACCTTGCTTAACCTTACAATGCTGGGTAATTTTCTAAAGATAGATTTTTGTGTCATCTGCTTTCATAAACCTTAAATACAGTCAAACTTGCGATAAGCAGCCACCCAAGGGACAGGGTGAAATTGGCTGCTTAACAGAGGTGGCTGCTTATCGCAAAAATCATCCTATCAAAATTTTGGTGTGACCCTAGGAATTCACCTTCAACATTGGACATGTATATGGACCATACAGAGATTTCTTTTCCTTATATGTTTGGTACTGTAAACCTAACCAATTCACAATCAAATTAAGTGGCCAATCATCCCAATTTCCGATGAAAAATTCCCAAAATGATTGAAATATTTTGATGAAAAAAACATGTTGAAAAATCAAATGACATTTTGGTCTGCTCAACTTAAATAAAAACCTAGCAGTCCATTATTACTTAAGAACCCCATGCGGTAATAAATCACCACCACCAAACTAGCATTTATATACATGTACATCTTCACGGGAAATGTGTGAAATATCGGTCAGTTTTTCTCTTACACAAACTTGCTGCTTGTCCTTTTTCATCTTCCACAAACGCAAGATGAAAGAAAACCCATCCCGCTTTCATTCTTCTTGCAATTCCTTCATGAAAGGAATTTCCCAAACTTGGGACAAGAGTTGCTTCAAAACAAACATCAAAGGGCACAATTTTGTCCTGTAGTCTTTTGATGTTACATAACGGACTTTACATCTTTTACATTTAGTGGTTTCGTTCAAGGATATTTGATACATGAGACAGAGAAGGGGATTTTGCTTCCTTTGAAAGACCTATTTTTTGGGTTTGACAGATTCCTTTGTTTAAAAATATTTAGGGAGTAAAATAATTGCGAGTTTTATCTGCGGCAAATAAAAGAAAGGGTAACTAGCCAGTTTGTGTACGTGACAAAATCGATAGTTGCATGCGTCTCAGTTTACACCTCCCAATTACACGGGAAGGTTTTATCTTTTACATAAACAACACACTTAGTGGTAAAACTGCCGGTGATCGCCGGCGGTAGTTACAAAATTAATTGACCGCTTATGACAATTGATTTAAAGTTGATTGGGATTAATTAGCCTGGCCGCTGACCGCATCAGAGAGAAGACCGCTTATCAAGGAATTTTAAAGAGTCTAATTGTTTGGGAGGACTTTAAAATGGCCGTTGAACGGAAAAGACCGCTGATCACAAGTGGCCGTAAGCACAAGTTTGACTGTATCTGCTTTCTTTTGATGATGAAAGATACTCAGAATAGCAAACAGGTTAGATCACAGGCCAGATGCCAATTTACTTGGCATCTGGCCTGGATCTAACCTGTTTGCATAAGCATGAAGTCGGCACTGTGAGGGATAAATCATCCTTATTGGACTGTTGGATTTGGGTTCTTCCTTCATCAATTGTGAACCATAACCATAACCAAGCATCAAACTACAAAATAAATATTGTTGACATGATAAAATAAACAAAACATTAGCCTGAGGTGGTGTGAACCACCCTTGAGTAGTAGTGACGAGCTAATATAAAAGCAAATTGGTGTCATTATTTTGTTATCAATGTTTTTGATCAAATAACAACACTCTGTTATTTGATACTGAGAGATCAAATACAGTATTAATGTTATAACACTGACACAATTTCGTAACTTTGATATATTTTTTTCCTTAGCTCATGGAGGATCTGCCTTTTCCTTTTGATTATTAGGTCATCCAGAGCAAATTTTCTTTTTATCGAAGTATTTCATACTTGTAATATGACATTCTCTTTACCTAAAAGGGATTAACATTAATATTTTGGTGATCAATTTTCTTCTTTTAATAAGAGCCCAAATAGATTTGTTAGTAGCAACATGAATCAGAATACCTGGTTCCCAAATTCTTGACCTAGGTTTGGTCAATAGTCTTTATAAGTCTTAATGAAGCCATTGTAATTTGATGTATTGTTTCTCAACATTATACAAAATTAATATGTTCACATGGGGAAGCAATGTGTGACATCAAAAGAGTTTTATGCAGTACTGGTTAGGAAATGCCAGGAGCATAGATTTGTTAACTGACCACCCAAGATATAGCTGAAATACTATAAGAAATGGCATAAAACTCCAATTTATAACAAATCTCTTTGTTTGACAAGCTATCGGAGGGTTTGGCAAGTACAGGAGTTCCATTAGAATTTGTAGTAGGAGGGTGATTTCCAAAAGTATACAGGGGTTTTGGTGGACCTAATCAGTAGATTTATCATTAAAATGGGCAAAGTGGCCAGGGTTTCTGGTCAAAGTAGCCGGGGAAATCCCTGACCAACGGCTCTTAAATGAAAAATGTATAACATGTAGATGACTCAACATATAAATGTTGGGCTCTATTTGTTTTACATATGCAAATATTGGGCTGTGGCCCGACTGACCTATCTACTTGACCTGTAGCCATAATGGACATTAAATCTTTGTGTTAGTTTAACGGCTTAGATGTAATACTTTAAAACAGATACATTAGACTTTTTAACTAATGCAAACATTTATCAATATATGTATATTGTATTAAGAAACAAGAAAAAAAAACAGAATTTGCTCGTTGGATGAACTGGAATAAAAGTAAAGTCATTAAACCCTGAAAATTAATGTTGTGTTTTTGTATCAAAATCTGTTTTAGATATTTTTTACAGTTCAACAAACTGCACTGAACACCTATGCAGGATATATTTGAAATCATTTTGACAGAAAGGGAATTTTCCCATGATGTGCAAATTTTCCTTTGGCTGCAATTATTTTGATGTCTGACGTTCACTAATGCAGTTCTTCTTGGATTCATTTATCACTTTTCTGATCAGTTTTACTGGATCTTATGTGAAGTTCTCTTAGATAGGGAATTTAAGTTAACCAACAACTACAGAAGACAATTTTTGTATTTTTACATAACTACAGGGGTGTTCAAATGATGTCTGCAATAAATGTGTCCATAGAAATGTTAGATTAGCAGTTTCTCAAGTACATTCCACTTTAGTAAAAAACACTCACAATGTACAATTGGAATAAAATTGTGTGACCAAAGAAGCGTTTGCCCATAATTTGTTAATTCTTCTTTCGCCATTATGAATTCAATGTCTATGTTTCAATCAACACAATTTTGCAGGGATGTTTTGGCTTGTTGTGATGTAAATTCCAGTTGCGATAATACATAAGTTCAATGCTTGGAAAACCACTATCACCTTACTGAACTGTGCCCTTTGGCCTATCCATATAATGTAAGAAAGGTATTTTTGGGGACTTGGGGTATTACAATAAAACTTGTCTCATGGCTGACTTGCCGAAGGTTGATGTTTCTGCCCAAGGACCAATCGTATCTACTCGGCAATCCCCGTAACAAGTCGGTAGATATACCTCGTAAGCAGTACATGAATACACCAGAAATCCTGGGGTAATTCGCCTTATTTCCGGCGGATAACGCAAAATGCACATGGGCTCTAAATATGTATTTAAATACACACAAATTGGTTTTATATCACAATTGAATGTTTTTTTTACCCTTTTCATTAAAGATGATCACATCAACACATCTTTGTTTCATATTTTGTCAATCGGCTCTTTTCGGCAGTCCCCGACTGGTGACGGGGATTGCCGAGTAGATACGATTGGCCCTTCGTTGCTGACCTACTTTCAAAAATGGCTCCCCATTACCTACGAGGTTATTTTAAGAAATGGCCGAGGTGTTCCGAATGCCCAAGGACTTGACATTGGCCCTTTTCAATTGAGTAATACTTTGACCCGTCTTACATCATTATAAGCCTGGTGGCATAAAAAAAAAAAAGAATTACCTATGGACATAAATGTAAGAAAACAAAACATACAGCAATAAGAGATGATAAAATCATATGATTTTATTTACATGTGACTAATTCTGTTGGGGTAAAGTGTTGTAATCTGTTACATATTTGTGGATGGGGGTTAACCCTTACAGTGCTGGAACCAACTTCATTCTTATGCAAACAGGTTAGACCACAGGCAAGCCGCCAATTGGCGGCTGGCCCGTGATCAAACTGTTTGCTACTCTTAGTATCTTTCCTCATCAAAATTAAGTAGATATTTAAGATTTCAGAAAGCAGATGACTCAAAAATCTATTTTAGAAAATTACCCAACAGTCTAAGGGATAAATGAGTGTTGTTATTGATGACTCCAGGGCATAAAGAGATGAGATGTTCATTGATATCAGTTTATTTTATCAATAAAATAATAAGATGCATGAAGGTTCATCTATATGCCATTGTCAAGCCAGATATTTATCAGCATAAGGCATGATAAAGGAGTTTGATGGTCACAAATACTCTACTGCTTATTTGGTGCTCATAAGAAAACCAGACTTTTTTTTTTGATACTTTAGACAGTCACTTTATTGATTCATAAGGCCATAGGCACATTCAAGAGACAAACCATTATCTGTGCTATGCCTTGATGTAGAAAACCAGACTTAGTAATCAAGGTCCTGGTTTTGGTGCCACAATGGTACCTCTGATTTTGCAGTTAGTGTCCTTGGGCAAGACACTTGCTCCAGAGCCTAGTACTGGTGCATCAAGGAAAACTGTAACATACATGTAATTGAATTATTGTTGACACAGCATTAAATTCGATATAAGTAAACAAAAACAAACTCAGATCCCCTGAACCCTCAGTAAGGAAAGTAGAACATTTTCAATATAAACCATTTTGACAAAACGAGATATTGGGTTTCTTCAGCAATTTCTCCTTTTGGGTTTCCATGTAGATGATTAAAGTGATTCATTTAACAGAGTTTTTCAGTAACTAATTGAATACCCCTTCTTTTGTTGATATCTATCCAAATGTTGGGAGTCTGTCTATGCATTATGTTATTGATTGCAGCATTATACTGTATAAATATGGATTTGTATGGGAATTTTATGTCTTAGGCAAAAAGCTGACTTGCAGATATTTTCATATACAGGAGGCATTGGCAACAATAATGCATACATGTTCCCAAACCTTAACTCTTTACCAAACCCCAAATTTTTGACTGTCCCAAATTGAAAGAGTTTGCAGACAACATTTCATAAAGTGATGAAATTAAAAAATAATCTTCTGATATGGCTGAAAACATTGTGCATACATGTTCCCAAACCTTAACTCTTTAGCAAACCCCAAATTTTTGACTGTCCCAAATTGAAAGAGTTTGCAGACAACATGTCAAAATGTGATGAAATTAAAAAATAACCTTTTGATATGGCTGAAAACATTGTGGGAAAAGGAAAAATTGCTTGTTACGAGCAATTTCTCCTTTCCCCTCAATGTTTTTCAGAGTAGTCTGCAACAAAGTTGTCATATGGCATTATTGTTTAGTTATGGGTTAATACTAGCAGCCTTTGATGGACCATGCCAACTGCTTTTATCTCCCAGCTGACTCGAGGGAATGCCAATTGTTCTATCCTTCCTAACCTGCCCTTGTGGCCACTGGCCAGTTAAGTTAGCGGTCTTCCTCAAACTATGTTGAGCTGGGCACTGCAATTCACTGAAAAATGAAGGCATACAAATATCGACACCCAGATCATGTGATGTCAAACTAACGAAACATTGTTTCAGGCATCTCATCATATTTCTGAAATGATCTTGACATGATGTAAAACCCATTTTAAAGAAAAGAAAAACGTCATAGTTTAGAAGGAACAGAGTAGAGTCAGAATAGAGCAGTATGCATAGGAATAATCTTATCTCAGCCTCTGTATCCCTTCATTGATCTGTATAAAATGGATATTACATCTGTGAAATGTATAGAATAATGCAAGAGTGTGTTTTGGGTAAGGAGTAAGATGAAACTCACTAGAGCGAACAAACAAGTTTATATTGTCTAAATCCTAATTGATCTAGCTAACTTCACATACACTTGCAGCATTTCTGTAGGCAGGGGATTGTATTATAAAAAGAATTATGGACTCTTTTGAACTTATAATAATTTTAAGAGTCTTCCTCCAACCAGTTTCTCATTATAATATTTTGCTTCTGGAAACATTCCTGTTATGGTGATAGAGCTTTCAGTAAGAAAGCTGGATATTGATTGTTATTAATGGTTGGCCCCACTTCTACATTTATCCTGGTAATGTAGACAATTGACATTTATTTCTGCAGACTTATAAATCTCCTAGGAACTATTGCATAGAAACCTGGTTTAATACAAACTATCATGTTCTCCTACTCACAGTATATTAAAACTCAGTGAGTCCAGGAATCAGCATCCCAATGCCTATGAGCATCATTCTTCATACTTGAATGAGGCCTAGTTGGGATAGTATTGCAAAAATGCATTCAAAAGTATTCAGAAAACATGATTGTTAGAGAGTCATTACATATTCCAATATATGGAGAAAAAAGCACTTTCTCATATTTAAATTTCTCTTATCATTTCAGACTGGATCTGGTAAAACATACACAATGGGAACAGGGTTTGACTTGAACATTCCTGACGATGAAATTGGAATCATTCCTCGGGCAGTCGCCCACTTATTTAAGGGTATAGAGGACAGAAAACGGGAAGCGCTGGAGAAAAATGAGCCCTGTCCCGACTTTAAGGTTAATGCTCAGTTCATGGAGGTAAGAATTGATTACTAAAGTCACCCCATGTATAACCATTCATAATGATCTAATTCTCCTTTTGTCACAATACTGCCAACGCAGAAGGAATTTTTTTGGTTGCAATTATCATTTACCTGACACAAAGACCTTAAAATGAATTAATTTGATTTTAACTCACTTTTTCATATTGAGGAAGTTAATGCAAGAATTGAACTTGACTCTTCTCTTTTGTGCTGGAAATGCTGTAGTCTTGCTCATCTATGTTTGGTCTTTGATATTGGGTAGAAACTGCTGTGGCAAAAGGAAGAAGTGCATGTCACAACCATTTTTTTCTGTTATGGTGTTTTCAAAGTCATCTTATAGGGCATGTTAAAATGTGTAAACACAAGTGAAAAGGGTTAAAATATTCTTTTATGCTTTCTGATGCAAAACTATTTGACGATTCTACCAGTGATAAAGTTTTGATTCAGAATGATATTCATAGGGTTATTGTTAGATTTAAAGAACATGTTTTTAATGTTTTCTGAAGGGAGGCTGTTAAATTGTGTGTTAGCCATAAACTTTTGATATCATGATTTACATAGGGCTGTGCATTCTGAATCGTATGAGGGATGATAAATCATTAACACCTGCACTATGTTTAGCTAGCAGACCAATTTATGTCTTCTGCAATGTGTTTACTGCCCATAAATTATAGACAGTCTTGTACAAGTGAAGATAACCCTTATGGCAAAACACCTCAGAGTCCTAGCCAAGGTAGTGGTGAATTACAGGAAAGCTCCTTTGCGAACAATTAAACAACTTTTTATGAACTTCATGAATGTTAAATTGTTGTTCATGAACAGAGAACCTTTTCTCAAAATTCATGAACAGGTTCATGAACATCAAATACAGGGTCTTAAAAACTTTCATGAACCTGTGCTTGATGTTCATGTACATGTTCTTGAAATACATAACTTCTTGAAAATATAAGAACAAGTCAAAGAACAGCCTTGTGATCATGAATAAGTTCTTGAATCTTTTGCATGGGTGTATTATAATTGAAAAATTATTGACACTGCGTTAAATCCCATAAGAAATTGGTTATGTATAGATGTATTATGTATATGAAATGTTACATGATTTTGATAATTGTATATATTATACTATTTTTGTATAATGCTTTTTTCATATAAGAAAACATAAAAAAAAATGCTTTGTGTATTTACACTTTTTTAAATTTGCATGAGAAACTACTTTCAGTGGCCTATAAGCATTAAACTGTGATGCGAATATTTGCTTTCTATGTGTTTCAGTTGTACAATGAAGAAATTTTAGACTTGCTGGATACAACAAGGGATACAGAAAGTCGAGTAAGTTAACTTAAGTTTGCAAGTTTTAACCCATTCCTTTATGAGAGATCTGGTGTCTGGTCAAAGAGAAGAACTTTAAGTCATTCTCTTAAATGGTCAAAGTTGATTATCATTTATCAAACTGACACTTGGCTATCAAGAGAAAGAAACATTTTGATGATATCAGGTAGAAACAAGGAGGACAAAGAAAGACTTTACTTTTTTACAAGGAATTTCCTCTTGCTTTTGGTGATGATTTCTTTAATTGTTTAAAGGGGCTTTGTGCCCTAGTGGTTAAAGTACAGACCTTAAAATCACAGAACCACTTTCTGCATGGGTTCAAGAGTGGGATCTTCTTCCATAATTATGAGCAACATCCAAATGTAACTGAAATACTGTTGACGTGAGGTTCAACCCTGATAAAAGATGTAGGAATTATTTTAAGAAGATATTTGTTTTTGTAGACAATATTTAAAGACTTCTTTTTTGTTCACCATTTGAATGTGAGTGTCAGACAGTTGCCATGGCTTCATTGTCTTCTGTGAACATAAATCTGCCTGACGAAGGTTAAGTGTAATATTATAGTAAGTGTTCCACATTTGTGATGGACTTACTATAGGTTTGTGCCGAACCCATGCCTTTCCAAATGTTTCTTGGTCAACATGTAAAACACTTTCTATTGATTTTGCCACTTTCTAAGTTCTAACCACATTCCAATGATTTTGGTCAACTTGTAAACACATTCTAATGATTATAAACCTATCGTGTCTTGTTGGTTCATTGAACTAAAAGTAAGGCAAAGGAAAAACATTTGTCGCTGCTTGTCTTAAGCTGGGATTGTAGATTGCGTCTTTAGTTTTATGATGCACTACTGAGTTAGTTTGTCTAAATATACAGAAAAGTAGTGTTTTGTTCTTTCCTGAATAATTATTGATAGATGTAAGTTGGAGAATGATTCAACTTCTTACTGCATGATACCTTTATAATTGCTCCTAATGAGTTTAAGCCTTTATTTCAATGGTTTCTACCAAATATCGAAGAGAAAATGTTGTTGTTTTTTATTTATATTTCTCTTTCGTCAAATGTTGCTTTTTCTAGCCTGTAATGGAAAAGGTTTGAGGGATAATTCTAATTATCTGACTGATTTGCCAAGTTTACAAATCCCAGAAGGGGGTGTTTATGTTAAAATGAGATGAGTTACTGAATACAGTGCTGGATGCAGCTTCAGAGACCATTGTTCAGAGCTGATACAGAAAAAAGTCAATGAATAGTGAGAAAACATTGTTAAAAGGTGCTTGTTCACGGATTTGGAAGTTAAGAATTAGTTCATTGAAACTGCACAACAACTGTCCTGTTATATGATACACTCAAAATGATAGCCATTTGAAGCAAAATTGGATCGTTTTTAATTTTTTAAAGTGTGTAAACAGTGAATTGATATGTATTTTAATGCAAAAGTTTGACATTGCTTTTGAGATCTAGCACATATAAACTTAACATACTTAGATTATATATTCTAAGTTAATCCTTCCTATACTAGGTTAAATCACAGTCTAAGGTGATTTGTTCACATATTGCAGCGATGTCTGGTAGTGCATTTCTTCTTGGGCCCTTATACTTGTTACTTATCCAGGAAACATACAAAGTGGTTTGTTATAATTAAGAAAGGGATATAAATATATAACAGACATTAGGAAATCCAGACAGATGAAGTAAATCATACTCAATTATTTGACATATTTCATTTATTTTGTTTAAAAGGATTTTTTTAAATCTTTTTTTACTAAGTATAACTGCCTGTTTCTACACATGCAAGTCTGCATTCCCTCACATTGTAAGAGTTTGTATTGGAACATGTAATTAAAACTTATTTGCCATATTAGATCCAGTGATTAATTTTAAAAGCGTAAGCAGTTGGCCAAGTCTGTTTATAGTGTTTGAGTGGCCAAAGGTATTTGTGTCGAGGTCCAGTATTGTACTGCATGGTTATCAGGCTGAACAGAAAAAATATGAATAATACATACAGCCTAATTGGAGGAAAAAATTGTGTATGTCAGTCTGTTAGAGAGATAAAGCCATTGAACCTAATACCTGCTGGCTCTCTGGAATTAACGCTATGAAAATACATTATACACCCATTATCCCAATTATTTCCCTATAGGCTTGATCTTAATCAAAGATGTCCATGAAAACAGAAACAAACATAAATGAATTATACAGGCTTGTCATATGTTTACATTAGGGTTTTGTTAAAACATGTTCAAAACATAGAAACTTACTGATTTAATAGTTTGAAGATTGTAGTCAAGAGACTGTAGATAGTCAACATGATATAATTGTCGTTCTCAAGAAAAAAAAAATAATTTGCTGAATAGGCAATTCTCTGTTCAGGTGGGTTTTGACAAAAATTCTTGAAAAATGTAGTACTTGGTAGCTTGAATGTTTTGCTAGATTCAGAAGCAGTAGTGGTATAGCACTTTTCATTATTACAAACCCCGTTTCAGTCAAATAGGGGCTTAGGATGTGTATCAAAGCCATTTCATTCAGTATTTTAAGATTCATGTTGTTCCTCCATTATTGTGGATGTAGGAGTTTAGAGATAGAGATAAGAAGTTAAGTCAACAAGGAGATACCAAAGACTGCCTCTTATCTGGAACTCTTCTCCCATGGCCATGTTGGAGCATTATTCATCCAAGTTCATAACTGTTGATATTCTGGTATTGATATGATATATAATAATGTGGTAGACAGTATTCAGTATTATTGATAATTCAATAAATGGGACCTTCTCTCTGAAAAAAGGGTCTTAATGCATGGTGTCTGACTGATTTGTAAAAGTCGTTTTTGGCTTGACGATTCTTAGAATAACCAGCTTCTTACACTTTGGTACATACATGTACAATGTACATTGTATCTCAAATCTAATATCATATGGAAAGGAATATATGTATTAGAAATTACTGACTCATCTCTTCTGATTATTTTCTATGTTAAAGGCAGCTAGGAAGAAATTGACCTATTACTCTAAAGCTTTGGTCTGTATATATTTGTTTTACCAAATCCACAGCAAGCTCCTGCTGTCAAACTGTGTCCTCCATTACAGATTGTAGTTATTATAAAAATCAGTTTGTTATGATGAATTTGACCTGGATAAGTCAAACATGGCAACTTTGATTGTGGTACCAGGGTTAATCCTATCACTGCATTTTGTTCACATTTTGATACAATGTAAGTTGACATCACAAGAAACCATCGTGAAAGAAGAAGAAATTGAGAAAAATGACCAATGCATGCTTTTTTACAATGATTTCTACCCAATATTTTAAAGATAATGCTCACTTTTCGTGTATATTTTTTTAATAATTGTCATCTGACGTTGCTTTAATGTGGATGGTCAGAAGTTCCCATATAAGGTAATAGTGTCAAACTATCGTCTCCATAAACCTCCGAAGCAAAATCCAGTTGGGTGTCGGATGGACCTAATTGGTTGTTTCATTGTGCTCTACCCTAAAAGCAGAGTATTCATTTTCACACTTAATACAATTATCTGTGGGCCTATATAAAAGGCAATCCCACTAATTGGAAACATAACCGACCCCTGGAGGGGGGGGGGGTCCATTAACCCTGTTCACCCCTCATTGGAATTTGTTACGAGTCCATATTCAAAGCAGCTGCAGACAACAATCTTACATATCAAAAATAACATTTTCTTTGTGATATAACCAAGAAAACATTGAGACAAAGGAAGAAAGGGCTCATCATGTGTAATATTTCCTTTTGTTACAATTATCTCTGAAGTTTTTTTCTGCATGCAGGTTAGAACAAGTGTACATGAAGGGAAGAGATAACTCCATTAACCTCATTTTGTTTTGTGACTGGCCTTAATTGATTTGGTGTAATTGGGTTGCAGTGGAGTTTTACACTATTGTCAACAGTATTTTAGTCATTGGACCAGTCACAAATTCCATTGAATGGTGGTGGTGGTGGCGGTGATGGGGGGAGATTGTTTTGGATGATTTAGTATTTGAAAGGAGTTACTAGATGTTACTAAATATCTCCTGACATAGTGATGGGAGGACATAAGTTTACTACTGGGGGTCTGTCTTTCCATATGTAACTAAGATCACCCCAAGACCTTCAGAGTTGCTTCCCTTGAATGAGAAGAAATGAATCTTTTGGGCTTTTCTGCCATGGAATAAAAATTATCACCAAAGTTCTCTTCAACTTTATGAAAAGTTTATCATTGTAATATCTACTTCTAGTTTGATATCTTGGAATTTCAAGCAAGCTCTTTAGAGAAACAAACATTTCATGATATAAAATGTGTGTTTAAACCCATGGAAGCATGTGGGAGGAGGCTTGCAATGTTTATCTCACAATTAGCTCTAGTTTATGAAATTACACCTTTTGACCCGTAGAATGCTAGGTAATTTTCTAAAAAAATAGATTTTTGTGTTGTCTGCTTTCCAATTTACTTGGCGGCTGGCCTGGATCTAACCTGTTTGCATATGCATGAAGTCTGTTCCAGCGTTAAAAGGTTTAAATGATTTTACCTATTAGGCATGATGTTGTTCTGAAAGCAAACAACAATACAAAGTTTGAAAATGTCATTTACTGTCAAGTTTGGGTTACAAACCATTGTGACAGAAGGAGAAGCTGCTTGTCAAGGCCAATTTCTTCTGCTGTCACAATGTTTATGTGTTTTTTTTTAGCTCACCTGAGCACAAAGTGCCCAAGGATAGCTTTTGTGATCGCCCAATGTCTGTCGTTTGTTGTCCATTGTCCGTTGTGCGTTGTGCGTCGTCAACAATTTCTTTAAACACCTTCACCTCCTAAACCATTGGGCCAATCTTAACCAAACTTTACAGGAATGTCCGTTGGGTGATGCTCTTCAAAAGTTGTTCAAAGAAATTGATTCCATGCAGAACTTTGGTTGCAGTGGCATGAAAAAAGGGGAATTTCTGCAATTTTTAAAAAATCTTCTTGTCTGAAACCACTGGTCAGAATTTAAAATAATTTCACAGGAATGTTCTTTAGGGGGCTCTTTTCAAAATTTGTTCAAAGAATTTTGATATCTCAAAAATCATGGCCACCAGGCTGTGTTGAACTTTGAACGCGTTTTTGTTTTCACTATATACATGAATGCTAAAATTTATAACTTTACAAACATCTTTTTTTTCCAAACCTCTGGGCCAATTCCAATGAGATATCATGTGAAGCATCCCTAGTTGGAGGGAATAAAGATTTGTCAAAAAAAAATCAGTCATGTGACCAAAATGGCTGCCATGCCCATATTTGGTAAAAACCTTAAAAAAATCTTCTTGTCACAAACCACTGGTCAGATTTCAAAATAATTTCACAGGAATGTTCTTTGGGGCCCCTTCTAAAGATTGTTAAAGAAATATAGATATCTTGAAAAACATGGCCGCCAGGGATTGTTGAACTTTGAACGCGTTTTTGTTTTCACTATATACATGTATGCTAAAATCTATAACTTTACAAACATCTTTTTTCCCAAACCTTTGGGCCAATTTCAATGAGATATCATATGAAGCATCCCTAGTTAGAGGGAATAAAGATTTATCAAAAAAAAAATCAGTCATCTGACCAAAATGGCTGCCATGCCTATATTTGGTAAAAACCTTAAAAAAATCTTCTCGTCACAAACCACTGGTTAGATTTCAAAATAATTTCACAGGAATGTTCTTTGGGGCCTCTTCTATAAAGATTGTTAAAGAAATATAGATATCTTAAAAAAACATGGCCGCCAGGGATTGTTGAACTTTGAACGTGTTTTTGTTTTCACTATATACATGTATGCTAAAATCTATAACTTTACAAACATCTTTTTTCCCAAACCTTTGGGCCAATTTCAATGAGATTTCATATGAAGCATCCCTAGTTAGAGGGAATAAAAATTTGTCAAAAAAAAAATCAGTCATGTGACCAGAATGGTTGCCATGCCCATATTTGGTAAAAACCATAGAAAAATCTTCTTGTCAAAAACCACAGGTCAGATTTCAAAATAATTTCACAGGAATGTTCTTTAGGGGCCCTTCTATAAAGATTGTTATAAAAAAAATAGATGTCTCGAAAAACATGGCCGCCAGGGTGCGTTGAACTTTGAATGTGTTTTTGTTTTCACTATATATATATATGGTGAAATTTATAACTTAATTACCATATTTTAAAAAAACAGGTTGCGTTGAAATGTGAACCTGATTGCATTTCCACTATATACTTGTATTGTAGAATTTTTAACAAAATACATCAATATCAAAAAGTTACAAGCAATGTTTCTATTTTTCAAATAGGTGGTAATCTCAGGTGAGCCAGTTCTAGGGCCATTATGGCCCTCTTGTTTTAATCTTGTCCAGCTGCTACATTGAAATAAGGATAAATAAATATAATTTATTCTGAAATCTTCTTTTATTTTCAGAGTCGGAAGACGAATGCCAAGATCCATGAAGATGCAGATGGAGGAATCTATGTTGTTGGTGTTACTACAAAACTCGTACATTCTCTAGAAGAAGTAAGGCACTTTGGTTTCTTTATATTCATGATGATGATATGATTAAACATCCATGTCCATTTGAGGTACAGGACTTGAGCAGATGTCCTTCTAAGGGAAGTGATATCTCCTATTGTTGGAGAAGTTTCTGAAGAAGTCATCTGCGGCAGATTTTATTTATAAACAAGTATACATATACATCTTTGTACGTTGAGTTATGTATTAAAGGCACATCAAAGGAGAGGAGAACAAATAAAATAGTGAAAAGATTTATGGAGTTATTTTATCATATTCATAAAAGTCATGAGAATTAATTTACAAATGCATTCACACCCTATTAAATAGACTTATTTAAAATAAGTTATTTTGTGCTTGAAATATAGTTGTCTCCAATTCAATCATGTTTATCAACAACCTTTTTGTTTACATATTCAAAATACCGAATTGTGATTGGTCGGTTCAAAAATGTGTCTATCAACTGTCAAGGTCAGAGGTGAAGAATCAGGAAATCTGAATTATAAAACTTGTCAATCTGGGTTATTTCTGGTTTGCTTTCACATTTCAGTTGTTCTGATGGTGTTTTCTTGGGATAACTATTTGAATCAGTCTAAAAAATTACCAAATAATATAGTTTGATATAGCATTAATCTCCTTTAATGGGCCTTTAAGTTAAAGCAATTTGTTTCTAGAATTTTTGTCAATAAGGGGTAATAGAAGGAAGTGTTTTTTGTTCTGACTTTCAAGACTTGCAATCAACACTTAAAGTAGTTGCAAAATGGCTTATTTACATAATTTTTTCTTTAAAAAAACATATTTAGGGAAACAAGTTTGCAAAGATTGAATAGCTAAGTCGGGTGTGTTAAAGAAATGCTATAATCTGATTGAATACAATATTGTATTCAACATTTGATGGCAACCAATTAGGAGTATATATTTATCTCCTTGTAATGAACTGAGCATGAGAAAGAAAGCAATCTGACCTTGTACTGGAAATGGTGAACTACTGGTGAGTAATCCTTAGCATTACTGGTATGTTGATCAGATTTAGATTTACAGTCAAACTTGTGTTAAGAGGCCAGCCGATGGGACAGAGTAAATTGGCTGTTTAAGACAGGTTGGCTGCTTAACACAAATTGATTTACACTTTAAATCTAACATTGGGACTTTCTGTAGTGGCTGTTTAAGGCAGGTTGGCTGCTTAAAAGCGTGGCTGCTTAACACAAGTTAGACTGTATTTAAGGAATCTCTTTAACATAGGCTAAAACAAAATATTTCATTGAATATTATTATGAGAACAGTGCTGTGTTTACATTACTATGGATAGCAGAAAAAAGAGAAAGCATGTCCATATTTTCATTATGGTCCTTGAAATGCTTTTGAGAAAGATTTATACTCACCAATTCTTCTGCTATTAATAATGACTTCTTGTCATAGTTTCCTGATTCTTTTTGCTGTCAGTGGAAGAAATGGCTTCCCTCCATGGCACTCTGGATAATAAGGATAGCATAGAAACTGGGAACCAAGCTACATATGTAAAAGGAAAGTAATGGTATGATTCCATGGTATACCAGAAATATTGTTGAAATGGCATTAATTCACAAATCAATCTTTCTTTGCAGACGATCCAATGTTTACAAACAGGTGCTCTGTCTCGGTCCACAGCCAGTACTAACATGAACGCGACCTCGTCCAGATCTCACGCCATATTTACTTTACACATAAAACAACACAGGGTAGTCAAGGAGGAGGACATAGTGTCTGACGTAAGTTGGGTTATAGTTAACCTCTAACCTTCCATTATTCATACTGGGATTGTCTGATTGGTCCAAACTGAAATTAAACAATAGAGGAGAATATTAAAAAATAATGTTGTTGTTATGTTGGTTAAAATAATTGTGATTAAAACAAAAACTGTTTGAGCAATTGTTCCTTTTCTTACAAAAATTTTCTTACAAAAACTTTCTTACAAAAATTTTCTGACAATACTTTTCTATATCTTTTTTGCTGTGAAAAGATTCTGATGAATCAGCTATGAGGAGTGTTTTTGTCATTATTTCAATAACCCTGATCTCTGATAGATTATCAAATTGATTTATAAGAAGTAGTTACTTGCTATGAAAGGTGTAGCAGACAATGATGATCTATGCAAATTAGATAGAAAGCATCAAGATAAAAGAAGAAATTGCTCAAAGTGAGTAATTTCTTCTTTTGTCATGATTTTTTTTTCAAATGGTCTGCTACATTGTACACATAAGAATGTGTAAAGAACCCAGAGATCTATGGTCTGTTTGTGTGCCAATACACTGCATGTATTTATAGTACATATAAATGTACATATAAATGTTCCGTAGTTACCATCACCAAGAATAAATGTAGGTCAATAAATGTAGATCCCTGTGGTGTTCATGAGGGAATTGGTCATTAATGAATGATGACTTTCTAGATTATAAGCCGTGCCATACTTCCATGCAAGTTGTATGATTCTCATTTAAGAACATATTAGAATAAGAAGTCCAATCCATCTCTATTTATTTGTATCAATATTCCAGATGGTGATAGAGGGAGAGGAGGGGAAGGAGGTGGCAGCCAGTGACAGGCTCTCTGAGTTTGAGACCCTGACTGCCAAGTTCCACTTTGTTGATCTCGCGGGTTCAGAAAGGTTAAAACGGACTGGTGCTACAGGCGATAGGCAGAAAGAGGGCATCTCAATAAACTGTGGACTTGTGAGTTATCTTCCCACTTCTTTAAGATTCTTGAATAGAGAGCTCAGTGTCCATTGATGATATGTGCTTCACATATGTGAAGGATTTACCAAAGTCCAGCATGGAACGCTTGGTTTTGTTATAGGACATGAGTCTTTTGGAAAGTCTATGAATACTGAATCCTTTTACCTAAGGCTCAATACAAGACTACAGTAAATGGGGCCTCTGTGGCCTAGTGGTACAGAACTTGAAATCACATGGCCCCACTCCATGTGGGTTCAATTCACAGTAACAGCATTAGGATTTTCATGGTATTTAATTGTAACTTGTGTCACTGCATCATTGTTGTAAGTTTTTTTTAAATGAAATTAAAGTGCTTAATAAATAAAATTTGACATTCTGTTCTTAAGTTTTATAATTGGTGGTGCATTGAAAGTAATACTGCCATGTCTTGTTTATATAGGGCACCAAACATGTTTTGTTGTATACATAGAGGTCATTTTGCCCACGAAACATACAGCATGTCCTCTATGATTGCCTTTTCAAGCATAATTTGGTAGTTTTCTGTGTGCACTCTTGCATTTCAGTTGGCATTAGGAAATGTGATCTCAGCGCTGGGAGACAAGGAGAAGAAGGGTTCTCATGTGCCTTATCGGGACTCCAAACTTACGCGCCTTCTTCAAGATTCCCTTGGAGGAAATAGTCGGACGTTAATGATAGCATGTGTGTCTCCCTCAGATCGTGACTTTATGGAAACTTTAAATACATTACGATACGCGAATCGTGCGCGTAATATTACAAATAAGGTGATAGCCAATCAAGACAAGGCCAGTAAACAGTTAGCATTCCTACGACAGGAGATCATGCAACTTCAACAAGAACTCCTCGATTATAAAAGTGTAAGTTGTCTTTTAGCATTATATTTTTTCATGCTCTTGTGTATAGCTCTTTACTTCATGTTAGAACATTTAAAATGCCTAGAATAACCAAAGTGACAAAAGGAGATATTGCTCATGCTTAAACTGAGCAATTGCTTCTTTTTTCCAGTGTAAGAAAAAAACAACAGTTTACATACTTTTATTGTTCTCTGCTGTTGCTTTTAATTTTGACTGGTAACAGAATATCTGATAAGGGAAGAGCTTCAAGATAGAAGTGGACATTAACATTTCATAATGTTAAATTACATTTTCTATGGGACATTGTGTTAACCTTATGATGAGTGGTTTTGTAACTTGCAATTTCTCCTTTTGTTTCAAAGTCTTCAATTGCAGATACATTGAAATGTATAAAAAGGAGGTTTAAAGGTCTTTGTGTTAGGGGTATCATATGCTCATGCCCTACAGTCTTAGAAAAGAACAAAACAATGATTTTACTTCCACTAATTTTCTAGGAGATGTTTTCCAAGTTTATCCTGTATTTTATCTTTTGTTTTAACTTGAAATTGTCATCTGTAGATGCTTATTGTTCAAATTAATCTTGAGAGTTTGTCTTCAATAAGTATATTGAAGTCTGTAATAGTGAAAGTCCTTTACTGCTTCCTTCATGTTTTTTTAAAGACTTATAGAAGGCTGAGAAATCACTATGGCAAATAGAGAAATTGCTCTTAACAATATCTACATTTGCTACATTTTCTTATTCAAGGAAAATGTTGTTTATAATTCATAACTGTCTCAAGTTACCAATTTTATTTGCAATTTGTACCGGTAACAAAATCTCATCAATGTGTTAAAATGACTGCATACAGTTTACTGTACTTTACTTTTCTATATTTCAGGGTAAGAGAATCATTGACAGCGAAGGAGTCGAGTCAAACAGTGACCTGTATCATGAAAACAAAATGTTGCAGGCTGAAAACGATAAATTACGTGCCAGAATTAAAACTTTAAATGAAACAATTGAAAGACTTACTGCGAAGAATGCAGAACTTTTAGCAGAGAAAGCCTTGTTAGGTCTGGGTAATGCTGCAGGAGACCCTAACAGTGAGGAAGTGTCAAAGTTAATTCAGGGATATATTACAGATCTGGAGGAACTCAGGTATCTTTTCAATTAATCTTTATATATTTATGATTCGTCCAATTTGAAAGCAACAACAGATGACAATGATAGAACAGCAAACAAAAGAATTCAACTTAGAATGTTTTATTTGTAAATTGAGACATCCGGCCCATAATACATTTATCATAAGGACATTGCTAACACTGTTGTGTCCCATTAGTAATACAACTGTACATAAAAATCAAGGGGCACAGATAGAACAAGAAATGAATATGTCCTGAATATGAACATGACATAAACCATTGTGAAAGTTTAATAAGTATATATATAGAAATGATTATGTGCCTTTTGAAAATATTTATCATTGAAACTCTTTCCAAACTATTTTTGTGACATATAACAACCGCAGTACATAGTAAAATGCATGTTACCATTCATTGTTTATCGAGGATTTAGCACAAGGCTTTAGCAAATCTTTAACAAATCTTTAGCAAATCTTTAGCAAAAGTGAAAGATTCACTGAAGTCTTGCATTGAATCCTCAACATGTATGAAGTCTTGGGAGCATGGACCTTAACACATTACCACCTAACAACTCATTTGTGCATCTAGCAGCAGACGACTTTCAAAACGTATTGTGGCAAAAGAAGAAATTACTTGTTATAAGCAATATCTCCTTTTGCCACAATGCTTTTTCAATCTATTCACATATCACAACAGCTGAACTTAAAGTTTTTTCAAATGTTGACAAAGCTTTTCTAAAGACATCTGCTTCAAGTAAAAAATGTCACCTGCAGGTGGTAAATAGTTAAAGACACAACTTTTTCTCTTCATTTTCAGGAGTAAACTAGCGGAATCGGAGTCCATGATGAAGATGATGAAGCGTGGTCGTATTATTTCCTCATCGAGGCTAGGGTTGAGCCCGCTGAACTCGAGTCGCACGTTTGATGACCCGACATCGCCCGATAATAGTATATCCAGTCTTATAGAGGTCGCCAAACAGGATGTGAAGAAAAATAAACAAAAAGTGAAAAGATCCCAATCAAGATTGAGTCCAGAGTAAGCTAATTCTGTTTATTTGGATAGAAGAATTGAAATTGTGTCTGTTAAACTAAGTTTGAGATATAGAGAATAAATAGATGGTTGGTGACGTGAATTGGCAATATGATTTAAATACTGTTGAGAAGGGCTGCTAATCCAATCGACTCAAATTTTAACTGGTTTCCTTTCATGGGATTTTGTGACTGATTCATATTGAAAGCAGCAGCAGATAAGTATGTTTTTATAGTATGAAAAACATTATTTTCTTTGTGATTGTGAGAAAAGAAAACGGTGAGATAAATAGACAAATAGCCATACAGTGCAACTTCTCCTGCCTTGCAATGGCTCCTTCATATTTTCTTTTTGATGTAAGTTTATATGTGCTCAACTAACAAAGGGCTTAAAGCTCACAAAAGCTCTCTCTCAAATGATCTTGTCTATTGGAGTGACTCATCATTTTGATTCTATTTCGTTCTGAATAATTAAATTTCTCCTAAAAGGAGATCAAATTTCCTACTGCCCATTTCTACCCGACCTCTTTAACGCAGATATAATGATGATTACAGGGGCCTCCGTGGCCTAGTGGTTATAGTACAGAACTTGTAATCACATACCCCCTCTTCACGTGGGTTCAAATCCTGAATAGGGATATGGATTTTCATGAGAGGCAGCCTCCCGACTGACTTACGGAATGCCGATGGTTCTACCCGCCTTGACCAGCCCTTGTGGGCAGTTGAGTATGGGGTCTTCCTCCATCATTAAGAGTCGGGCATCGCTACATAACTGAAATAATGTTGATGTGATGTAAAACCCATATAAAAAGAAATGATGATTACAAGACATTTTAAAGTCTAAAGAATGAATTGACAAATATTTATTGAATATGAAATACTTCAAATGAGTTCTGGGAGGGTATTGGCTGGGATTTTAGTAATCATCATAATTATGGAGAACTCATAGAATTCAAATCATACTTTAACTTGTTAGGAAAGTCTCGTCTAATTTTATGTTTCATATCTTTTCTCAGAGTTGGAGACAAGGAGAACCTTCCACAGGGTGAAGAGGAGGAGGAGGAAGAGGAAACAGAAAAGACAGAGGAGAACGAGGAAGGAGAAATAGTGGAGAAAGACAAATCCGAGAAGTCAGAAAAAGATGAGGAGGATGAATGCTTTGATGAGAATGGGAATGTAGATCTGGTAAGTAACTAAGTTGAAGGTGTAATGGAAGAATTGGTTTCTATGAAAGGATGCGGTTTTCACAAAATTACGCTGAGTGATTCCCAGAACCAAATAATCAAAGGTGATACTGGTTTCCCTTCTTTTGAGTTTAAACTTAGTTATTTTACATCTATTGTGACAGAAGGTTTATGCTTATTGAATTCACTTCCGATGACTGCTGGATACTAAACCAGTACTCGCGCCGAATCATGGGTTAGTCCCGGTAGTTTTTACTTCCCCTAGTGGGGATTTGAACCTGGGACACTTGGTACCTTTCTTTTGATAGGTGGGGAACACACTATGACTGGAAGTGTAAGTTCCTGGGGCATGTTTCATCCAATGTGCATTTTTGTGCACATAGCTATTAGAGATTAAAATCTCAAATATGACAGTTCTTATGTGCGTTTCATCAAGCAATTGTAAGTATGAAAAACTCTCCCAAGTAAGGAATGAAATTAAAACACTCCCCACTTTTTTGTATTTACTAAATCGACCGGCGAAATGTTTACTTTACCAAAATATAACGGAATACGTGAATGTTCTAAATGTCTTTGTGGATAATTTAAACCATGCTCAAAACTATTTTTCACTTTAGACATTGTATTTACTGGTAATCATAATACATTGTATTAAGGTATAAAAAGTAAGAAAAATAGCAATAAGATATTTGGTTGCATGATGATTTTTCCAACACTGACTTGGCATTTAAGATATAATATTTCTAGTGTACCTCATGCTGATTATTACATTAAATATTTCCAGATTAACGGAGAGGAGGATGACTTTGAGGATGATGAGATGGATGACACGTCCTCTGACTCCGACTCTGAGGGAAAAGGTAGGAATGATCATGGCTTTAACCATTCCCCTATACCAAGGGTTCAATGCAATGCTATTGTAAATACTTCATGTTTATGAAGCACTTACAATAGTATTGCATTGAACCCTTGATATGGGATTTTGTAAATGGTTCCAATCACATTTACATTTTGTAGTGGATCAAAGTCAAATTTGGTTTTTGTAACAGATCAAAATCGAATTGGAGGTATGTAGCAGATCAAACTCATTTGAGTTTGATAGCAAATCAAAACTTTCCTTTTTTTTGACACAATCCCTTGTACTTTTTGGCACAATGATATAGATAACAGAATTAAGAGAGATTGTTATATTGGATGAATTGACAAGTAAAAACCTATTCCCATGCTTTGTTAGTTGCTTATACTTGATAAACAAAGAACTTTATTTACCAATATTTATATTCTAAACTTTTGTAGAGATATTGAAATACTTAAATAATTGATTTTTAGACAATATTCCATCATACATTCATGAATAATGTGGAAAATTATAAGTGTCCTTCTACTTTAATATAAAGCGCGGCATATGCGTTCATTTAAATTATTCAACACTTTTCAAAGATGTAAGATTGAATATCCTATTTCTTACATTTCCTATTTTGTATTGATCAGAGTTCTCAATAGTTTATTTCTGATTACTGATGAGAATAGTTGAGGTTATTGTTTTTTTCCCCTCATGATTCAATGAGGTTTCTGATCTCAAAACAAGAAATGGCAAACATTCCATTTCTGTTTCATAAGATTTGGTGATTTATTAAGGTATCTATTGATCCAAAGCATTTCAAATGGACACAATTGCTGCAAATGAATCACTGCCTTTCGAGAATTCATTTCAAATTGAAACTAATTCTGTCAGTGAATGATTCAATGGTGTGAAGAACTCGAGATTGTGGAAAATACCCATGAAAGTATTCACTGTTGATTATTTGTTTATTGAAATGGTTGATCTTCTTTTACTGAAAACATTCATTGAATAACAGTCAAACATTCTATAAGCTGTATGGCTAGTTCCTATTCCTACAACAGAGTAGATTATAATAGATGTTTAATAACAATATTACTATTTCTAATGCTTACTGAAGTGAAGATATTTTTGGATTATTGGAGTGTATGGTCAGGTAAAGAACACCGATAGATGAAATGTATCTTGTGTCAAATACCTTAAAACCCTTTCCCTTATTCAGACGATTTACATTAATTTTGCAACAGAATGAGTTTGAAATCAATGAGCCAAAAGGAAAATTTGCATATAACTATCATATTTTCCTTTTTGTCTTCGGTAATTTACTAAACGAATTTTATCACTGAAATAATTGTTTTCAGTTTTGTTGTCTTGGAATAGTTTGTAACAGGGAAAGGGTTTATCTTGTACTAGGTGTATCATTCACTTTCAATAGATACTCACATATTACTTTGATACACATTTTGATAAAAAAAACATAAAGCATTGTGAATTACTTGATAACTATTTTGAATAAAATTGGAAAGCATTGTGATAATAGATAAGATGGCTCATTAGGGGCAATCATACCTTTTTGTGCTGTTTTTAACAATGGTCCCATGTATTGTACTGCAAAGACCCTTTGTAGATGATGTATGAAACACCTTTTGGCTTTAAGATAGTTTAGAATATATTGAATGTTGTCTAGTTCATTTAGGTAGATTTTTATTACAACAAGTTGCTTTAAATGTGGTCATGAACTTTTTATCTCTACCTTTATGAACAAACTTTTCTGTGTGCTTTTCTCTACATGTTTATTATTTTTTGTGAGTTAAAAAAAATGATTTTGTAGTCTATTGATATATAGTGTTCAATTTCAATTCAGCTGTTTCATTTAACAATATGGCATCAAATATCAAAATGATAATACATGCTTTATACATGTGATCTCTCATACTGGAAATCAGGTTATTTTTTCTTAAACATTAAATGACATCTATACATTTTGAATCCAACACTTTCATCAAATATAGAATGTCACTTTGAGCTAACACGATTGGATTTTGATGAAGCACTTTTCTCCTACATGAAATGTCAAACCAAACACAAACCACAAAGACATATCCTGAAGACAAACAATTCACTTCACATTTACTTAATTAATGTACGAAAGAATACTAACCAAGCAAGGTTCTCAAAATCAGAAGTCGGCAGATATTGAGCTAGTGACTGGTTTACAGTGAAATCACTATAGACTTGTTTGCTAGGAAACTTTGACAATTTCAATTTTTGATACATCTCAACTTATTTTTATGTATGGATTGTTAACCTGGTGTTTGAGATATCTGTAACATCTTTCAATCTTCCCATGATGTTTTTAGTATTTGTTCTTATATTTATATGTATTGATTTTCATGATGAACAGATTAAATTAAGTATCTTTTTTGTGTATGAATGTAGTTAATGTTGCTCTTGCTGTCGCTTAATATACAGGTTTGTATTAACCCTTCCCCAAACAAATTTTTTTTCGACTGTCCTGAATTGAAAGAGTTTGCAGACGACATTTCAAAATGTGATTGAATTGGCAAAATGATATTCTGATAGGGCAGGAAATCTTGTGGGAAAAGGAGAAATTGCTCGTTACGAGCAATTTCTCCTTTTCCTGCAAAGTTTTCTGAAGTCATCTGCACCAAAGAGGTAAAATGTCGTGATTGTTTGGGAAAAGTTTAAGAGGGTCTTTTTTGTTTTTTTTTAAATAATTTTCATATTGGATCAATTGAAAGATTGTATCACAAATTAACTCCTCTTGCATTTTACATTTGCCATATGAGCGTAACTTAAAAAAACACAAAGAGATTTGTTTTGATTGTAATAGATTGTTGATTTAAGTCATGAATTATATCTTGTGAAGGAGTTCTATAGTTTAACATTGAACCCTTAATATATCTGTGTAAAACTTTATTGTCCTAATTATAATGTGTACTAATTTCAATGTCTACTTATTCAAATGTATACTGTTTACAAAGTTTTTGTTTTGTGACACCTGTTTGAAAATACAGCATGTCAAAGCCTTAGCCTTAGCCGTTTCTCTGAATCTTTATCTTTCCTTTCCTTCGATTGGAATAAGTCAAAACAAATCAAGGCTTAATAGTATATAACTTTTTACAGAGGATCAGATAAGAGGCATTTCAAGGGTTCAATGCTAGACTTTTGTTATTTCTTCGCTTGTGGAAGAGTTTCTATAATCATATATTAAATCCTTGATATCTGTTGCCAACTTCTTGTCCTTTTTGATAATGTATATTAACTATAATGCATACTAATGTCTACTTATTCAAATGTATACTGTTTACAAAGTTTTTGTGACACTTGTGTGCAAAATACAGCGTTTCAAAGCCTAAGATACGCCCTTTCTCAGCACCTCTGTATGTATTCTAGATTCAGACAACATTCACGAAGATCTGGCGGAGCTGACCTGTGAGATATCTATCAAACAGAGGCTAATTGAAGAGCTGGAACAGAGCCAGAAAAAGTTGCATTCAATGAAGAGCCAGTATGAAGAGAAGGTTCAAACTCTCGTAACAAAGATACGGGAGACAGAGGCGGAACGGGACAAGGTGCTTTCCAGTCTGAGTATGTTAAGTTTTAACTTATCAAAAGGGACTATCTCACAGACTGTGTTCTGTGAGTAGCGAATGTTCAAGTTTTAATCAATCGTCATCCCTTAGAAAATGCCTGTTTTCAATTAAGATGATGTTTAAAACATGCGTTTTCATTAAGCATTTGTTAAAAGTGCATTCACACCTTTTTCAGTGCTTTTAAAGAAAATTCCATTTATATGTCTAAAGGGTCTGCCCATTTTTTGCCTTGCTCTTATTTATTATTTTGTAAGATAAGAATGAATCATGGTTTATAAAATTAACCATTTAAACAGTTTAATTTATCTGCATGACAAATGTGTTAATTCTTCAGCAAACGGTTATGAACAGGATTGAGAAGCTTATCAAAAATGTAGTTTTTTCTTTTCTTTTTTTTTATTTGATAGATCTGTGTTTTCATTTTAGCCATAGCAGTTATTAAAGTTTAAAAATATTAAAATTTCAATCTGTGATATTGTAACTTTAACATTGATTGTGAAACCACTCCTTAACTTGTGATAATTCCTTTCAATACTTTACCTGTAAGTAATACATGCAGTTTCTTAATTTGAAAATTTGCAAGGTTTACCTACTCCTCATAATTTGCTCTTAAAAGATTTTACAAAGCATAATCTAATGATATAACTTGGATCACATTAAATAATTAAGATCAATCCATTTGATAATTTTCAAACCAATGTTTACAATTTTGATTTTAAAACTGTATATTTTCACTTGTGGCTTCATGTGATTGGGTTAACACATTACCAAACAATAAGAACATTTAACCACTTTGTTGCAGAGGACTCTGGAAAACCTTGTGGGAAAAGGAGAAATTGCTCACTGAGCAACTTCTCCTTTTCCCACATGGTTTTCTGCTCTATCTGAAGAATATTTTGCAATTTCATCACAGTTTGAAATGTCGTCTACAAACTCTTTCAATTTGGGACAGTCGAAAATTTGTTGTTATGGAAAGGGTCAAATAAACATGTAATAATCTTCTATTCAGGCAAAGTTGAAAATACACCTAATGACCAAGCCAAGAAGGTCCAAGAGAGGTTTGAGAGGAAACTTGGTGAAATGCAGACAGAACTGAAGAAACTCCAAGCAGCCAAAAAGGAGCATGCAAAACTAGTCAAAAACCAGTCTCACTACGAAAAACAACTGAAAACACTGCAACATGAGCTAGGGGAGATGAAAAAAACTAAGGTATGAAAAGTATCAGATAAGTCACATAGCATCTTTTTTTTCTTCACTTATGCTCTGATACTTTTGTTTTAGGTACACATTAGATTCATTCACATGATTGCAATGTTACCTACAAAATAGGATTTACTAAGGGTTTTTGAATTACTGATTGAAAAACAATTATATTCTAATGAAGTTTGCCGAGTATGATTAATGTTGGATGACATTTTCCATGTGTTAATGGTTTAAAGTTTGAAGAATTTCTGATTTAATGGTCCAAGGAAAAACAATGTGTGGAATGGTGATATATTTAAGGTAATCTAAGTACATGTAAACAAGTATTGCATAATTCTGTTACATTGTAAAACAACATAGTGGATAATACATACACTAAGTTAGGTCTACATTGAACAATTGTTAGTATTAACCTCTTTTTCTTTTAATAAATAATCTGCTGCAAAACGAGCAATTGCATATGATTTCTTGTTTTGTCATAGCTTTTTACATTTTATTAGGGTTATCTGCTGTAACTTTTAACTTGAACCAGTTCCCATTTTTGGGAAAGGATGAAGGCTGATCTAATTGCTCAGATTGTTAATATTTTGTGGTTTGTCAAATGTGGAAGCAATTTGTGCAGCACACCAGTCCTGTACCAGGCAGCTAAATAATCAATTTTAATTGATTAAATGATACAATATGTTTTCCCTTTTTCACAATGGTAAGTATTGTTGACATGGTGTAAAACCCCATGCTTTAAAAAAGGAACCAAATAAATTGAAGCCAAGCCTGTATTACTCAATCTGTTGCAAGTGAGACTTGAAATCTTAAGGTAATGAATAATTGACCGGGCAAATATTATTGTTTTATGTTTAATAAAGTCAACACAAGATTGATTTATCTCTTCTAATGATCTGTAATGTTCATTTGGATAATCATAAAGTGGCATGGAAAGCATGTTGAGTAGTAAGAAGTTCTGCTAAAGAATTTCCAGGAGAATGGTAAGGCACAATGAACACCAAGATTTGCCTTACCTGAAATACTGTTCCAGATGACATAAAACCCCTATCTATACAAACTCGATTGAATGTTGAATGCGCTGTATTCTAGGTTCGACTGATGAGGCAGATAAAGGAGGATACAGAGAGGAACAAGCAGTCAGAACTCCGCAGAAACAAGGAGATCTCTTTACTGAAAAAGGAACAGGTCCTAAAGGAGGGTCTCATTAGAACATTAGAGAGGGAGAAAACACAGAAAGATGGGATCTTAAGGAGAAAACAGGAAGAGGTTGGTTGGTTTGATCTTCTCCATTCTCTCATACCTTATTGATCATTTCATTATCATACTAGTGAGAACTTATCAAGTATGGATGGGTTCACTGATTGCTGGAATATGAATGAAATCCTGTTAAAAATTGCAAAACCTTGCGAAATTCTAACACAAAATTCCAAAGCAATTTATTAATCCTTTCCTCTTGAATGAAGCACCTGTAGGCTGTAGGAAATGGTTCGAAGAAACCACTGAGATAAAACAAGGAATTGTTCATTATGTGAAATAGCCATTAAGTATGAATATATATCATAATTAATAACAAAATTGCATTAAAGCCATGTAGATTATAGAGATTTTGCTTTCCCTAAGCAGTTTTGTGGGGTTTAATTTTGTTTGTTTTTTAATTGCCTGCAGCATGTGTTAGCATAGGAAAAAGGTTAAAATATGGTTTGACCGAACATTTTACAAAAAGCTTGAATTTTGCCATTTTTTCAGGTTGAATTGTTGCGCAAGAAAAACCGTCCAATGTCCACGAGAGTTGCTGGACGTGTTGGTCGTTATGACAAAGTGCCGACTGTACCTGTTGGTAAGTAATACTCACCTGTAAATATTGCCTTTCCTATGTGCCTTCCTCATACATACAACATTTTCAGAAGGGTATTCAGAAATCATTATGAAAAAAAGAGAAAAAATTATTGTTATCATTTGAGAGAAGTTTAGTTGAAACTTTTATATCATTGTGAAACAAGTACTTCATCATTCTCAATCTACTTCCTAGAAATGTTAACAGTTCTTGTGCCATTTTGTTGGTTAATCTTCGCATTTTTCACATTGCCAATTATGGGGATCAATCCCAGGACCCTCGGTACCAGATGAAGACCCTCTTCTTCCCCTGTATCCCACATGAGAATTGATTTTAGAGAAATAGAGACATTTTTAGTGTTAAACAGATATAACTGTTTTTGGAACATTAAAGCATGCCTATTATGTAATATGGAAGAAAGAAAGGCAAATATATCAATCATTAATTTGTACTTACATATTTAGTAATTGAAAAGAGTAGCTGTAAGAAACATACAGTTCATGTGAAGATGTACCAATTGGGGTTATTGGGAAAAGGCCAATAGCAGTATGATCAATTTCCTTATAATGAATTCTATAAGAAGTCCATATTAGAAGCAACAGTTGACAACAAATACTCAGTTTGAAGTATTGCACTTTGTTCTAGATTCTGAAATGAAAGCAATGTGACAAAAGGATAAATTGCACTATGTCACATTTGTGTCTTCGATTTTCTGCTGCATATGCTTTTAAATTAGTATATATGAAGGTAGTAATAGATATTTGATGCTAGAAATGCTGAAAGTTCCAGGGACATTATTGCATGCCTAGCATGTTTCACTGTAGAGTATATGCGTTTGAGCAAATTGTGATAACTGATTTCATATTTGTAGCTGAGAGAAGCAGTTTTGGAGAATCGCGGAAAGGTACTTGCCTTATGATAACGGAGTGTTTGTGTATGTGTGGATAAGTGTGTGATAATATATAACATGATTTGTCAGTCAGATTTTTTATGTTTTCTAAAACGGTCAACATTGTCTCTGTTTCCAATTGTTTTGTTTCATGATACAAAAAGAGGTGGCTACAATGGATGCAAAACTAAATGCATTGACATTAGGAAAAATCATCATTTTAAAAAAAGATCACCCTGATATCTTACCTTGTTAAAGAATTGAATATAAATTGTTAAAAATTATGGTTGTAATTTTTCTTTTTTTGTGGAAAAATATGATGAAATATAAAAACTATTGGCTATTTTAAAACTTGACAGTTTATTTCCTGTGTCAGGCAGACCTACCAGCTTGATGAACATGTATAACACTGTTTCGTACTTACAGATTGAAATGAGAAAGATTGCTCTCCGATATAGTAATGTTGTAAAACAACACCAAGCATGATACTGACAATCTTTGTCTTAGATAAGGAGCTCACTTATTTTTGAAAACTTATTACATGTAAGAATCAATACTGGAAATAATTGATTTATTGGTGTGATGTTTAACCTTAAAAATTATCTCTAGGCATTTACTCAAATCACGAAATGTATATTTCAACCCATTTTAATTGAATTGTTCTAACATTGCAATTGTTTGTTAACACTTCACCTCCCAAAAAAAGAATTTGTGGGAAATGATTTGAACATTATTCATAAAAGTGACAAGAACAAGACAAGAACAAGAACTAAATTGTGATAATTGAACTGTTCCTTGGTCACAATGTCACCATAAGACTTGTTTCAAAATTTGTAAATGATATCTCCAGCTAATAAAAAGCTTAAAAACTTGAGAAGTTTATTATCATATTCTTTTCCCTTTTACCAAACCTCCCAATCAAAATTTCATTTGTGTATAGATGTATGGTTGTTTGGATGCGTGAAAGAGCTTATTATATATATATATATATATATGTGTATATTTATACTGTGTATGGTATATGTTTATACTGGCTTCATACAATAATCATCTGTTATAGATAACAATGGGATATAATTTAACTGTACTAATTTGTTATATTAGCGTATAAATGTACCCTTTGCTAGCTTTATGTGATGACCATATTTGTACATTCAGAGGATGGAATATTGGAACAGTATGTGGTTTATGGTTACTGTTATGCAAATTTTGTATTCTTTTAAGTCTATGAACGTTCTCTTTCTAGTACAATTTAAATTTTAGAATGGCCGTATTTTATTTTTTTAAATCAAGTATCAGGTGAATCTCTAAAATCTGAAAAGACACATCTTTATTATGCATACGTCTCTATATAAATCCTTTCTTGATAATAGCAATGACTACTATCTAATGTTCAAAAATGATAATAAGGTGTAAGTAGAACTTGTGAATAGCCTTACACTTCATCATCTTTCCTTAATATAAGTTAATAAGAATCATGTGCTTCCAGTTAAGATAATTTGCTGATGATTGGCAATTAAATCCATTTCTAAATAGGTGAAAAAGATGCAAAAATGTAGCGTTAGGTGGTTATGTCCAAAAAAAAAAAAAAGAAGAAAGACTAACAGTGTTTAAAGCTGTTGTTTGGTATAAGTCATATTACAAGTATAGTAGATATTACGCTTCACCATACTTTCCTTGAGTCAAAGTGCTTCAAGTGAAGATAATTTGCTGATGATTGGCAGTCAAATCCATTTCTCAATAGGTGAAAGAAGCTTGTATATTATCTTGAATTGATACAGTAGTTCTCCATCATTGGACAGTTATGCCATTTTGTCAATCTAACCTAGGTCAAGACCAACCTTGAATATTCAAATCTTTCTATATCGATGCAGCATGACCATTACAATTCTCTATTAGTGATGTTGTTATCAATTCTAACCAGTTTTACTCTAATATTAAGAGACTAGATTAAGACATACATCATCGTTAAAATTACCTTTACCCCTCAGGGCCAGTTATATCCTCTGGACCAAGTGTTAGAAGGAGACGGAGGACCCTGTTTAATGCCAAAGCTGCCAAACATAAGTGGGACTCAATAGAGAAGGTCATTTCATCTGTGGTCAATAAGAAACAAACTGTGGCCAATATAGAGAAAGACATGGATGTTTGGTTGAAGGTTAGTAGAATTTACTCATTCCCCCTTATTCTGTGACTAATCCAAACAAAAAGTTACTGCAGGCAACCATCATTAAGTATGAAAAATGAAGAAGTCATAGTTTTCAACTATGATAGTAATCACTCTTTTTTGGTTGAAGCCTTTGTGACAAATTAGCAATTTTCATGTTGACAAACGCATTCTTGAAGTTTCTTGCTATAGATGTGTCAAATGAAGTCTGGATAAAATGTTAACTTTATGTCAAATTCCCAGTGTATAGACTATATTAACTGCTTTTACATTTGTGCCATAGTTTTGTATTGAAACCTCTATGTTATTTGAGCTGCTACAGTTCTGTCTGTATCTAGTTAGATTTGGAATAATAAGGTCCCATGTTCAAAACTCTTGCTGAATGTTTTATATAGTCATAACAGTAGATTTGTTTTTCACTGCAGATTGATAATGTTTATTAGGGGAAGCAGTCAGTGCCTTGGAAAATGATTCCAACAGAACTGGTCAGAAAATACCATGAACTTGCCTAAATCACCAATTTAATCAAACACTTGACTTCCAGTAATGCCTTTTTGACATGTTATTTAATTCAACTTCTGTGGAGATAAGGTTAAAATCAAGTGTTTGTTTGTTTCAAAGCATGTTTATATGATCTCTTTTCACTTTGTATTTAACCTTTTATTTAATACGTGGAATGTTGAATGATCTATTTTGTGTTTCAGCATCGCGAGAAGCTTGGTAAGAAGTTGGAGAAGCAGCTGAAGCGGAAAGAAGGGATGGTTGCTGCTGGAAATGTATGTATCTTATATGAATTCATGTGTTATGATAGGACTTTACCTTTTAAATGAGTATATAGTAACTAGACTAAACTCAGAGCAACATTATATGACAATCATAGCCATCAGTAAATAATACTTTCTCTGTGATATTGTTTGAGACCATTGTATGAAAGAGAAATTGGTTGTAACATACTATTTTGGTTTTGTCACAGTCGTCTTTTCATGGTGCATGATTACACATAAGACAATTTTCAGGTAAAAATAAATGTCTTTGAAACAAGGTGTTTGTATTGTGGTATAATGTTTATTTAAAAGAATTAGCTACTGAATTAAATTTATTCCAAATGTTTCCATATACATGTATCTAACTATGGACAGCCTTTGTGAGATGGATTTCAAAACAGTTGCTATGCTTTTGGATCTGATAACATATTTATTCATTGTATACAGGCTCTAAATACTTAGAATACAAACTTATGGTAGGTCCAATTTCCATTCTCCAGTTCATCTCATATTACAATTCAACTGCATTACAGTTTTTAAGAAATAGAATTTTAATGTTTAGGTTCAATATCATATGTGAACAAGCAGCTTTAACACTGCAGATGTGTTTAAATAACTATATATGAATTTACAGTCTGAGGAAGAGATAAAGGAAGTTACAGATGTTATCGAATCCCTAAACAATCAGGTGGAGTTTGCTCAGGATAACATAAACGAGTGTCAGAGTAATATTGTACAGGTCGAGGAAACTAAGGTATGTACAGCTCCTATACTTTAAGTGGCATAGAGCAATGCTAATGGAATTGAATTCCTTAAGAAAGAGAACATAGAACAATGGAAATAGATTAGAAATTTTTACTGAATTAAACATACAAAACTTGAAATTAATAACAGAAATGATCATCATTTTAACATATTTGAAGATAGATTGATATTATACGGGTTGGGAACAACTTTGGAATGTATAGCCTCCCTATTTGTTGATATAGAAATTAATACTGAATAGGTTCAAAATAAGATGAAAGTTGCTGAAAAGTCCATATGTTTTTCATGGGTACCTCAATGGCCCAGTATTTAGACTACTGAACTTAAAGTCACATGGTTCCTGTTTTCATGGATTCAAATCTTGGTAGGATTAAATTCAGGTTTTCATGGGAGATAGCATCCAAGCTCACTTGATCAACTCTTATAAGTGATGTGATTTAACACCCACAAACAAACAAATGTTTAGTTTCCATGAAATAAAGAGTTTGTATATGATAAATTATACTTACCAATAAATACCCAAAATTATAATGTTGTCATTAAGTTTAATGTATTAACCCATTACCAAACAACAAACGACTTTTAACCACTTTGTTCCAGATGACTCGGAAAACATTGTGGGAGAAGTAGAAATTGCTCATAATGAGCAATTTCTCCCTTTTCCACAATGGTTTCTACCCTATCAGAAGATTATTTTCCAATGTTGTCGCATTTCGAAATGTCGTCTGCAAACTCTTTCAATTTGGGACAATCGAAAATTTAATGTTTAGGAAAAGGGTTAATTCAAAGTATATATAGCACAAAGTACTAATTATCAAAGTTAATTATGACCCTACAGGAGGATGCAGCAGCACTAGATCCCTCCAACCTTATTGGTGCTATAACTATAGAGGAAGCCAAATACCTGCTGGAACATTTCATCAGTCTCTCCATAACAAAGGTAAAAGACACTTGATTGGCAGTGTGACCCTTTATAGACAAAAGGGATTCCTCAGTTCATAGAAGGGCGTTGCCGGTTTTCTTTTTGATGTCAAACCCTCTTTGTTTTGTTTACCTGTATTTACACACACCAAAACAAGATGACTCCAGGAAAAATCAAGTCAAAAGTTAAAATTTGCTTGTTACAAATATTTTGCCCTTTTGTAACAATTATGTCTGTCCAATATCACAAAGATTTTATTTTTTCAATTTATATCTTTAACTAATTTGTGCAAATGCCAATCAAATATGAAGGATTCAGTGAATTGCTAGATAATTTAATCATTTATTGCTCTCTTTAATAGAATTTGTAATCATGAGGAAAGGCAGTCAGTTGCTTGTAAAGTAAATGTTGCAGTACAGGTGAAGAAATCAAGAATTAGAAATAGACTGTCATGATATAAATATTTTTTCTGAAAATAGCTATAAACCTCATGCCATGATTATATAGAGATACTATTACTGAGTCCCCTTTTAGAATGTCTTTACCAGGCCAAACTGAAAGTATTAACAGTTGGCAATGTTAATTCATTACTAGTACACAATTTATTCGAAATTGAAACATTGCGACTGAAGATGAAATTACTCATTACTTCAAGTTTCTTTTTTTGATACAATGGTTTCGTACATTTTCTAGCCTTACATTGGGTAATTATTAGGTCATGTGGTTCACTTCTTGTTTTTACAGGGTCTTGCCTTTTCTTCCAAAGAGTCTGAGGCGAGAGAGTTACAAGCCAAACTTCATCAGACAGAACTTAACAATACTATTCAACAAGACTTGCTCAAACACATGATGGTGGATAGGTCAGATATTGAAGTGGACAATCTAATGACCAGTCAAATTGACGGTATGAAACATGGAAGAGTCCAGTAGTTTACTTTGCCCAAAAAAATGAAATATTAAGTATCAAAGTTATTGCTTTCAAACTTCAAATACTTACTGATGATCATAAGGGGGAAGTGTATACCAGGTTTGATAACTCTGTATTGGATAAGGCAAAATGGTTGACGCCTTTGAACTTAATTCTGTTAAGTTCTGTATTCAGGTACATTTTTCCGCCAATGTATTTGCCTACAAGCAATGATAAAGAGACCCTAACAAACTACTTACATGACTCTGGATTACATGGGGAAAATCTTAGATAAAGTATCACACAATAGATTGTTTAACCCTTCATATAAGACTTTTAATCTGGTCAATACTGTAATCAGTAGCTTAGAACTTTAGTAAACTATGAAAAATCATGAAATAGCATTTTTAAGTGATATTGAAAAAAAAATAATATTTTTACCAAAAAGGCAAACGCTCGTGTGTGATTTCTTCTTTCTTTATTTCCATGGTTATATCCTAATTCTTTCATCACAGGATTGTTAAAATGTGTATATGTGACTCTAAATATTGACAAAAATCTTCTTTATTTTTAGAAATGGAAAGTTCTGCCAGTTCAACTTCCAGTTCGCCCGTTGACAGGTGAGTTTCTTCCCTTTTTTACTTCAATCTATTTATAGCACTTTGCTAGCTAGGCTGCATTGCTTTACTAGCAGAGTGATCAAACTAGTTCCTTACACCTTTAACCCTTTACCAAACGCCAAATTTTTCGACTGTCTCAAATTTAAAGAGTTTGCAGACAACTTTTCAAAATGTGATGTAATTGAAAAATAATCATCTGATAGGGCAGAAAATCTTGTGGGAAAAGGAGAAATTGCTCTTTAAGAGCAATTTCTCCTTTTCCCCACAATGTTTTCTATGGTTGTCTGCAGCACACTGGTCAACTGTTGTTATTGTTTAGTAATGGGTTAATACTTACTTTGGGACATGTTCAGGTGGTGATAAGGACAATTTTAGCGATTGCCATTTATATCATTCTCTCGTATGGGGTTGTTTGATTGGTCCAATTTGAGACAAACAGCAGACATAAGCAGAAAAGTATGAAACAATGATGTTTTTCCTTTTTGTAATAAAGTAAAAATCACTTTGAGAGGAGAATGATTGTTTCAACAGTTTTTCTGATAAAAATGATAGAAAAATACTAACCCATTCCTTCTTATATATGTGTTTGAAGGACAAATAGCTGATGACTAAAGGAAGAAGTGGAAATAGTTTGGGTTTTTTTTTTTTGGCAGTTATTGGCTGCATCACATTGAAAGTGTATTTAACAATGCTGTAAGCTCTTGCTTTGAATTTGGACCAGTCATAAAAAAAATTGCTGAAGAATGGGTTTAAAAAAAAGTTTTTTTCAAGACTTATCTTTTGGGGATGCTTTAACATGTCTCTCATAGAGAATAGACATCTTTCTCAAATAGAATAAATAACGTTTTCCTAAATTGTGAATTTTCTTCTTAGTATTTTAACCACTAAAATCAGCTTGGATGATAGTAACATGTAACAGACAGATGTCAAGTTAAGAGGCATGTTTACAGACTAACTTCACCATCTCTTCTCTAAACTCTTTATTGCGGGCACTCATTAGAATTGTCTCATCAAAATCATTCTAATGAAGTGCCGCATAAACATGGTTGTGCCCGTCTCGTCCAGACTTCTGGTATCTAAGATTTCATTATAATATCAATGTTTCAAAACTGCTTGTTCACAGATGTGAGGAAACTTGGAAATGTAAACTTTATTTCTTTAGAACGGTACAACAGCAGTTCTGTTGTATGAGATACACTGAAGAATAGCAGTTGGAAGCAAAATAGTTCATATTTGAGTTTTAGAGCCTTAAATAGTCAATCAATTAGTATTTAAATCCAAAGGCATTGGGTTTGAGATCAAATGCATAAAGCCTGTATCTATATATATATATATATATATACTGATACTTCCTGAATTATTCATGCTTTCAAAAGCTACCTTTGATTGTATTTCATGCAAAAAACAAAAGCTTTATTGTTTCAACACAATTTTATTTTGACTCTTGAATTTTCTCATTTGTGAATAAGCACCTTTAAAAAGTAGAATCTGAGATCTATGAATTTGTTCATATATAATACATGTATGGCCACTTTTGTATTTACAACCATACTATAAGAACAAGGAGAAATACGCTAATTCGGTGAGTTCATGTTGTCATGGTGATCCAAAACCCCTTTAAATGGCTTTTATTTGTCTCAACACAAAGAATGGGTGAATTTTGACCAAGGCGTTACTTTCCTGTCAGTGTTCAGTTCTATGTTCATGTTAAGAAATATTGATTTAGATCTGTTGTAGCCCTTTTTTCAGAATGAGTCTGTAACTTGCATAAAGTCAATGGGGTAAGGTTGAAAGCATATTTACATGAAACTTGCATAAAGACTTTAAACTGGAGTAACTTTGATACTGTTTTCATTTTAGAGAAAATTATTTTCCAAAATTTTACCACTTGCAACAAGTAGTATTTTAAAGCTTGTATTCAACAATTATTAGGTGCAAAGGGGCATGTTGTAGATATAAATGATACATGTCTATGTAAATGCAAATTTTGAGGACTCAATTTTTGTATAAGATTAAATCTTTTTGCCAAAAATTGTTAAAAGTTTGATGTCAAGGAACTTTATTAGAGAGGAATATTAATAACAATTGCATTATCTCAAAAACAAAACAAAAATGAGAAGACAAAATGTAAAGTACTTTGGACTTTAATCTTGGGTTAAATATCTCTATGAAAAATCAACTCTCATTTATAAGAGAAACAATATCAAGGGATTAGTAGAGAACTGAGTAAATAATGTTTTTTGAAGAAATTCCATTAGTTTTCATTTTTTCTTTGTTGATTTAGTGTGTGTTCAAGCAAAAACTTAATTCAATGTAATGTTTCATTAGATGATTAATTATTCTTGAAAAAAAAGAATGAAGAAGAAAATATTCTTTCCATCCATAAACAGGGGGGGGGGGGGTATAATTATACCATTTACAGAAATTAAGACAACTTGCAAATTCTTTTTGTTTGCTATAGCTTTTTGGAATTCATTGCCTTGCCCTTTGTTGCTCTTGTCACCCATCCCTCATTTATATTGATGACTTTAATCAACAAGCATTTTACAAGCACATATTTCTTTTAAATCAGTTAACCGTTTGTGGTTCAGGGTGTAGACTCTACAGAGCCAAGCCTAGTTCTGGTGAATCCAGAAAAGTCATAATATCACTGAAAAGTCATTGGCATGGCGTTAAACCTCATATAAACTTAAAATGGAAATGATCATGAAAATATTGTGACAAAAGATAGCTCCTTATGATTAACCTATCCTTTTGTCACTCTATTTCTTCCAAAATTATGATGAAAGGTTTTTTTTTTAATTGTATCTTTTTGGTCATCTGCATTTGCTTTCAATTTAGACTGGTCACATAGTCCTATAGGGTAGAAAAGGTAGATACAGATGACAAAAACACATTTGTGGCAGACCATATTTGAAATTACTGACCCAAAATAAGATTTTGCCTATTATGTGGTCTTAATCTTTTATAACATTAATTACGACTTTCCTCAATATCTTTATTCTAGACCTTAAAGGAAACAATAAATTATATTTCAAACTTCTACTTCAACAAATTCTTGTTCATTTAATGAGAATCAGTTCACCCAACCATTTCAAGTTTTCAATAAAGTAAGATTACTTTCTTTTTGAGGAAATATTCTTTATTTCATCAGCTTTCATATCATTATACATGAATGAAATTCCCTTTATTATTTCTTGTTGCTTTTTGTATCTTCATTGTTTTATGTTTTCGGCAACAAACAAGAGTCACTGCAGACAAAATGTTCGCCATGCTGAAAGTCATATATAGTTATGCATACATATAAATTTTTGTCTCTCAATGACTGAAAGGGAATTACATGTAATTTACTTGTTTTAATATTAGACTTGACAGTAAATGTTGATATTTAGAAAATAAATTGATAAGATTTTGAAAATGGTATATTTTTCATCCCTATTATAGACTATTACATCGTTGATCATGTTGGATAAAAGATATATGTAGGTCTACTACTAAAATAAACCCTTTGTTAATGAAGAAAACATCCCTTCTTAGTATAACGATTTAGATTAACAACATCGTCTATTGAGGAAAGGTGTACTGAATTCTTTTGAATTGACAAGAACTTGTACTGTCAGATATTAAAACAAAAATCTTCTTGATATAGCATTGACATCAAACTGTTTTTGTGAGATGAAAAATTCTCTGGCTTATAACCATTCATTTATTTAAAACCAATAGTATCAGCCCTTCACTTTGTATACACAATATATTGCAAAATATGAAAAAAGGATACTTTGTCTAGTGACATCTAGGTCTTTTTGTGTTTCTGTTGTTTCACAAAAGACAGATTTTCAAAAAATATATATCCCACCACACCAGTTCACCTTGGTAGCATTTTACTAAATGACTTGTGGAAAAATATTTGCATTAGTCCAAACAGACATACATGGATATCAACTTTAAAGATGGTACAATATTGTAATGTGACATGTCATTGGAAGCATCTTGGAGAGACGCTTCCAATGTTGTGTTACCTTGCTTTAATACTTTTCTTGATATTAAAAAAAGACTTGAACTTGTGCAAATTCCCAGCATAAGATGTTTGAGTAAAACTGCTACCCTGTACTTTACAGGACTTTGTGAAATGAATGAATGGTTGGTTATAAACATCAAATAAATTTGTATGTAAAGTTGGGAAGATTTTCTTCAAAAAAACTTTGGTAGAGGTCTTAATTCACTAACAATTTGTTACTCACAGTAATTATATTAATTTATCATCCTGAATTAAAATTGGGGATAGATTTTTAAATGACTTTTACAATAAGATTGCAAATATTGGTAGGAAAGGAGAACTTGCTCATAAAAGCATTATTATCTCAACCAGCAATCTTTTCAAAATATTTTTGCAGCAGATCAATAGACCCTTCCTAAACTCAAATTTATGCTTCAACACTCAGACAACAGACTGTTTAAGACAACACTGTGATAAAAAGCTGAATTGTTTAATGGTTTATCCTTTTGTCACAGTGGTTTCTACTCAATATCAAACAGAAAATGTTATTTTGACATATGTCATGAATGTCATCTGCTGTTGCTTTCAAATTGGGCCAATCATACAATGCCTTGTAAAGAAATTGGATTAAAGAGATGTTTGGTATAGAGGGTAATCAAAGATGCATTGGGTTTTTAGAATATGGGTATTCATCTTTCCCCTCTCAATGTATTGCCCATGTAATAACACACATTTTTTCTTTATTCTTATTTCTATCACCCGGGCTGTCCTTCCCTGTACGATGTCACATGGTCGATGTGTGCCCAACAAAACTACTACAAACTTGCGGATAAAAATCAGTGACTTTTGTTTATTTGCTTTTATCGCATTGTGCTGTTTTCTAGCATTAGAAGTGTTCTGGGTATGAGACAAGCTCAACAAAATGTTGCCTTGACATTTCAAAAAACATTCCAGGAAAAAAAGATAATTGTGTTATCAGCAGTGTTTGTGAATGTAAAGATCATTGAAGGGATCAATACGAGGACTTAGCTACAAGACTTATATATATTGAGGTTCTTCATCTGTATATGTTGCTCCTTAACAAAATAATCCAAGGATTTTACAATTATAATGTGCAATGACTTATATAAGTATAGGCAATAACTTTTAGAGCAATTTCCAAATGGTAATAATGAACAAAAACTTATCATCTGACTAAAGGGATAAACTGCAGGTCTGTTATATAAATGTTGAAATGAGTCAATTTTTTTTGTTAACTTTTGATTTGCTTAGGAACACAGTTCATGCAATTTATGAAACATAAACTTTTATAAATGCAGAACTAGGATCTTCTTTAAGGTTGCATATTAATAACAGAATTAAAGACAGGGGAACTAAGCTCATTACTTGTCGATGTATTAAGTGTAGATAGATATATTTTGTTAGTGTTATGTACGAAAGCCAAATATGTTCAAATAAGTAACCAAGCCTATTTTCATTTTCGCATGTAGAAATTTAATTAGTCTTTAATCCAATTGATTTCAATTGAAAAGATCAGAAACAGTTTATCTCTAGGGCCATAATCAAAATCATGAGTCAAATCAAAAGGGTAAAAAATGCTGTGAAAAACACACAACTCATTTATACAAGCATTTAACTTTTTGAATGCATTCAAAAAGCATTTGGACAGGATGTAGGATTGCTTAAACAAAACTTGGTGCCATGGGTTTAATTTGTCATAACCATTAACTGGTTAAAATGTTTTTTTCACTGATGATTGTCATAAAGCAATTAATACTTTAACTTAATATCTTAATTAAACTGGATCCATGTACCAAATTAGTCAATGTGATTTGTTTAATACAATTGACTTGAACTAACATTTCAATTAAATTAGAACAAAAGTATTAGTCCAACTTGAGCATTAAGGGTTGTATTGTTTTCTTGAGTTTGATAATATATGCATTGGTAAATTTCTTAAAACTTGCAATATTTTATCTGCTGTTGAACAGTCTGTTAACATTTTGCTGAGTTTGTTAAATATGTCAATAACTAGTCTGTGATATTTAAACATTTGTTTGTATATCCCACCCAATTATGTTTATTATTATTCATGAGCTAGGAATCAACCAATTATGTTACAATTTATTTGTGTCTCATTTGCATGAAATGAGTATGGAGGGGTTTTGTCATAAGAAAACTAACTTAACCCATTACCAAACATTAACAACATTTGACCAGTTTGTTGCAGACGACTCTGGAAAACATTGTGGGTAAAGGAGAAATTGCTCTGAATGAGCTTTATCTCCTTTGCCGACAATCTTTTCTGCCCTATCAGAAGATTCTTTTACAATTTCATCACATTTTGAAATGTAGTCTTCAAACTTTTTCAATTTGGGACAGTCGAACATTTGGCGTTTGCTAAAGGGTTAAGTCACTTGCAGTGCCTTTGGGTCTTAAAGCTGTACAGACAATGAAGCTCTATGTACTGTCATGTCTTGTGATAATGTCATATAATATTTTGATCATAGTATTCCGTTGAACCCTTTGAATCCCATCAACTCAGAGACCTTTTTTTAACCCTTTACCAAATGTCAATTTTTCGGCTGTCCTAAATTGAAAGAGTTTGCAGACAACATTTCAAAATGTGATGAAATTGAAAAAATAGTCTTCTGATAGGGCAGAAAACATTGTGGGAAAAAGAGAAATTGCTTGTCAGAGCAATTTCTCCTTTTCCCACAATGTTTTCCGGAGTTGTCTGCAACAAACTGGTCAAATGTCGTTATTGTTTGGTAATGGGTTGATACATGATAATGCATCAGTGCAAGACTGTAGTTAGCGCTTCACGTTTGTGGAGGACTTACTCTAGTCGTGCAAAGATCCCTCAAGATCTTGAAACATTTCAGTATTTTGATATAGACACCCCCATAATTATACTACTTTTGTATTGTGTAAAAAAGTACTTTTGTATAGTGTAAATTAGTACTTTTGTACTTACTACTCCCATATCATAAAAGGACAGTCTACTATTCTAACTTTGCTTCATTCACATCAGTAGTTGGCCATATGCTCTGCCAATCCTGTTCTATTTTAGGCGCATATTTATTATGATTCATGTTAATCAAAATGCTTTCTTACCAAATATTAAACCCTAGTCCAATAATACAACATACATGTATATCTATCTGCTTTATTTGCTGCTTAAGTCTGTAGAAGACCACTGTAAATTGAAAGACAAAGAATTAGTGCTTGTAATTAGCAATTCATCCTTTTGGATATTCTTTTTGTCATATTGGTTTCAACCCAATTTCGTTAAAAAGTCATAGTCATCTATTTATTTATCATTTTCTGTTGTGTTCAATTTGGACCAGTGATATATTCACAAATGTTTGAAATCATAAAAACAATGAAATGCTTTTCATCCCGGTTATGACATTTGTACTTTTATGAGAGGTAGTAACCCATGGTGGAATGCATAAACAGAATGAAATTGAAATGATTTGAATCTCAGTGAAGTCTTTTGTATTTTCACGACAGGTAGTTACCTGGTAGACTTACAGAATGCCGATGGTTCTACCTGGCTTGACCAGCCCTTATGGGCAATAAAGATTGGGGTCTTCCTGTATTATTGTAAGCCAGGCACGGCAACCTTTTCAATGTTTCATGAGATGAGATGAGGTTTCAATAGTTTAGTATGTTACCCCCATGTACTTTTATATTCTAATGCTCCAAGAAAGTGAAATAGATATAGATCGCTCCCGAATTAGAGGCACAGTTTTGTAGACAAGGATGTATGTCTTGTAATGTGATTGGGATGGAACTTAAGGATGGTTGCTTTGGGCTTCATGTCTGTCTGGTTTTGGGGTGAAAAGATTTTGCAAAATATGTTGTTAGATGCTGTGTATCAGAATTCTGGCGCTTTTACCCATTTCTGCATATGGTTTTTTGACAGGTTAAAATTAATCACAACAGCAGATGATGAACAAAAATGTAAGAAATATACATCTTCTCTATGGGGTAGGAAACACTGTGCTAAGAGGTTAACCCTTAGAATGCTGGGTAATTTTCTAAAAACAGATTTTTGTATTGTCTGCTTTTCAAAACCTTAAATATCTGCTTAATTTTATTGAGGAAAGATACTCAGAGTAGCAAACAAGTTAGATCACAGGCCAGCTGCCAATTTATATGGTGGCTGGTCTGGATCTGACCTTTTCGCATTATCATGGAGTTTGTTACAGCACTATCTGGGTTAAATGGCTCGTTATTACCAATTGTGACAAGTTTCTCTTTTGTCAGTCATTTCTCAATATTCTGCAGAAGATGTGGCAAAATTAGGTATACAGGATTAAATTGGGACTTTGCACTGAAAGATTTTTGCTGTTTGGTCAGTTCCAATCAGAGACAAAGCATTATTAGGTACACATAGTACTTGATTTATGCAGCATGGACCAGGTTGGTGAAAGATTAGTTATTCAAAGTTTGGTATAGTAGTATGATCCCATCTGAATAGCTTTTTGGATATAGTAATTCCCAGCAAGTATGTCCCTTTATATCATACAATGGAAACAGTGGTGGGTGTATTATGGGTCAAAGAAGGGAACCATTGATCCAGGGCACCCAGTGTAAAGTTGATGAAACAATGTTAAACCATAAAGATAGCAAGCAATTAATACTAGATAATGATAGTGCACTGGTCCTTATGGTCTTTCATAAAATGTTGTATTGGATGTGATTATATGTCTGTCCTGTTACTTTTCATAGATCTGACTTGTTACTTCTTCTTAGAGTCTCTCTCTTCACCTGTGATATAGATGTTGTCCCATATTCATTAGCATTTTTACCTTTTATTCGTTTTATATTTATCCATTTTGATCAACAACATTAAATAAATATGATTATGTGTATTAAGTTTGTGTGTATAAAAAGGATTTTTTCTAAGTTAATTGAAACTGAATAGTGTTATTTACATGGATTATGGATGTTTCATATTGCTGAAGATGCAAAACAATATTGCCTATATACACACATACCTGTTTTACTGGTATACAGTCAATTGTATTTAATCAATGGTTTGATTTTATTTTTGTTTACCTGAGTGCTGTGGTACTTCTCTCTATAATTTAAGTACAAAAATGTCGGTCCTTGTGATTCCATATTACTTCTACCATCGTCACACGTTGTTTGTGAGGTAGTTATTATTGTACACAAAAGCCTGTAGAATTTATAGATTGTTTTGTAATTGTTTATAGCTTTATAACCCAAGTGTTCATTTGTTAACAATCATAAATGGTGTTGGGAGGTTTTAAAACTCTTTTATCCACCTAAATCATCATGTTTTTTATGTTTCTGGTCTTTGTAAATCAGTCTGTTGAATCAATTATATGTACATGATATGGTGCTATAATTTTGCTGATATTGTGCGTTATTTTTGTATATAAAATCATATACTGAATAGAAAAATGTTCTTGTTGAATATCTTTAATTTCCTTTCATAAGGATACTATAAAATCTTTACATCATTATTCACTGGATTTAATTAAGATTAACCTATTTGTTCACACACATGCATTTTAACATTTTCCCACAACTTAAGACAAAAGAAGAAACTAATGCGACAAAGGTGTTTGTTAAGTAGTTATTCCTTTGTCACAATGTTTTCAATAGTGGGTGACAGTGCTGCAGTGATTGAGTGTTGTACCAAGGTTTTCGAATCCCCGTTAGGTGAGGTGAAAATTGCCAGGACTAACCCACAAATCAGCGCGAATACTGGTGTAGTATCCAGGAAGCAGTCATTGAGAGTGAGTTTAATAAGCTTCAAGCTTCCATCACAATGGATGTAAAATAAATAAGTTTAAACTAAGTTTTAATTATTGGTTTCTGCCCAATATATGAAAGGAAATATAATATACTGCTTGTGCATTTGGATTTCGAACACTTCACAAAATATTCTTCGTATAATGGGCTGTGTTGACCTCTTGGACACACATCAACTCTATTAGCATTGTCACATGTTGAAGAATGAATCATTCATTTCAACTTGAATCATATCTATAATTGAATAAGTAATTGGAAAAGGAGAATTTTCCAATTATGCATAATGACTCCTTTTGACACGTTTTTAGACATTGTCAGTTGCAATTGTTTTTAGGTATTGGTATAAGAGAAAGGTCTAAACTGGTTTTCTGTCCTTCTCATGATTGTATGTTCATCGTTTCAGTTTGTAAATAAGAATATCTATCTTTATAAACAGTATTAGCCTTTTTTTAGATTACTATAAAGAGTTTTATATATTTTATAGCAAATGTTTCCTGTAAATAAAAGATATGATTTATTACAGTCATTATAACTACATTTAATTACCTCAAGTTGAAGGAAATTCATATTTGATCATGTATGATGAATTATTCATTTTGAGTTTGCCAAATTTCAGCATCATGTCTGAAGCTTTAGTGTATCCCATTAAAATCTAATAAAGCAATTGTGTAAAAAGTATTTTGGCATTGACTCCGTTCAATTGGTCCTAAAGTTTAGAACAGCAGACATTTTTAAAGCCTTTGAAAATCTATGTGTTTATTTCAAAAGGAAAGAAGAGACATTTATGAAAAATTGTGAAAAGGCTTTTCAAGGATTATTCTGATACACTATGGTTGACATTTTTGATCAGTGGCTTGGAACCTGTTTTTGATTATCAATAGCAGCCAATTATTTCAATGTGGCGTGTCCTTTAACAAGACACGCTTTCCTATCCAATTACTGGTAGATTACCCAGGAAGTTCGGTATATCTACAATATTGTTGAAAACAGTGATCAATAAAAAATAAAAAATTGCATGTAAAAGGCGATTCCTCTTTCTGACATGAGTTTTTGCATATAGCCCAGGGAAAATGTGTTTTTCATGCATTATAGTAATTTGTTGTCTGTTATTGCTTTTAATTTTGACCTGTCCCGCCATATGGGGAAAGTGTGTTACTGGTGTCATGGGGAGAAAGAGAAAATAAGTTCCTATTCTTTTGTCACCAAGTGTTTCTGTCACAATAACAACAGTGAGAAAAGGTGCTCTGGAAGTACCCTGATACATGTTTCTATATAACTGCTTTTTGTTCATTAAATAACCATTAATTAGTTGCAGATGGCATCCATTAGATAGATGTTTCTTTTAGAAACACTATGCCAAATGGACAATTAGTTCATAAATGTTCAACCTCTCTACTTGATAGATTGTTTCCTCCAACCAATTGATATCAAGCACTCAATGCAAGACTAGCATGGAGTCTGTAGTCTTGCATGGAACCATTGATATGTAAAACAATTAACTAAATGAGTTGAACCAATTAATGATGTGTTGTTTTAACCCTTTACAAAACACTAATTTTCGACTATCCCAAATTGAAAGAGTTTGCAGACAACATTTCAAAATGTGATGAAATTGAAAAATTATTTGACCAGTTTGTTGCAGACGACTTTTTAAAAAAATTGGGAAACGAGCAATTTCTCCTTTTCCCACAATGTTTTAAAGAGTCGTCTGCCACAAACTGGTCAAATGTCGTTATTGTTTGGTATTGGGTTAAAAGGATTTCGATGAAATTTGCTTATTACTATCTGCAGGTCATAAGGGGGTTTGTTTAGCATTGTTTCCTATAAATCAACTGTTAAATTATGCCAAATATTTTCAATAAAAAAAGAATAAACTGAAAATTGTGATTATTTCTTATTTATAGATAGATGTTTTCCATTTTATGTATCAGCTTAATAGTTGACCCTTTTAAGTCTTTTTACTGCCAAATTAGGATTTCAGAACTGCTTTAGATATTAGATGTATAAAACTGATAAGTATAAAGCAAGCCACCAAAAAATGGTTAAACATTTTATGTCTTGAAAACATTTTAATTGTAAGGTGAGCCAATTGATAGAAAAGAAAATAACTGGAATTTTCTTCTGTTATATTCAAATTTTGACATACCTGTATATGAAAATCTCATATTTTGTGGAAATAGGTTAAGCATTTCTGGTGTGAAAGAGATTGTAAATGGTCATAATATCTGCCGGTGACAGATTGCTTTAGAAAAATGTTTAAGACCTCATTCAGTTAAATTGACTTTTCTATTGAGAAGGTCTCTCTTTGAATCAGTATGAGAAAATGATAGTAGTTTGCATTATGATTTAGTTTACTATTCTTTTCTTACGTTATGCCGATCAATTACCAATTCATGGATTTTTGTTTGGGTTGATACATTTTGCCTTGATGTATTCAACACCTGCATGTAAATCATTTCTCTAATATACATGTTTAAATGCAGCCACAGCAGTTGATTAAAATATTGTAACATAACTAGAAATTGCTCATAATGAGCATCTCCTTTTTTGTTACAAAGTTTTCTACTTATTATTATTTAAGAAACATTGTTTTTGTTGTTGTGTTTTTGTAATCAATAATTAACATCAGCTGTTTCGTTCATTTTGGACCAGTCACAAAATCCTTAATGAGAGACACAGGTTAGACAAAACTATTGCTTATGGAAATGTACATCACTGAATTAAACACTTGGTCCAGGTTTAGAAGTATGCATGTATTTCTTCTTTTTTCCTATTTCTTTTTTTATTTATGTCAACTTGGTACACCACATACTCTTTAAGTGCTAGTGTATGAATAGAGTAAAGGCATATATATTTGACTTTTCCCCACAATAATTCTAAATTTTCTTTGCCAAGAAGAGATTTCTATTTAGATTGCCTATGAAAGACATTAGAAGTGTATTCATCATGAAAATTAATATTGACATCCCTTTGCTAATCAGCACATATTTTCTATCTATTTCCAAAATGTAGAGTACCCTTGAATAAAATTTAATTTGTAAGTGCATGTTAAGAAAATGGGCATCTACATATCTACGATTGATACAAGATTTGTTGCAAACCACTTCTCCATATATTTTTACTTTGCCGCATGTGCACCAAAATCCTTTAGCAATGTATAAAAGGACATTTTTCTCATATAATATTAACAGTTTCATGGCTCAACATTTGAAAGTAATCTTTGAGTGCCCAATATGTTGCCCTGTATGTTGCAAAAAAAATAGTGTAGAATCTTCATTAAAGAAATTGAAAGCCAGCTTGTACAAGATAGAATGTATGTTGAATGATGTTTCAATATTAGACACAATGCATGTTTTTCTTTGTTCCTTCTACAATCAACTTTTTTCTTTGTTTTTCTCCCCTCCATCACCTGTCTTGCCATGGAACAACAGCATGTTTGAAAGTCGAATGAACGGTCCGGCTCAGAAACCCACAATCCCCTCTGTCCTTAGCTGGGAAGCAGCCTCCAAAAAAGAAAAGGTGAGTTTCCGTCCAACTTTTGTATTGATGTTTGCACAATTCTCTACAGAGTTACAGTAGATTGTATTTCCTTGGATTTCAACAGAACCTCTTGTAAGGAAATCCTTCAAGGTATTTCAAACACTATTTTGGCATTTTATCAAAGTTACATGTTTTTGGTTTTGTCTATATTAAACCTATATAAAAAAACCCAATGTTTTTAATCCTAAGAGCTGAATTTAAAACTACTTCAACCCATCTCTATGGTGATTCATTTTTGGATATGTTAGATCTTCTATTTATAGAAGGTAATACTGGGTCTGATCTGCTGAAGAAATACCATTAGGTATTCTAACCAAAGCATATTAAGTTCTATATCCAGCATTTAAGAGCACTACATTGCAGTAAAAGGCCCTAAATTTTTTTGATGACATTCAAAAACCCAAATGAATTTTATTAAGTAATTTCCATCCAAATTGAAAATGGTTTATAATACCTACAAAATTAAGATGCCAGACATTTTTCTCATGCATTTTGTTGGCTGAGGTCAGATACACTGATGTACATTTTGTTACAAGGAGATACACTTTACTGTTCTGTTCACTTTAGTGTTATGCTATCACCTGTTCTTTTCTGTTCACTTGTGCTTGGTGTTCTATGTTGTGTGGACTTTGTGGGTGCCTGTAGTCTGTCTCATGTGTTAGTCTGTAAATTTTACCACTTTTGTGTTGCTACTTATATCAATCTTAGATAAAACCATGTGTTGCAGTTGTAGCGGTAGCAGGTCAATTCGTACCCAAACCAATTTGTACCCACCCTTTTTTGGCTAATTCGTACCCACTTTTCGGTCAATTCGTACCCATCCTAATTTTTAACAAGTCAATTCGTAACCATCCTATACTTCAGTATTTTGATATCATTTCTTTTACGTTGTTCATGTTTTGTTTTTGTCTATTGTACTTTAATTGTGAGGGAAGCATTGTGAGTAGGTGTATGTGTGCTTTGTTTTACGTAAACTTGTGTTCAATATTAAATAAAATGATATAGCGTTTCCCTTTAAGTTATATATGTTTTGTTCATTTGATGTCCAGATTTGTTTTCTTACTTTTCACACTTACCTCATTTTAACTAACTGACATGGATTCTTTTCATCACGTGCAAACCGAAGAATGGTCGCAGGGGATGCAGCGTCAATTGGCATTAATTGTTCTATCAATTGGTGTCCTTAATTACTAGGCTAATCATAAGCCAGTTACAACAAAAGGGGTGTTACAAAATTATAGCAAATTAAAACAAATTGTTATGGATTAATTTATGATAAGTTACTTTCAAATCAAATTGAGACCGACATGTTGTTAATGGCTAATCATAAGTGTATAGATAATATAAAAAACACGTGCACTCGTACCTTATAAAAATAAACTTAATGTTTGTGGTATATTTTCATTTATAAATGATATCTTTCTATTTGTGAATGCTAACACAAAAGGTAAATTTGCCGGCACGCGACTTCATTAATGGTTTATCATAAGTTTATGGATAATCTATATGTATATGTTCTTTTTATATGTTGTTGTTTTGTTAATTCTTTGATAAAAAGTTTTTTTCGGAAATTCATTTTTATGGCCGCCTATTTACGAAAATTGCCTATTGATAGCTAACTTACATGCCTCAAAGCTCAAAGTTTAAAAAATATATTTCATTTATTATGTACTATAATTCGTTTCAAAATATGTAAGAATTTTCATTTAAAATGTACTATAATTCGTATTAAATTATAGACTGGTTACGAATTGACTTCTTAAAAATTAGGATGGGTACGAATTGACCGAAATGTGGGTACGAATTAGCCAAAAAAGGGTGGTTACGAATTGGTTTGGGTACGAATTGACCGGGAAGCGTTGTAGCAATACCATTTGACATGTTTGACTTTATCAAAATGGTATTAATGAAGAATTGATTCAATTAAGCTTCTTCAATTGCATGTGCTTGAGAAACGAAGTCTCTAAAGGAATTAAGCCTCAAATTAGCAAACTCAATCGCAAGTAACAACTTTTCATCCTGACACTTATCTTTGTCACATCAGCTTCAGAATTATGTTGAAACAACTGTGACAAAAGGGTCAATTGTATCCTTTATATTTTAGTCACATTGGTTTCTTTCTAATAGCAGAAAGAAAATATTTCATTTACTGTTGCTTTTAATTTGGAAATGTAATACAATTCTATTTTAGGTACTAAGATGGACTGATAAGGATTTGAAAATTGAATTTGCTGATTTGGGTCACATTCTATGGTACTGTTTAAAGGGAAAATACCATTTTGTAAATTTTTATCTTTTCGACAAAAATGCACAAGGAAATTTGATATTGTTTAAAATGGTAAAGATTTGTGTTTGATGTTTAATGTATTTGTCTAGCCTTCTTTTTGTGTCATGTTATATTAAGAATATGCTTTCTAGAAGCCCGGAAACCCAGAAATTTTAACCTATTGCTTCATATGTATACTCATTTAAGCATCCCTGCAGTAGAAAAGTTGTGGATCATATTGTAACTCAAGGACAAACTTTGACTAAATGTTGATACAATGAGTGAATTCATAAGCATGGATAATGAAATATAAGGTATAAGAAAGAATACTAGTTAGCAGAGGATATTACATAATTGTACATGCACTTATTTTTCAGATTTTGCAGTGTATTAGTTGATAGTTTATTCAAATTTCTTAGACTATGATGATACATTTCATTTGAACAAATATGACAGCTACCTAACACCCTGGTGTGTTGTGGCTTCTATCATAAATCATCATTGACTTGAATCTCTGTTGGGGCAAAAGTCTATTGCATGTTTTAAGGAAACCCCCATATCAAATGTCTTCATTTAAATCAATAGCAGCTGAAAACATTTTAGATAAATGAAGTATTGCTTGTTACATATAGAAATGCCTTTGTTTTCCAAGTCTTCTCTGTTACCAGGCAATACAGTACCAGAAATTAGATTTCTCCCAATCATATGTATAGAGATCACATTCATTTTAAATTATAACTATGTATTGCTATTTTGTAGAATATTAAAAAAGTTGAGATTTCTATAAAACACTTCTTTGGACAGAACTGGTGCTTTACAAAATTATTTTGACGTTAGAAAAACATGCCTGAAAAGTTCAATTCCTTTTTTGTCCCTATAGCTTTTATTGATTAAGTTTAAAAGTATTGACAATCATTTGAAAATGTCCTTTCGGTAAATTGAGAGCCTTCGTGTCAAATAATGACTTAATTTCTGAAAAGGGTTATGGGGTAAGAGCAGTCTGTCTGATATGAGTAAGGGTTAAATTATGGACGGAGTTACGGAGGAAGCTTCGAGATCTAAACAGAAGAAAAATAATGTTTTGTATTTATTAGTAAAGCGAGAAGAAAAAAGGACAAGAGGAGAATGTCCTTTCTGCGTCAAGCCCTTAATCTGGCCACATTCCGGGGAAAGGTAGGAGGGAATGCTAGACAAATATGCCTCATGATCCATACAAGTCTTCTTCTGTCTATATATGGTTTTACTTTAATATAGGCTGGGGAATGCCAAACCAAACTGCATCATGTTTTGTATAGGAATCTTTTGTTATATTTATCTTATCAAAGTGAGACCAAATTGGTGAAATGTTAACAAAAATGCATCATGTTCTTGTAGAATGGTTTTAAACCTTGTCTAAAAGCCACATAATTAGTGAAATGTTAATCAAAGTGCATCATGTTTTGTACAGGAACAATTTTTAACCTTGTCTGACTACCACATAATTGGTGAATTGAAATGCAAAGTGCATCATGTTTTGTATGACAATCTTTACCATTGTATAATTGACACATAATTGATGAAAGGAAAACCCAACTGCATCATATTCTGTTCAAGAATGATTTCTAACCTCATAAATATAGTAAAGGCTATCCAGAAGAAATAACATGACTTAAACTGCTGACGGTCTTGTGAAATTGGGTTAATTAGGGGAATCTTCCATGATACTCTGGCTACAAGAGTTAACTTAATTCATTGTCATTGTACAAATATATAATTTCTATACAGACTGAATGATATACAGTGAAGCCTCGTTTATCCGGACCCCGGTTATCCGGATGTCTCACAATCCGAACAAAATTATAAGGGAATGGAATTATTGTGCAGTAATTTGCCTAACCAATTAGCAAACAATAACAACATTTGACCAGTTTGTTGCAGACAACTCTTGAAAACATTGTGGATAAAGGAGAAATTGCTCGTGACGAGCAATTTCTCCTTTTCCTACAATGTTTTTCGCCATATCAGAACACTTCATTACGTTTTGAAATGTTGTCTGCAAACTCTTTCAATTTGGGACGGTCGGACATATGGCGTTTGGTAAAGGGTTATGAGTATACACATGCATATAGACCGTTAATGTCTTAATGTGTGTAAGACCAGGCCATGCCTCATTTGTTTGGATGATTCGTTAATCTAGAAGTTTTGTTGGGAACAGATGTGTTCGGATTAACGAGACATCACTGTACTTTCTTTATTTGTCAATGACAGGCATTGTCTTTCATGTTTGTAATTTCTAAAAGAGGATCAGGGCATTTATAAAGTATAATTTCTTGCATGTGTCTCAATACTTGAATATATTATTGACATTGAGCATTGTAAAGGCTACGGTTCTCTTCTTTTTCTTTGTAAGTATGAATGAACAATGTATGATGTTATAATGATGTATAACTCTTAGATCATGAACAGGTTAAGCATGTGCATAGACTTATTTAAAAGTTTTTAACAACTGCTTTGAATGTGATGTATGTTTGATAATTCAGGAAATACGTAAATTATTACTGGTAAGTGTATGTAGAGTATATAGCTTCCATTATATGATATATAAAATGTGTTTTAGATCTTCACACCTTACCTTGATCTGTTAGTCCTAGAAAAAACCTGCAAAAATATATATATTTTTTTTTTTTTTTAAAAATAAGTGATTTTTTTTAAGTTAATCGCACAAAACTCTTCTTGTCATCTTATCCATGTGGTTAGAATACCGATCTTTCATTCATTATGCCTTTCTGTGCATGACTTCAGATCTTTAACCCTTTACCAAACGCCATATCTTTGACTGTCCCAAATTTAAAGAGTTTTCAGATGTCATTTCAAAATGTGATTGAATTGAAAAATAATCTTCTGATAGGGCAGAAAGCATTGTGGGAAAAGGAGAAATTGCTTGTTAAGAGCAATTTCGGCTATTCCCACAATGCTTTCCAGAGTCATCTGCAACAAACGGGTAAAATTTCGTTATGGCTTGGTAATGAGTTAAACCAGTACTAGTTATGATTTTCACATAATCCCCAGGTGACATTATAAAATTCTGATGGTTCTAACAGGTGTGACCAACTTGACCAGCCCATATAGGCATTTAGCCTTGGACTATTTCTTGATTAACCCTTATAGTGATGAGTAATTTTCTAAAAATTGATTTTTTGTCGTCTGCTTTCCAAAACCTTAGATATCTGCTTTATTTTGTCGAGGAAAGATACTCAGAGTAGCAATCTGGTAAAATCACAGGCCAGACACCAATTTGGTTCCAGCGCTATAAGGGTTAAGGATTATCAGGGCACAGAAGTCCCTAATAAAACAAAAGTTTTGCAAAACTCCCCCTACCCAAATGATTGTCTGATACCAGGGTTAAGCATGTATAATTAGATATGTTTTATTTGTATATCCGTATGGTATCTTAGATTAGAAATAAAGCATGTACAATTAGTGATATACAAAGAGTAATAATAGACTTATTATCACTGCTTTCAAATTCGTTAATATTACTGTGAAGCGCGGGAAATCCCTATTAACCTATGATGAAAATGTCTGCACTGAAATATTCTCAAGTTGTCAAGAATGTCACTTTCAAAAGACCTGTCAAATCAAATGTTAAGTCATTGATTCTTTAGTGAATGAGTCTAGAAGATTAACTGAACCCTCATAGTGCTTGAACCAACTTCATGCTTATGCCAACAAGTAAGATCCAGGCTATCTGCAAAGCAAATTGGGGGCTTGCCTGTGATCTGACCAGTTTGCTACTCTGAGTAACTTTCCTCGACAAAATAAAGCAGGTATTTAAGGTTTTGGAAAGCAGACAACACAAAAATTTGATTTTTAGAAAATTACCCAGCATTTGAAGGGTTAAGTTGTAAGGATAAAGCATTGTCTTGGGTCATAATTATACTTTTTTCAAGACTACCTATGTGTTTCATGAGTACATATGAGATAGGATAGTGAATGGTCTTCGAAATACTGCAAACAAAATAACCTCATACCTGTCCTCATCTAGAACTATGTAATTCTAAAAAAGTACATTTTTGCCTGGTATTGGCTACATTTTTTATGTTCGTAAACAGATTGATGGTTCAATGAAAAACTGCATCCTAAAACAATTTAAGGACTTGATATGGGCCTTGTCACGCGAAAAGGGGACCTCGGACATGAATAAAAACCGCTGACTCAGCTCTTTCTTAGCGCTATTATTCCAGCATCTAGTCACGACAGTTATCATTTGTATTTATTTAAAGGTAAAAATTGATATCCTCTAAGATGGCGAACAGTGTAACCCCACTGACGTGGCAGCTGGTCAGGGGCTACACTGTTTGCTATGTCCGAGTGCCCCTTTTCCCGTGACGTGGCCCATATATTATATTACTAGGAGACCAAAAACATGGGGAGTAATTAGTTCCCTTGTTGGTATTCTGGATAATTTGGATGGCCAGATTGAACTGTGAAGCCAGTAAGATTGAACTCACAGTGAAGCCAGTTCCAACTTGGAAAAAAGGCTTACACAGCTTCGGAATATGATGTAATTGATAAATTGTTGAAAATGTCATTAGACCACATATCTAATAATAATAATTGACCATGTACCCATGTTATGTAGGACTTGCGTAGACTGTTACCGGTAAGTAGATGGTCACTAACACAGTACCATACCAAATATCCACAGTATTATTGTCATATGTTATAATGTATATGTACTAAATATTGTCACCTTCTTCACACATATAATTATGTTACAGTTGATTTAATATTTTACCACCTGAGACCTCTAAGAAATTGGACAATGATAATTGAAAGTCTTAACAACTTGAAATACAGTGTCATGCAGGCTATTTATGATGGTCTCCCCTTTCAGTTGAATTACTTATAAGGCTTTTTTGTATAGATGAATGAAGCTGTTTTTCAGGAAATACTTTTTGTAATTTCTAATGAAATTTTAAATGCACTTTGTGTAAAACTGACAGAAGTGGGTGGGTGGGTGGGGGTATGCAAGTTAAAGTTGATGAGTAATTCGCAAAATTAGGTGAGTCTTTTGTCTATAGATTTCTTGTAGTTTATCTTGGAATGTAGCCCATGGCCTGAACACCCATACATGCTATACTAATACAGAAATACTAGCTCAGCCTGGCAGACATATTTGTTTCTAGATTTTTGTCTTGAAATTGCAATTTTAAAATGCCATTTTGATGATGTGGACTCCTGAGAATGTCATTGATATATAATGTTGTCCTTGTAACACATTTGTAAAGCAACACACTTATATTCTATAATGCTATTAACAATGTCATATATTTTACTGGTTTCATCACTTCTTTGAAGGAATTTCATAGAAAAAGTTGTGATTTGATTAGAGAGAAATTGCTTTTTCTAGCAATTTATTCTTTCGTTACAATGATTTTTGATCATTATCACTACAGAAATGTTATTTTTCATACTGAGTTGTCGTTGCTTGCTGTTGCTTGTAATCTGGACTTGTCAAAAAAAATAAAATAAAAGATGTAATGGTAGGAACGTTAATCTCTCAATGAAGGTTTAATCTTCATTGCTTTAAGTGGTGTCATGGTTATTGTGATATACTTATTGTAAATGTGACATTGTTATGTTTTTTATGTACGTTATAAAGGACTATCTCACAGATTGTTATTTTAACTTGTCAAAATGAATTGTCTTCTATTGATAAAATGACAACATAGATTTCTACAGTAACATAAGATTACTTTATTGATAGCTTCCCAACCCCATTTATACCACTGAAAAGATATAGATATAAAGGGTTATTCATAATCATTCAAAGACTTATTTTGGATACCAGCTTCACAAAGGTTTTCGGAAACATAATTAATCGTTATCATGTGATATTAGCAAGGTGTGTGAGAACTGTGATTATTTATAAACGGGTTTCCCATATATGCCCTGATAGGTGCAAAGGCTCACTTCACATATATAACAAAATCATGTGATTTCAGCAAAGTAAAGAAGTAGAAAAGATCTTTGGTTTCAGGATAATGATTATGGGCACAAATCTCTGAGTTAGTCCCTTCAAGTAATTAATGTAATATTGCACCTTTGTGTATGATGAGTTATAGAATTGCCTCATATATGAATTACCCAAAAAAGGAGTAATAATGTTTTGTGCTTAGTTGTTCTTTTCTCCTTTTAAACCTCAAACCATTGCTTTTGGTCAGATCTTTTACTGGAATGTTTACATACCAAAGCAATTTAGAGTTAACAAATTCTTACCTGTAAAGATAGCAATACTTTAGTAATGGGACAGAATTTGTTTGTTTTTTTTTCGTTTTTCAGTGAATGCACGAAGAACTATCCTACACTTGCAATGATTCAAGCAAACCACAGCCTAAACTCTCCCTTCAATATCGTTCTACCCATCCTACCCAAACTCCAGCAGGCAAATTAAGGGACAATTTTCATGAAAGAAGTGATTGTCTTAATAAGCTCTTAATGAGCAATTTCTCTTTTGTTACAAGTGTTGCTTTCCAAAAAATTATTACGAATGTGACATTAACCCCTATAGTACTGGAACCTGCTTCATGGTTATGCAAACAGGTTAGATCCAGGCCAGCCGCCAAGAAAATTGGCAGCTGGCCTGTAATCTAACCTGTTTGCTACTCTGAGTATTTTTCCTCATCAAAATTAAGCAGATATTTTTGATTTTGGAAAGCAGTTGACACAAAAACCTATTTTAAGAAAATTACCCAGCATTCTAAGGGTTAAATTATCACTTGTTTGCATGGTGCAATGTCTAATTATGTGTATTTAACAATTTGTATCTATATACATGTAATTCGGCCTACATGTAATATCAGGGCAGATGGGTTTCACTATTATATACGCTTAAAATATATTCTATTGTAAATGACTGTTTTATCTAGGTGTGACACATACATCTTTGTTGGACATAATGATTTTTAGTTTTGAGGAAAAAATGTCAGTCTTACACTTATGAATACCCTTTGCTTATTGTTTTTACACAATATATTTTCTAGACTTTGAAGAAGGTGACAAAAGTGATTCGCTTTTCAAAGCGTGTCTACAGAGAGGTATTGATACTAAAACCAACTAAACCAGTGTGTGATGTCTAAATAAATGATTTCTAAGGCTCATAATATTGCTGTCTTTTTCAGTTTGTATTAATTTGTTATTCTTCATAAGCTCATTAATTTTCTTCTCTTAAGATTTCGTCTTATTTTGTAAATGGCCCAATTTGAAAGGAACAGCAAATAAGTAATCATGAAAATGCCAGAAAATGGATGATGTTTACCTTGTTAATATTGAGAGGAAATTCTCCATTTGTCACAGTGGTCTTTTAACCTTCTGTAACAGGTGTGTATAAACTTAGTTATATGGGGAAAGGGATTTAGAAACTTTTTTTATAAAGATTATTTTTAAAACCTTTCTTACAGCTGAAATTATGAAAGCATTTTCTAAAAATGATTTCAATGCTTATTAACCACTACATGTTAATCCATGGACTCTTTTTGTGCTGATTTCAAGATTTTTTATTACATGGGACTGGTTAAGATCAAATATTCAAAATACTAAGCCTCCTGTCTTTAATACCTCAGTTGTGCATCCAATTTGGAATGAATGTTATTTTGAATATCTGTTCCATACCAATCGCTCAACCAATATTCGTTAATCTGCAACATGGCTTTTAATGCTTTGTTTTATTATACTGTCAGTGAACAAAGTTCATTGCTTCCTTTGATTTCAAGGTTTTTCTGAAAATATATACCAAAGTTTGAATTTGAACATTTTCTTTATTAATGAGAGAATAAGTTTTAAAGTTACTGATAGAATATAATCTGATGGTTCATAGATTAGAGAATTATGTTTGCACTTACTTGCCTGTTTTGATTGATTTAAGTTTTACTTTTTCTCTAACTTGATGTAATAAAATGGTAAGGAATTCTCTCTGGAAAAGGCTGACAAACACTAAGAAATTATTCTTGTATGTGAATGTAGCATTTATGTTATGCTAGGAGTCCACTGGACCTGTGTAAATTGTTGCCAGTTTTTTCCTTGGTGTGTGTTCTGCCTCCCTACTGGCTTGTGGTTGCCCGCAATGGCACCCAATTTGAATTTGGCGGCAAGACAATATCAAAACTTTTGTCATGCCTCTTTATGCCTCTTGATGTATCAAGCAATCAGTGGCAAGTGTTTATCAGACAGCACCAAATGGCACACACACATATTAATCTTTGGCACAAACAAATCGCCTTTTGGAACCATCTTGAATATAATGGTGTGTGCCTCAGACATCTGAATATTAAATATTTAGTAGAGATGTATTTTATACAGCTACTGTGTTTCAGGGTCTGAACCAGGTAGCCAATGGCCGTTAATTATATAGTTTCAAGTAGCCCCAAGTGGTACCAATTAAGGGACGTTTGGCACCAAATAATCATAAAGGGAAGCAAAGTGAAGCAAAAGGCGCCAACAGGGTGAATTTTTTAATCAAATGGCTGTGTAATGATGCAACCTGGCACAACATTATTTAGCAAACCAGGTGGCATTTGGAACATGCCATGTGGCATCTAGTCATTCTACTATGTCACATAATGTGCCAATCACATAATCTTCAGCAAAAACTTGTACCAACCTGTGCAGGCCCAGTGGACTCCTGGCTAGGATTGCATCCTGTCTATAGAAATGATTTTCTTTGGTGCCAGAAACCAAATGTGAAGCTTGGTTTCAAGTTTCTGTTTATAACATTCTGTTCCTTTTAAACCCTCATCAATATCAGTCTTTATGCTGTATAAGCATTTCTTTTTTGTATGTTATAAGAATCTTTGAAAAGTTTATGTGACCAAATAAGATATCTGACTCATGCTTTATGATGCAGTTTTGAATAATTAATTTCTTCCACTAACCAACATTTTCATTTGGTGTAGGAGATTGTTTGATTGTTAGTAAAGTAAGTTACATAACCAGCTTCACCTATTTTCATCTTTGAAAATTGTTGTCTGCTGATAGTTTCTATTAAAACCAGGTGCTTAAAAGATTTTGGATTATGAATGATTTTTAATTAGATTTGAGTATTCATGAAGATAAAAGAGAATGATTACATTTTTTTTAAAGTGTGCAATTTGAAAAAAAAAGAATCAGGAGAAATTGTTATTTACTAGCAATTTCTTCTATCAAAACAGTTAATTCTAAGTTGTTCTACTGAATGTTAAAGGAAAAGCTTTGTTTTGGCCTTTTCATTCATCTATACACTGTAGCAAATTGCTATATCAGAAGATGTAAGATACTACCTTGATTAATGGGATTTTCAATTATTCAGACTTTTTGTTAAAAGACTTTCAAACTTTCATAAAGTTTAGGTTTTAGTTTAGAACATATTTATTTTACATTGATTGAGAAACAAGTTTTTACAACTTAGATTGATCACCCTCAATTATGTATCCTGTATACATAACCAGTACTTGTGACCATTTGTGCGGTATTCCAGAGCATTATCACCTTGCTGCTAATGAGGATCAAACTCGGAACCAGAGGCTGCTGCTGTACCACTGTTGTCTATGATAATGTCATTTCATATACTTTATATTTAGTATTCTGTTGCCTTTGATTCTGACCAGAATCTCTAATGCAAGAAAGAAAACATTAACCCTTAGAATACTGGGATTTTTTTTAAAAAACAAAATTTTTGTGTCTTCTACCTTCCGAAACCTTAAATATTTGCTTATATTTGATGAGGAAAGATACTCAGAGAAGCTTTTACTTTGCGGCTGGCCTGTGATCTTACCTGTTTTCATAAGCATGAAGTAGGCTCCAGCACTATAAGGGTTAAAAACCAAGGAACATGAACTGATGTCTCTTTCACCTGCCATTCATCTACAGGCTCGGCGCAGACAGGCCACACTTGATGACCTACTGTACGTGGAAGACCAGCCTCCCTTAAACCCAGTACCAGAAACCCCTGATGAGCATCCTGTGATATTGGTGAACAACAAGAGTTCTTCCAGCGTTCCTCCCATCATGTCTATGAGTGACAGCTCTGTCATGCCTCCACCAAAAACACTTACACACCGACAAAACAGTAACTCAAGGTTAGTGATAGCTCACTCTTGCCTCCACCCAAAACACTTACACATAAACAGAACAGTAACTCAAGGTTAGTTATAGCTCCCTCATGCCTCCACCAAAAACACTTACACACAGACAAAAAAGTAACTCAAGGTTAGTAATAGCTCCCTCATGCCTCCACTGAAAACATTGACACACCGACAAAACAGTAACTCAAGGTTAGTTAAAGCTCCCTCATGCCTCCACCGAAAACACTTACACATAGACAGAACAGTAACTCAAGGTTAGTTAAAGCTCCCTCATGCCTCCACCAAAAACACTTACACAGAGACAAAAAAGTAACTCAAGGTTAGTTAAAGCTCCCTCATGCCTCCACCAAAAACACTTACACACAGACAAAAAAGTAACTCAAGGTTAGTAATAGCTCCCTCATGCCTCCACTGAAAACATTGACACACCGACAAAACAGTAACTCAAGGTTAGTTAAAGCTCCCTCATGCCTCCACCGAAAACACTTACACATAGACAGAACAGTAACTCAAGGTTAGTTAAAGCTCCCTCATGCCTCCACCAAAAACACTTACACAGAGACAAAAAAGTAACTCAAGGTTAGTTAAAGCTCCCTCATGCCTCCACCAAAAACACTTACACACAGACAAAAAAGTAACTCAAGGTTAGTAAAAGCTCCCTCATGCCTCCACTGAAAACATTGACACACCGAAAACACTAACTCACAGACAGAACAGTAACTCAAGGTAAGTTAAAGCCCCCTCATGCCTCCACCGAAAACACTAACTCACAGACAGAACAGTAACTCAAGGTAAGTTAAAGCCCCCTCATGCCTCCACCGAAAACACTAACTCACAGACAGAACAGTAACTCAAGGTAAGTTAAAGCCCCCTCATGCCTCCACCGAAAACACTAACTCACAGACAGAACAGTAACTCAAGGTAAGTTAAAGCCCCCTCATGCCTCCACCGAAAACACTAACTCACAGACAGAACAGTAACTCAAGGTAAGTTAAATCTCCCTCATGCCTCCACCGAAAACACTTACACACAGAGAGAACAGTAACTCAAGGTTAGTGATTGGTTAGTGATAGCTCCCTCATGCCTCCACCAAAAACACTTACACACAGAGAGAACAGTAACTCAAGGTTAGTTAAAGCTCCCTCATCTCTACTGTCCATAGAGTCGAAGGCAATTATAGTTCCTCTATGACTCAATCTGAAACATAAGCTCATGACAGAATAGTGACATAAAGGTGAGTGATATAAATTAATAAATTCAGGAGACATGATATTGTGTTTTTGGTTGGGGTTTCAGTCTCTTTAATAAAAAGACATTTTAGCTTACTTGAGCAGATTGTACTGAAGATGACCATTTTGTTCAATGCATGAATGTAGAAAATACTTCACAAATGTCGCACTTGTTCCTCAGTTAGTATTGTTGAAAAATTGTTTAAATGAAATGTGTTCTATTCATAATGTAGGTCAAATCTAATTAAAATCTGGTAAACATTCCAGCTGTCACAGCATTTAAATAATCTTTATCAAAGTTGACCAAAATGTTTGACTAGGCCAAGTTCATTAATGTTTGGCTGGAATTGAAAATTAGGACTGTAGCTCAAATATTAGTCAAATATTACTGTTTTGTATTCACTCAACAGTATAAGGGAGATAACTTTTGGTTGTTATTAAAATAGGCATTTCTTAGTTACTCCAATCACACAATTGTATTGTAGGATTTTTAATTTACCAAGTATGTTGTCTTTAATAATAACTGGATTTCTCTAGTGGCCTGAGAATTGAACAAGTTTTCATATGGCATGCGCTGAATGTCTTGATAATTTGTTTGGTCAAGTTCAATCAACAGAGAGTTGTTCTTTAAACAATGTTTCATTTACTTTATTATGGAAAATAACAAATCTGTGCATCATCAATATCCCCTGTTTGTTTAGGGGATAAAACTGCTCTATATGATCCTGATTGGTCCATGAAGACAATTTATGGAGGGGTGGGTCAGGCTTACTTACCATGGCCTGGTGGTTAGAGCTCTCAACTTGAATTCGCATCCCCGCTATTCGCATGCAATTAAATCATTGAAGCAGAATTTTGTATTCATGAGAGGTAGTCTACAGGCTGGCTAGAGGAATGCCGATAGCTCTAATCCATCTTGACCGGCCCTTATGGACATTTGAGTAAGAGGCATCCATCTATGGCGAACCAACCAGACAATGGTGATAACATTGTTGAGTTGTTGCCCATGGCATTTCAAGTTCTGTTTTTTTATCACATGGCCTCAGAGGCAATGATTGAAAAATAAAGGATGGACTTGTTCGCAAATTATGAATGATTTAAGTTCCTCTGATATAAGTGGACTATTGTTGAAACAGCCTTAAACTCTATATAAAGCAAACAAACAAATAAACCAATTATAGATGAGTAATGACACAAGTTTGCCTGAACCTCTATGATTTTGTCGTTTACACAGACTCGTATCGCCGGGTATGAGAAGAAAAGATTACTCCAAACCCAGCCCCTCCCCCTCACCTGTACTGCGCAGGAAAAACAGCTTCACCCTGCTCACCACTCGTTCCAACTCACTGTAAGTCCATCTGTTTGTTTGGTTTAGAGAGCTTTAATGGCGATAATTCAGCAAGGTTTTATTTATATCACTGGGACAGCATACATTTCTATGATACTGAAAGATAAACTAGTGCTTTATCGTATGTAAGAGTAAGTTTTCTTGGTCTGAGGGTTCTGCGTGTCAAGTGGTTTTAGTAGAATACTCATAATCCGCCATTTTGAAACTCATTGTATTGTCGGTTTATTTCAGTAGTTTTTGTTATACATCAGTTTGGGTCGGAACTATTTGCATTTAAGCTGAATAGTTCTGACCCCTAACGATATTTCCCGACAATGAACAAAGTAATGCGATGAAAGAATGAGTTTCTTAACAGCGGATTATGGGTATTCTACCTTAAGTTGGGGTCTAACAACTTGCAGACCATGATTCTAGCCCCGCCAGTGCCTCTGGTTTCTGGGAGAGTCCATTGGTTGGACACTGTAGTGCCTAGCCTTGTACTGGTGAATCCAGGAAAGCCGTTACATAATAAATAGTTTTGAAAATGCATTTAACCCTATATAAACAAACAAATATAGAGCTTTAAATTGGAAAGATTCTGAAATATAATGAAACGGCAATACCTCATTCCTGGACATTTTCTTCTCTGTTTGGAAAGCACTGCATGACCCTCTTCTCAAATACATTTTCAAACATTTTACAGCATTGTCAGAATAGAGTTTTGCGAGTAAACTCTCTTTTTGTCACTCTGTTTTTATGTTCATTCTAGTTTTATGTAGTTGTTCATTGTGTATGGTTTACTGTTTGGATAAATGATGTTCTGGTCATCTCCTTGAAATAACATTACACAGGTAAAGGGTTAAACACAAATTTTCAATTGTTCTGATCAATTATGAAATCAGATTGTATTACTTTCGACATAAAGGAGTAAATAGCTTTAATTATGGTGTTTTAGTTCAAATTGATTATACCGTCTATCAGGTATTTGATTGATTCTGTATTGACAAAATAATTATATGTGATACCTATTGATATCCTTGTATTGGTTTACCTTTTTTACTTTATTTTTCTATCTCAGCTTATTGGAGCAATATAATGTCTGCAAGTGTTTTGGCTCATAAAAAACAATCTTTCCTCTTTCTTTTATAATATTCAACTCGACAAACTATTGGGACAAACGAAGAAATTGCCTAATGTTGGTCTCAACACAAATTCCACAGAAAAATACAGCCTTTTATACTTTAAGGTGCTTAATCACAGAAAAGAAAATTTGAAAGTCGAAATGAAATGTTGTTGAAACAAAACAGTTTTTATATTGTTGTTTTATATACAATTTAAAGTAGCTGTTGAAAGCATATTTAATTCAGGAGGCATCAATTCATTTTGTATGAACAGTTTATATGCAGTAGTTGTCGAAAGCAATGTCACACTTTTGGATTGAAATACATGGAAATTCACTGTATACACACTTTAAAGAATTAAAGACGATCTAATGTTGCTTTTAATGGGTATTCTTCATGTGGTATCACATAAAACGTCAGCTAATGTGTAGTCTTAAAGAAAGTAATATTTGACTTCCCAATTTCCTCACATCTGCTAACATGCACCTTTAATGATGTTGTCTGCTGTACCTTTCTATATGGAGCTGTTACTAAATGAATTAAAGGAAGTGATATATAAGGGTAGCATAACTTCATTGTAATAAAGTTTAAAGGAAGTCTTTGTTGTCTTTATCTTAAGATTTATGTTAAACAAATATTAACACAAACGTAATGATGCATTTTAATGCATACTGGCGCATAGGAGATAGCATAATGATTACATAATCATTTCCCTCCTGAATTATTTGCTTTAGATGACATGAATTTGGTCATAAAATGATTTGTTATAATAAACACTTAAATTATTGTAACATGGTGAGCTAATGTTCTACTTATGTCTGGATGTTTTAGATAGCATATGTCTTGATAGCATCATCTGCTTCAATAGCTTTCCTTTTCTCTGTGAAAGACTTATGCATATTATTCTATGTTATTGCCAACATATCAAGATATTTCTGCTTCTGAAGTCAACGGGTCAATTGTTTATCCTCTGGATAGAAAATCGTCTTCCATTATCCAGTTATTCTTTTCCACCCATCTAATCATTTTAATGTGGCTGTAGAAGGTGATTTGAGAAACAGTGGTGATAATATTACCAAATAGCACAGAGAAACTATTTTCTCATGTTTGAAAAAATAATGTCTAGTTTTCAATTTCCTAATTTATGATTAATGCATTTGCAGCAAAAGATATTCTTTTCTAAAATTTGTTTTTTGCCTCAAGGAGAAATTGTTGATAATAAGCTTATTCCCTCCGTCACATTAACCCTTTCCCAAACAACAAATTTTCAACTGTCCCAAATTGAAAGAGTTTGCAGACGACATTTTAAATTGTGATGAAATTGAACAATATTCTTCCGCAAGAGCAGAAATCCTTGTGGGAAAAGGAAAAAATTGCTCGTTACGAGCAATTTCTCCTTTTTCCACAATGTTTTCTAAAGTCATCTGCAACAAAGTCATCAAATGTTGTTATTGTTTGGGAAAGGATTGAACTCAAAAGACAATACGAGTATTTACAATGTATTGAAATTCTTGTAGATTTTGTCTACTTTAAGATGTTTTATTCATTATATGAAGGTTAAAAATACCAAGATGACTTGAGGTTATTGTAACAAAGCTTTATAACACCCTTTCGGATGAATCTGTTTCACAATACCGGTACTCTTTAAGTTATTGCAGGAAAAGAAAAAAATTATATTAACAAGCATTGCATCTTTCATTTCAACAAGGATTTCTATTTCATCAATGTAATATTAATGCCCTTCTCAATTTCATATTACACCTGTAGACTTGTTTTATTTTGGCCTTTAAACAGAATAATTGTTTGGGAATGAGTTTAAAGGTACAAAGTGTGAAGATTACACTTGTTTTGACCTGGGATTATTTCAATCCTATAGCTGTAATAGGATTACCTTGAAACGAATTGTGAGAAAATATAAACTAAGTCATAAAACTGTTCCAAAGTGAACCCTTCTCTGGGAACGCATGAATTAAACTCACAGTAAATTTTCTTAAAGCTTCTGCTGCAGGTGTGTCGGGGTGAATCTACATTAACAATTTAGACAGAAGCCCGTCTTTTAGGATAAAAAATAATACTGTTATTGCTGTTTACAGATTATTTCATTTTAAGCACAATTATCCCAAGCCTTTTAAAAGTTGTATATATTTTCTCAGGGTCTTCTGAAGGCCTGTGGGACCCCAGCGCCTGAATTTTAAAATCAGCCCTCCACCCGCAGCTTAATTGATACCACTGTGCTTAAAATTTGTCCAAGGTGCTTTGAATTTGTCCTGCATGCAATCGCTTTGCTTCTGACATTGTTTGATACATTTCATTTGGTTTAAAAACAGTAATTTGTGTCTGTTTATTCAAAAATTTACCCAGAAACTTTCCATTTTGGGATAAATATTTAAAAAGAAATCAACATGGGGGGGATATTCCCCCTAATATGCTGAATATCCCTTTTCAAGTGTCAAGCACCCAAGCGCCTGAAAAAATCTTAGGGAGGACCCTGTTTCTTATCAAATTATTTGTTTATCTTCCCCTCATTCAGATTATTAATAAATCAGTATAATAATTGTTGAATAGAATGCAAATTAGTTGATTTGCTCTCGATGGGAAAATCCTCCTTTGGGCTTAACAAATGTGAGATTATGACTGCCGTAAAAGTAATCCCTTACTCCATCATATTTTACTTTATACACCTGCAGCAGAATATGAAAGGTAAACACTGTGACCGTAAGACAATTGTACTAGACTCGCTGTGGTTTCTCCCCAGTGTTACAAAGGAATATTCTTTTTTTTTTATTTCTTCAAAATTATTGTCATCTGCTCTTGCTTTCAATTTCCACCAAGCGGAAAGACCCACTTGTTTGAATGGGTTAAACAGTCTTCATATATATTTTATAGCAAGAATGTGTCTTTAAAAGGTCATTTAAAGTTTAAACTCCACTCTTATAGTTTAAGGGTTCAGTGCAATACTATAGTATGTGATTCACATATATGTGAAGGGCTTACTGTTGTCTTGAATGGAACCCTCGATATAATATTGGTATATACTGTCTGTGAAAATGTTTGGGCAACGAAGTTTGATGACACTGACTTTTCTATCATTCACCAGACTTGTGTTGATCTTAACTTAAATCTTATAGTGCTGGAACTGACTTTATGCTTATGCAAAAAGGTTAGATCCAGGCCAGCCGCCAAGTAAATTGGTGGCTGGCCTGGATCTAACTGGTTTGCTACTCTGAATATCTTTCCTCGTCAAAATTAAGCAGATATGGAAGGTTTGGAACAGCAGACAACAAAAAAATATATTTTTAGAAAATAACCCAGCATTCTTAAGGTTAAGGAAATTAATGATGTGTTGCTGCTTGCAAAAAAGGGATAAGAAACTATTGTGACAAAAGAAAGGCATGCTATAAGGTTTTTTGTGTTGATGAAAATTTATGATTGTTCCAACGAGGATTCACATTTAAGTCGATATCTATGAAGTAATATATGATTTTCGTTTTTGTATGTGTAATCTTCACTTTCAAGTCTTAATCCGACCCCTACTGTTTAAATAGATGTCATTTTGCTCATCTGAAAGCACCCTTATTGGCAGTTATGTGTGGGGACTTCCTCCAACATTATGAGTTGCACATAACAACATAACAGAAATAATATTGATGCCATGTAAAGTCATATAAACAAACAAATCATTGGTGAGCAAAGTTGTTTCTGTTACCCTGTTTTACACTTCCATCACAAATTAATGCACGAATTGGTCAAACCAAATCCCTCTATTAAATCTAGATGCTTTTGACATAGTTACCCCTTCAAGATACAGTTTTACAGGGAATGTGCTTTGTAAAAATCTGTCAAATCCTGAATATTGAGGGCTCAGTGCAATACTATAGTAAGTGCTTCATAAACATGAAGCACTTACTATAGTCTTGCACTGAACCCTCGATATGGTCTATTTGAAATTTTATGAGAGGTAGTTTTCAGCTGACTAAATGAACGGGTTCTACCCATCCTCACCAGCCTTTTTGGCAGTTAACCCATTACCAAACAATAACGACATTTGAGCAGTTTGTTGAAGAAGACTCTGGAAAACATTGTAGGGAAAGGAGACATTGCTCTTAACAAGCAATTTCTCCTTTTCCCTCAATGTTTTCTGCCCTATCAGAAGATTTTCATTCAATTTCACCACATTTGAAATGATGTCTGCAAACTCTTTCAATATGGGAGAGTAAAATATTTGGTGTTTGGTAATGGGTTAAGTATATATAAAGGGATTATTCACAATCCATGATGAGTGGAGCAGCACAATACAACTGAAAAATTGTTGATGCAATTTGAAAACCCTACTAATCCAAAGTACAACCAAAATCATGATTGGGAATCCATGGAGGCATGTACACAAACTGTTTTAGGGTTTCACTTTGTTCTTATTCAGTTCTACTGATTTTCTTTGGTCTGTATCCCCTTACAAATTATAGGACTTCAAGAGTTCAATGCAAGACAATAGTAAGTGCTTCTCAAACATGAGCACTTTAAATAGTATTGCATTGAACCCTTGACTTGATCTAATTGATAGTAATTTCAGATGACAAAATTGTAATATGAAAAGTCATAAAACTGTGTTTGTACAAGGAAAGATTGCTCTTAACAAGCTATGCATGTGTTCAGTGCTATACTATTTTATGTTCTACACTTTTGTGAAGGACTTATTTTGATCTTGCATTGTACCCTCAAATTTGTCTGCAGGTCAAAACACTTTCTTAAATCTTCAGGTGTTTTAACGTTAAAATGAAGGTATGGATTAATATACATTGAGTTTATATAAATAATGTCTCTTTCATTGAAATGATGGTTTGTAAATATTAATTTATAGATCTTGAACATGAACCCAAGTTTAACCCTAGTCAGATGTTAAAGTGAGATCTGAAGTTTTTACTCTTCTGAAGAATCATGAAAACAAATATGTTTTAGATGATATAATCGTAAACCGGTAGGTTGATGAATTTGTTAAAAAGGTTTCTAATTATTTGGGCAAAACAACAGATCAGTTTCCATCTTTCTGTCTTGATGACTTCTAGTTGTTTCTTGAAAGAAAGTCATTACGTCAATTTTCTTGAAGCAAAGGATGACAGCCTATTAATCCCAATTGAATCATGTGACCGATTTTTAACCAATTCTCAATTGCTGTATGTACATTTCAAATCACTTAAATGAAAAAAAGAGAAAACTTTGCCGACACAACATACAAATCTTTTTGTATGAAATATTTGCACTAAGGGTGAAACTTCATTTTCCATTCTATCAAATATTAATCATGCCATTTTGTATTAATCCCCAGTTCAATTAAGATATCTAATTACCATACATATTGATAACCCTAATCCTTTTGGTTATTTACTGTATGTACTACATGTGAAGCTATAGAGATTGATAGCTTCATTGTTTCTGTTCTAAATATGTCTTTTATATATACAAAACAAAGTAGGAAGAATAACCTTATGTCCCTGTGTCAATGAGCTGTAATGATTTACACATATTGTGGATGTTTCTCTGTGCTACTCATTTATTAAGTGTGAAAGTTACTCAGCAAATAATCTTGATGACCTTTGAAGAAGTCAATGTAATATGAGATTTAAATGTCCCTCACTTCTAAACAAGTTTGTTTATATGGGAAAGCAGACAGTGGCCTAGAAACCATGTTGGTCAGTCCTGATGGGAAGATGATTAGTAGAATCATGAATAGTTGCACTGTCTTCTCCAATATTACTGCATAGAAATCATATTCATTTTGATATTGTGAATATTTAATTTTGAGGTTTGGATATTGATAATAGAATTAGGGATAAGTCTTACCTGTTTGCTGTGATCAAGACAGAATTGATTGAATCAACATCATGAATAAACACTTTTTAATACTGATGAATAAACAGCTCTTTTATTGAAAGAAGAGAACAACAACCCACTCACTCACGTGGGCTTTAGCATATATCTATGGATATATGATGACATTAACACATTTAATAAAGTTTTCTTTCACATTTTTATAAAAGCTGTCAAATTATATGAAAAGACTTAATTCACAATCTCTGCTTGTTTCTTGTTGGGCCTGTTGAAAAGACCAAATAAAGTAATAGTCTAAGATTGCACAACACTGGTCTGTCTAGCCATTAACCGCAACTGGTGTGGAGGTCTGTTTGAGTGCCTCTTGGAAAGTCTTGTGTCTGTAGATGGGTGCCGAGTGGAAGTCCCCGTCCTCCATGCGCTCATACATGCGCCGTGCCCTAGACAGATGTTGTAGGTAGTTCTGGACATGTTGACTGTTGACGGAACGACCCAGTGCAGACACGGTGCTTCGGGGTGTGGGCACCTGTCCTGGGCATTTCTTAAAATAGAAATTATAATTTTGTGACGTTTATTGGAAGTTTGCACATCCATTACCACTAAGATGAACAAAGCCTCTGAGAAATATGTTAGGGTGTTTGATTTCTTGTTTATGTGATGGTTCTTGTATATTGTAGGTGCAGTGAAGAACAATGTTTTACGTTCGTGTTGGTGTCCTACTTACAATAGTCTTGTATTGAACCCTCGATATGCTGATCAGATACTTGCATTTATGATTAGAAAGAAACTTCTCAAGTTCCTTAGAAACTGCACAAACAAATATGTAACATTTTTCCCTAACCACTGACCCATAGAACAATCTGTTGTGTTTTTTTGGGGGGGAGCTTATTAATTTCTGAGCAATGGGTCATTTATTTCCTTTTCATGTTATCTAATGTTGTTTATATTTGATGATTAGTCACAGTGATGTATGTCGTGGTACATTTCCAGTACTGTATATTTGGCCAAAGTGCTTGTTTTGAATGTTGTAATAAGCAATATCATCCAAACTGCTCTCATAGTTGAAGTAGTTGGGAATATTTGGTATAGTATTACCGTTACTTGTAAAGAGGGTAGTTTTGACTTGATAAAAGCTGTTTGCGACATATGCTCATCAGATAATTGTGGTTAAATGTAAACATTGAGTACTGTAATCTTAGAATTCCGTTTTATCTCTTACAATAAATAGTACATGGACAACTCTACAAGAGTTTCCAATATCTACCAGAATCATTGGAAACCATGGTTGTGAATTTACAGATATTCAATCTTATGAAATATTTTCTCATTCTATGCAAATTGTTCTAAGCAAATTGTTCTGTCTATCAATGATTTTCACTTGCTGCATTTATTGCAACAATTCTCTAAAAGCAAAAGGATGTAAGTTCTAGCTGCTTTGATTTGAAAAATCATATCAGTCCTAACTTATTGATTACCCCAACTCATTACTTCCTCCATTTGCTAGTTTGTGATTGGTCCAAATTGAAAGCAACAGCAGATGACAAAAATAAATCTTTAATAACATTTTCTTCGTGGTAATATATAGAAAAGAATATAGAATTTGTGATTAGTCTTTTGCAATCATGGTTTAAGTTCTTTCAGTGTCAGTGGCAAACTGTTTTGTTTTATTTGGGGTTTTACTTGGCATTTTGAGTATATCTGTTATACTGCGAATGCCTTGATCATTATTATGTGAGCAAGACCTCTAATTTAGCTTATCCTGTATAAGGTCTAGTCAAGGGGGGTAAATTCACTGGCATTCCATAGGCCATCTGGGAGATTGACAATCTTGTCAAACAGTGAATTATTAAAAACAGTATTAAATCCCAAACAAACTGAGACAATATGTCTGTCCTTATTTACCTGTCCAAATTCATTTCTGTACAGTATCTTATCGGTGGCATGCATAGTGAGGCTATCCTCCGTGTGTCTGTCCGCTAGATCAGGACGGGGCGTGGTGCCGTACCTCATGGCCTGTTCGTTCTCGATCTTCTTCAGCCTCACAGCTTGTAGTATGTCTGTTAGCGCCCTGGTCCTCTGCTCTGGGTCTACAATAGTGGGGGGTAGTAATTAGTTATATTGCAGAAAAACATATGGGAAACAATTGTGACAAAAGGAGATATTGCTCAGGATGAGCAATATCTCCTTTTGTCACAATTAGTTACAGCAGAGCACATAAGAGACCATTGAGACAAAAGGAGGATTTGCTCATGAGGTTTCTATAAAAGAAAAATGAAAAAATGTGTTACTTTTGATAGATGTAATGGTAAAACTGTAATTTGCTGTTGGTTTCAATTTAGACCTGTAAACTATAACTGGTGAATCCAGGAAAAACCTTGATATAACTGAAATGTTGCTGATAGTCTGACTTAGCATTAATCTCCATATAAAGACAACAAATAGAGCAGTAATAAATTTCATTAATTCATTAGAATGGGTTAAGATTTGTGGCTTAACCCTTTACCAAACGCCAAAATTTTTACTGTCCCATATTGAGTTTTTAGAGGGCATTTGAAAATGTGATGAAATTGAAAAGTTACTTCTTGTGCAGAATACATTGTTGGAAAAGGAGAAATTTATTGTCACAAACAATTTCTCCTTTTCCAACAGTGTTTTCCAGAGTCATCTGCAACAAAGTGGTGAAATGTTGTTATTGTTTGGTAATGGGTTTAACTAGGCAAATAACTTGTTTCTGTTCTCCAAGCAAGAAAAGATTAAAACACTGAAAGTCCATGAAAGAAGCAAATAATTATAGTCATTATCGTTTGATTTGTGAATCGATTATGTAAGTTGGAATCCTCAGGCACAGATTGTGTGCTAACGTAAGAAAAATTCTGATATCTAACAAAAATTAAAACCATTCCCCCTAATGGGGATTTTTTGACTGGTTATAATCAAAGAGCCCACACCAATCATGAAATATAGATATTATTATTTTCTATCAAATTTATGGTAAAAACGAAAGACAAAATTACTTATTATGAACAAACTCCTATTTTCATGTTTTCTCTTCTTCTTTGCTAAAAGGAGTTAAAGTAAAGATAAAGATTTAGCTTTATTTTTCATCAAACAATGCAAAAATGATTGCCGCAGTTGCCTTGATTATTAAATAAATTCAAATATAATCAGCAAACAATTTGTGTAAGTTTAGGTCAGAAACAAGAATGTGCAGTGTTTACCATTTTAATATGATCTAATTATGCCCTATCTGTTTAATTGTTGGTTTAAAACTCACCTATTATATCAGTGTAAATAGATTTCCATTCATTTATACCCTGTGTGACTTTTTGTGGGTTCTTTCGCACTTTTTCCATGGTAATGTTTAATGGGGGCAAGCGAGAGGTTCTTCGCGGATGAACCCTTCTTGAGACATGAGTGAATTGGTTTGGCGTAAGCTGAAGTTTTGGCACTACGCCATTTCTTTGGAAGTTTTTTGAAACCTGTGAGTTTTTCCCATTGTCACCCGAATCTCCGTCGTCCAACGAAAGTCCATGCTTCTCATCCGCGAAGGTCACTTTTTTGCGAGGGGATTTGGACTTGTTGGTGTCGAAGGCGGTATCGCTCCTCTGCGGGTCGTATATACTGGGTATTTTCATGGAGTCTGTTAGCAATGCCTTTGCAGCTGTTATGCCTGGTAAAGGTTCTATGTCAGGTCGTGGGCGTGGAGACTCAGCCTGCCACATTGTGCTAGAATCCCATTCTGATCGCTTCGAGTTGGCTGAATGAATTACGGGTAGCTTAAGAAGCTCTTTCTCCTTCTTTATCTTCTCAAACTCCTTTCTCTCTTTCCATTTTTTCTCAGCAGAAGCTAATAATCCATCACTGCTTTCTGATGTCGGAGTGAATATTCCTCCTCCGCTATTTCCAGCCAGATTTGGGGCACGGAAAAACTGTCTCCTTTTCATGGCAGGAGACATATCTCCGATGGTTGAGTCGACAGAGAGGGTTGATGAATACTCGTCAACGTTGTTTAAGTTTGAGAGATGATGGACCAGCCTTGCCTTATCATTATTATAGGCCTTCATGGTGGTGCGAAGGTCGTCCTGTAGGCGGTTTGTTGTCGGCTTGAAATGTCTCTCATACATTGTGGTGGGTTAGCGCAAAGCTTCTGGAATGAAAAAGAAAATACAAGCTTTAATTTTCCCCCACATATCATGTTTTGCATTCTTAAGCAAATTGGAAGCAAGAGCTGATGATAGTTATCAAGGATGAAAACTTGTATTTTCTGTATAACTTTGTTAGATTTCCCTGCAACTAAAGGAGAAATTATTTACTACTCTACAATTACAATCAAACACAGCAGTATTAATGGGATTCCCCCATGGCACTCTTGTCTCATGTATTTTCACCATCACAATTTGAAAGTCAATAACAGCATATATGTCATATCGGAAAATTGATCAAGGTACTTTAGTGATATAACTAAAGAAATGCTTCAATCATCATTTAAACACAAAAGAAATAAAATTCCTTCAACTATTTCAAAAGCTGCTTCTAGATTTCTGATGTTGCTTTGTGATGCATTTATAGCCCTCAATGAGAGTGGTCTGGTCTGTGAGATTGACTTGTGGATGAATGTTAGTTGTGAGACCATACGCTGTATTGGCACATTGATTGGTTGTTTTTTTTATATCTACCCATGTATGACATTGATTAGTTTTTGTGTTTTAATTCAACATATTGATTGACACAATATCAGCCTCTTCCAATGAATAGGATTGTGTGACATTGAATTGAAAGCAATGGCAGAAAACAGAAAGTATTGGCAGATCTTAATCAATTTTATAAGTACAGAGGTTTTTTACTGTTTCTTAAAATATAAATATTTATTCAAATCACAGTGGAAATATAGCAGCTTTTGCTTTTAGTGACAAACATTTTTTGCACAATAGCATCAATCAAAAGAAAAAAAATTGTCCTTATCTTTAATTCTGAAAGTTCTATGCAGATCTATTAGCTAATTGGAGAAAAGGTTAAGAGTTTTAGTCTTATGCTAGGGTTTGTGGGTAAAACTTTTTTGTAAAAATTGTTCTGCCTTTCAATTGCCCTAAAGACAAAGATTTGATATTCTTGAATAAATAGAATCAATAATTTAATCTATTATATAGATAAATAATCATAAAACTCAGAAATCTATTTTAAAAGAATTAAAAGAGCCATGTAGATTTTGTTATTTTCTTTTGGTAATGGTGTAATATTGTAGAAGATGAGAATTAAAATGTATCAGAAAACTAAATCAAAAATAAATTTAAAGCAATGTTAATTTTATCATTTGATATTTTTTCAAATTTATATCAAATAACCTTTCCTTATGGCTGTTCCCAACTTTCGCTGCTGTATTCCTGCACCACTTTGTACTCATTTCTATAAGTTCTGTTGTAATGTTTAAGAGGATTATTGACTAGTTAAAAGTCTATCAGAAAATATGCATTATGATGTGTTCTTTGTCTTAATGCTATGAATACGTTCAATGTTACAAAAGTTGAAAGAAATATGTAAATGATACGATAAAAAGCATTTTACATATAGTTTTTTATTATAACGTCCATGTTTGAAAAAAATTGACTAATGCAAATAATTCTTACCACAGTATTTAGATTGATATATCCTGACACCAATGATTTGTTTACTGAATGTGCAAGACAACATATAAACCAGAAGCCATCCTTAAAGAGGGTTGATTAAAACACTAGATTAACATGTGAAGATTTACAATGAACTATCTCCTGCCCGTTAATCGCCATGATTTACACCCTAAAATGGGCTTCCCAACTCTCACTTCCACTTCGTAGCCTACTGTAATATCCAATGATTGAGTCTCAATTGGCAAACAGGCGAATATAATACCCTTAATCCCTCACACACATTCTGTCCATACAATGAACAATGGAAAGGCTTTTATGAATCTGTGAACATAATTTTTCAAACCATTGCATAATTTCTGCTTTCAAATAAAATAATCGTTGGGATTTAACGAGTCTGTGACACACAACATTCGTTATTATTCCAAATTTTCTTCTTTTCTAATGATGTTATATGACATTTATTTAACCTTTTCACACAGCAACCATTTTGTTGTATTTGTCTTTTTGTGGGTTTTCCTTTTCCTACACAGTTTTCTACCATACCAGAGGGTTTAATACAATGTTCTTACCTGTTAGATCCTTTCCTCAAAATGTTAACACTTCTATCACTTTTGTTGATGTGTTTTCCTCGGACATAGTAAGAATTCATTTTAATACATTTTTTATGTACTGATTAAGAAATTCAAGATAATTTGTTTGAGACAAAAATTATCCCTACTTTCTTGTTATGCCATACTCAAATGGAAAAGTTCACTGTAATAAAAAAAGGACTTTCTCCTACTGCTTATTTTTCATGTACAAACAAACCTATCTGTAAATCTCAATAATAATGGATAAAATGTTTTATCAGTTTTGACATCAGAGTATTTCCATATTGGATGGTTTTGAGGGGGGTTATTTGCTGATAGCTTATCCCTCCCCTTGTTTAAAGATCATCTAAGTTGAAAGATCAATTCCAGTGGATTTGTGTCTTAACACATTCCCTTATATAGGATTTTGTGACATACAAGGTTTAACGGCCATAGTAGACCACATTATTATGTATGGAAATACTTTTGTCTTTGTGTAAAAACATTTGTGAGCAATTTCCTCTTTTGTTAAAGGAATGTTTAACATGTATACATTAGGCTTGATTGATACTGAAAGCAGAAGTAGAGAATAATTTAGATGCTTTAAAAAGTAAATACCTATTATTATCAATGAGTCTATTGTGAGATCATTCATTAATTTCTACTTTTGTCACAATATTTATGTTCTTTTTAATTCTTCCACCTTAGTTGCCTTATTATGAGTAACAGTGAGTTTTCTCCAGAGTTCAACCTTTTAATGATAAAAACAGATTGTAGTTTTTGGTTTGACAGCTATCTTTTTGAAAGATATCATGTAAAATTTAACTTCATGAAAATGTTTGTTTTGGCTGTCATAATGTGTCGCTCAACCTTGATAGAAATCTAGTGAGATCACCCTAAGAAATTTGGAATGATGGCCCTTGAATGATAAAAATATAAAACGTTTGAGCTTGCCCTCTTTATCATTGAAAATGTCCTCATACAAGTCTAAACCAAAGTTTAGGAACATGTTTGTTGCCAAAATACCTGGTGTCCAGTATTCGATTGTCCTAAGAACTTTAATGTAAAAACTCATGGATGAATCAAAAACAATCGGATGTTCGGGGCTTATCCAGTCTCTAATTCAACAGATTCTTATTTGACTTTTACCAAACTTTATGAACATGTTTAGTGTCATAATATCTAGCTAGAGTTCTATATTCAGTAAAATCTCTTTAAACCTTTGCATGATTAAAAGAAATATTTTAGCCTATTGATGATGCAGTGCAAGACTACAGTAAGTGCTTCATATTTATGAAGCACTTACTATAGTCTTGCATCAAACCCTTGTTATACAGTATTGCATTCAACCTTTGCTTTTCAAACGTATTTCAATTCTAAATTTGAACAATTGAGATCATTCTAATTGAGAAAGAGTATATGTGATGTTAGATCTTGCTTGTGGCTCTTTCTTGATAAGGATTTATCAATTATAAAGTCATTGATAAATATTTCGATAATATTGACATCCTATAAAATAGAAGACGTACTTTCTATTGCCTGTTAACCTTTTGTATCTTAGATGAAATTTGAATATATTATAATTTTGATTGACCCATGTCATAGAGCAGTATTTGCTTAGAGAGATAGTATTAACCCATTACCGAACAATAACGACATTTAACCATTTTGTTGTAGACGACTCTGGAAACATTGTTGGAAAAGGAGGAATTGCGAGTATGAGCAAGTTTTCCTTTTCCATCAATATTTTCTGCCCTATCAGAAGATTGTTTTCCAATTTCATCACATTTTGAAATGGCGTCTGCAAACGCTGTCAATTTTTCAACTTTTTGGTAAAGGGTTAAAAGGAATTACTTCTAATATACTTTAGGGGTGGCCAAATCGGATTTTTATTTACTTGTCCATAAATGCCAAATCCTTTTCCGCACTTGTCTGTATAATGATTATATAGCAAATTTCAGTAAAAACTCACCTGTCTGTTTAGACTTTTGGACACTCTGGGCAATATGGACATTTGATTTTGCCATCGCTGCTTGATTCGACACCTTTAGGAGAAAGCAATGAGACAAAAAGAAAATATTCTCCTAAACATTCTTCCCCAATGTATGAGTAGGCCAGACAACATCAGCTTAAATTGACCTGGTAAAAGCAGCAGCAGGAGGCATAATGTATGTCCAGAGGGGTCTGGATAGGTGCACTGATTGTTACAATATAAATTATAATTCAAGTGATGCTGGAGATCGGTTAAAAACTTCCTTTCTCTCTTTGTAAAAATGTTTACTCTGAAGGATTGTTGAAAGTGAAAGGGTAGAAACAGGGTAGAAATGTCTGTAAACATGTCCCATAATGGAGAAGAAGAGTGAAATGGATTTTCTCTTCCTTTGACTGAAAGAAGACCCTTGAGGTTTATTGACTGACCCTGATTTATTAATGCAAAATGGAAGGTTTAAAGAACAGAAGGCGCTTTATCAACCCTTTGCAGGAGTCCAGATAAGAACCGTCATTCATTTACCTAGTATAGATTCCCTTCTGTACTTTAAGGGTACTCACTAAAACCGTCTCTTTCTTATGATTTTAATGAGTTCCTGCAGAACAGATTGTACTTTATAGTACTGCACGGACCAGGAGGGATAAGGTGATAGACTTGCAATCCTGGAGTCCCAGGTTTGTGCGCCACATGCACCTCTGGTTGTATGGGAGTGTCCTAATAGGCACACAGTTGAGAGTTCGAGCATAGTACTGGTGAATCTCTAGGAACTGGTAGTGTAATTAAGAAATGTTAACACTGTGTTAAATCCTATACAAAAGGAATATCTACTTAACAAGTTTCATGAACAAGTTTTTTAAATCCCAATTTAGTTTGTCCCTGTCTTTGTTTGCCCCAACAAATCCAAAACAGACAACAGGAATAGCATTTGGTGATATCTGTTGAATATTGTATGCTTGGTTAAATAAACACAAACATCCGTCATAATCTGATATAATGTTGATGTGATGTAAAACCCCATAAAGGTGAATCAATAAATTGACCCAGCTGCTTGAGAAGTCTTCAGAAATGTTTGTGACCAAAGCTTAAAGTGCTTCTTAAGAGCAGTTCATTTGTTTGTCACGGTGAGTTTTAGTCCCAGCATCCTACAGAATGGTCTTTAGTTTTTTATATATTTGTTTTGTTGTCTGCTGTTGCTTTCATTTTGGACCAGAAACAGATTCTATTAAGGTAGAATATCCATAATCCACCAATTTAAAACATTTTCTTTTAAAAGAAAATGTTTCAAAATGCTTGATTATGGGTATTCTACCTTAAACAGGAATCGGTTAGAAAATCCTTGGTCTGGGGTGATTGTTGCAAAGTCACTTGTCTAGTCAAAAATAAAAGAAACAGCAGACGTCATTTAATAAGAATGAAAAAAGTGGTTGCTTGTTCAAGTGTTTTCTTAAAACGGTACCCCACTTAAGTCACTTTTGATCTTCACAAAAAGTAATGAAATGTGAAAACTAACATTATTCTTGAAGATAAAGTTTTGTTTTAAGAAGGTTTACCATTTCCAATTGGGAGATCCAATTAGGTGCTTATTCACAATGCTTTCTTTAAATGGTGTTTTTCTAATGAAAGATTTTGGTTTAAGACAGATTTGTATGGATAATATTTTTGATGTGCTTATCTGCATAAGTGGTCCTAATAACTGATAAACATAACTGAACTGTAGATTCACCCCCGTTTCTCAGAGGAGGTAGACCCCCAGTAGGAGGGTTCAATGCAATATGTTAGTAAGTGTTTTACATATGTGAAGAACTTATTACAGTTTTGCACCTATCCCTAGATGTATGTTAAATGTATTTGTAATACTGCAGTAAGTGAACCATGTATGTAATAGGCTTACTTCAGTCTTGCATTGCACAAATCATGTATCCTGACATATAGGGTTCAAAGCAATGTTATAGTAAGTACATGTGTAAAAGACTTACTAGAGGATTGCACTGATCCCTAAATGTATATCAAATGTATGTGTTCAATGCACAATGCAGTTAGTTCTATAGTAAGTGACCAATGTATCTTATTGGACTTGCTTTAGTCTTGCATTGAAACCTTGCTGTATGCGTATTAAATTAATATTAACTATTAATATATGGGCTCAAAGCAACACTAAACTAAGTGCTTCACATATTTGATGGACTTACTTTAGCCTTACATTGAAACCTTGAGCATTTGCCAATCATAATGATAACAGAACATTTGACACCTGTTTATCTAGTGCATATGGAAGCGGTAGAGATTAAAGGTTTAAGGAGACTTTTTCACAATTTTATTCTGTCAAAAACAAACATAAAAATATGATTTAACCCACTACCAAACAATAACGACATTTGACCATTTTGTTGCAGACGAATCTGGATAACATTGTGTGAAAAGGAGAAATTGCTCTTAATGAGCAATTTCTCCTTTTCCCGCAATGTTTTATACTCTATCAGGAGATTATTTTCCAATATAATCATATTTTGAAATGTCGTCTGCAAACTCTTTCAAATTGGGACAGTTGAAAATATGGCGTTTGGTAAAAGGTTAAGCAATCCTTGTTATCAGACACATGACCATAGGTAATTTTGCTTATCATAGAGATGGTGACAACATGTGTTGTCATTTAAAAAGTGCAATGAGTTTTTAGCACCTTTCAGTGCTCTGATGGAAAACTTGATCAATGAATTGTAGGATGATTTCTGATTTTCCATTTTGGTATTCAGGTACTTAGATGCTTTAACCTATTGGATGATTTTGAAGGATAGAAATAATAGATTATTGTTTATAAAATAATCCTTTAAACAATTTACTATATCTGCAAGATAAATGTGAAATGGCTTTACCCAACAGTTATGACTAGGTTTATGAAGCAAATTAAGAAAAAAAAGTATCAATATGAGAGGGAAAGGATTGATAGAAAATATAATAATGAATAAAAATTTAGCTTCTTTAAAAAAAAATTCATTTACATAATTTCCACAAATGACTCTTATGTGTTTTTACATTGGCGAGGGACAAGTTGGAACTACTTACTCAGATCTGTTCGAAAGATCTTGAATAAATATTCTGTGCTAAGTTTAAAAACACAAAAGCTCCCTTTTAATGGCAAAATGTTGCATCCTGCAAGGATAGACCAACACATCGAAGCAGAATAATGTAAAGTTGCCACCTGGTAGGGTTTGAGACTGTTTGGTCATTGCAGAGACCATAAGGCAGTGGGAGTAATACGGCTGGCCATACAAATCAGAATTCAATCACAGGTCTGTGTTTCACCAAACATCTCAATTTGAGGACATCCTCAACCTCAGTTTTTCACTCCTGTGAGCTTTTCTAAAATATGAGTTTCAGGACACATTTCTTCCTCAGACTTTTGAGGGTCCTGAGACGAGGATTTACTTTAAAAGTAAGATTTCGCAAGAAACAAGCAAATTCTAATATATGTGAACAGCAAAGGTCCACTTGTGAATGTCTAGGTCATAAATAAGTTGTACTGGTTTGGATACATGGGGCATAAAAAAGTGTAATGTAGATGTGAAATTGTTTTAAATGGTTTTAGACCCCAGTCAGGGCTTTTTCCATTGCTTAGTAACTTTCTCAGTTCGAGCATTTGGTGCAAGAACATAGCAAGTGCTTCACACTTAGTCTTGTGATGCAGATTTCTGTTTCAGTTTGCAAGAGTCGATGCATAGTCATATAGAACAAGCATAGATTAGTTTTATTGGACCTTCAGATCAATTTTAAATAAATATTTGTTACAAAAGGAGACTTTGCTTGTTACTGCTACTGCTATCAATTAAGACCATTCACAGAGTTCTGATAAAGGTGACTTGTTAAATAGCAATAACATGATTATAATTATTTTCTTTGTGTTTACAGGAATATCAGAAAGAGTCCAACTCTACATGTGTAAATATTAGATAACATGTATTCACCCTTCCTGAACCATCACCATCATTTACCGCTTACAAACATGTCCTTGGTTACTATAGTTAATGCGCCAGAATGCACCCAAATATTGATTAGCCTACATCATTCAAACTCGCTTTCCTCAATGGTTATCTTGATCTTGACAAAGGGCTGTACCTGGAAAAGACAGTTCAGGGTTTTATCAGGTTATTCATGATTTGAATCAAGTGATTTGAACTGACAACTTGTATAATACAACATACATTCACATACACACAGTTGAGCTGGTTCTTTAGCATTTTGATTTTTAAGTTTTTAGCACTATGATAAAATAATTTTCCCTTAGACAAAGCTGTAGACTTTTTTAATGCAATTTTTTTTTCCATCAATTCTATAAATGGAACACCTCTTCTCATTACATCCTGTCTACCTGATCACCCTCCATTAACAAAATGGAAAAGTTTGTGTCAAAAAAGCTAAACAAGTGTTCATGCAACATTTGAAAAGAGGTAATTTTGGAAAACATTTCTGTGAGGGTGAATTCAAAATCTTTACTTTTGTTGAAAGAAACAGATCATTTTGAGTCCTTTTTTTATTTTTCTAAATTATTTCCAAAGTCTCGGACAAGTTAAATCATTGTTTAATGGTAAGCTGACAAGCATCACAAGCCTTGCCTTTTGTGTCAGAGTGTAGTGCATTACAATTAAATCACAACAGAACTATTGGTTCTGTATTAACTATAATATTGGTGTTTAGATTCAGTTCATGGTTCTCTCCTAATTACTTGAGTCATGAAGGTGGCATGTATTGTGGCATCAGTTAATTTCGTTTTTTTATTACGATGAGTTTTGTCAATTTTCAAAAACTGTTTTTCAACCCATGTGTTTTGTTTGATTCATGTCTAATTATGTGTGTTTTGATTCATTCATATATATCACAATGTGCTGGTTGATTCAAACAAAATATCTGTTTTGATTGATTAATCAATAACATGTCATTTGTTGTGATTTGTCCATTTGTCATGATGGGTTTAGTGAACTACCACAATGTTTTTGTTTGATTATTAAAAGTCCTATATATTCATTTAATTTTGTATGTTTTTATTATCCATTTGCTTTAATTGGATGATGTATCTCAAACAATTTGTTAAGCTAATGTTAAAATCAACTTAGTTGAAATGCCTAAACAAAGTATAGCCATCCTAAGGTAGTAAAATACTTGTTTTCAATTTGATTTTTTAACACAATGAAAATACAGCCATAGTTGGCATTTATATAGGTCATGTTATGTATTGTATTATGTTTGAGTCTCTTTACTTTATATTTTCCTTTTAAAAGCAATTTTCAGAAGAAATGATTTCTTGAGTCATATGCTGCAACGAAATTTCATGAAATATTTGTTGATATGCTTTCCCTATTTTTCTGCAAGAGATATGTTGGAAATGTATGGCTTTTTCATTGTAAACATCATAATGTTTTATTGTCCTTGTTGCTTGGTATATGGTATGCAGGTTAACATAAAATGGTAAAAGTTATTGAAAAAGAATATAGAAACTTCAGTGTTCATTGTTTTCAACGATATGATGCAAGTAGACATTTTAACAACAAACTCATTTTTTGTTGATGATTTCTGGAAAGACAACATAACTTGTCTGCCAAACTGTATCTATAAAATTTATAAAAATACTTCTTAGCTAATTTGGTAACAAACTTATCCAAAAGTTTTAAAATGTTTAGTAGTACATGTTCTATTTTCCATTTCAATTTAGAATTCAAATCTACTATCACACTAAGTATAAAACTTATATACGCATTTGTCTAGATTTTAGAATCCTGAACAGCTTTCAGTATGGAGAGCACTCTGTGAATTACCTCACAATATATGGGAGGTATACAGCATTGATGAGTTAAGCATGCAATTTGATTAAAACAAAGTTTTGAAGAAGCCTGTATTTAATTTTATGTTAACCTACTCTGAGTACCCAAAATAAAAGGGTTAGAGAATAAACAAAGGAGTAACAATTGTAGAAATATACAGAGCCCTGATGTAACTTTTTGTTCATTCTTAAAGCCATCTGGTGTGTTATTAAAAAGACACTAGCTGATTCTACTCAGGTTTGACCAGCTCTATGCGCAGTAAAGCTTGTAACACCTCTCCCTCTGTTATGAGGCAGGAGGTATAAATGAAATACTATTGACACAATGTAGAAACATAATAATCATAAGAATGCATTTATCCTTAATGATCATAAGAGCATGTTTATTGTGTTGTAGTTGCAATGAAATGTTATATCTTTTTACTAAATCTATTTATCTATTTTCAGAGAGAATGCGACTTCCTCCGACACAACACCCCCATCATCTCCCCAGCCGACTCGGAGGTCAGAGCGACTTCCATCTGACATCAACGTGTTTTCACGCCTCACGATAAACACCACAGGGATATCTGACATGAACTCGAAACGGTGAGTTGTAAGAGGTGGTCTCCCTTTTGTGACGATCAACTTGAAAGCAACAACCAGGTTTAATGATCAAGTACAGAAGTACATCCCCTCTCTGAAATTGGGTAGAGACCATTGTGACAAATGAATAAATTGCTTGTCATGATAAATTACTCCATTTGTCACAGTAGTTTCTTAGGTCTTTTGTTGAATCTGCATTAAAACCAATAGATGTTAAAGGAACAGCAAATGTAACAATCAGATATAAAGAGCAAACTAAAACACATAACACCACTCATTGGTACGTTCCCCGTGATAATTCTATGTGTACAGCAGGGATGGTAACCATTAAAAGGAGTTTGAGGGTCAAAATATACAATAAATGCTAGGTATATATGGCGTCCATTGTTGATTTCAGGGGTAGTTTAGTTCCAGCCAGTGCAAGAATCACAACCAAACAATCAGGTGGTCCTCTCATCTGTACCCACACGGCCGAGGGACATTCCAAGGCTGTGTTGTGTGTCACAGCAACCGAGGATCTGCTCTTCTCTAGTAGTAAAGGTGAGTCTTCTTACTGTTTTGATGGTGCTGGGTGGTCGAGTGGTTATGGTAGCAGTCTTAGAACTCAGGGGTTCCCAGGTTTGACCCCCACTGGTACCTCTTGTCTTATGGAAGTGTCCTGGCAAAACATTTCAGAGTCGTAGCCTAGTTCTGGAAAATCTAGTAAAGCTATAATTTAAATATTTTCAACATCATGCAAAACCCCATATGAATGTGACTGGTTGGTTAGCTCACTACTTTTGTGTTGTCTCTCCTTTGACTAAGGATTCCATGCAATGCATCCATCATCATTAAACACATATTACTCGATTGCATTGATTTTCAAAGAATTCATTCTAGATGATTTTATTGTTGTCACTCTTTGTAAGCTTTTTAAAAGTCAGGAATGTAGTCATCCTTTCTTTTCTTAAAGAGATTGGCATTTGCAACAGATATAAATTTTACTCATTTAAAATACTCATGTAATATTATCATTTACTCATTACAAATTGCTAACTATTACAAATTCTTAATATTTTATAATTCACTCATTACAAATTCTCATCTCTTTTTCACATAGTCAGGACACTTTTGCTTGTAAAATAAAGCCTATCAAAGACCTGCCCAGGTTAGGGGCATTATAGGCAGTTCAGCTTGGGATTTTCCTCCATCCCTTATGAATGAGGCATGGCAATGTTACTGAAATACTGTTGATGCAATATTTAAAAACCCCAAAAGAACATGCTTCTTAATAAATCTTTCAACCCATTCTTTCAGTTGAGAATTAGTTACTAATCTAATTTGAAAGCAACAGCTGTTGGAAAAAAAGACAAGGAAAAAACAAGTTTCTCTTTGATATTGGGTAGAAACCATTGCAAAGAATGGATAGATTGCCAGTTAAGAGCAATTTATGTTATGTAAGAGTGGTTTCTGACATGCTTTGCAAAAGATTTTATTAAATTATGTGTTATTGAATATGGGGCTAATATCATGCTTTGCAAAAGATGTTCTTTCATTATGTATTATGGGGTTAATCTCATGTAGTAGCACCAACAAGGAGATAATTTTTATTGAATGTTGTTTTCAGACCGTACAGCCAAGTGTTGGGATCTGGAGGTTGGGAAGGAGATTTTGTCATTTTCTGGTCACCCTAACAATGTGAGTGTGGTGCGGTACTGTCCAGAACAAAGGATTGTGTTTACAGTCTCACAGTCTTACGTTAGTGTCTGGGATATACGGGAAAAAACAAACAAATGTATTAAAACTCTAAGGTAGGTGTGTCCCTTATTTTCTACTCTAGATAGCTTTGATCTTAATTATTCTTATACCTTGGCATGGCAAAGGCAAAGAGGTGACATATATTCTTTTTTTTGTCTTGTTAAAAGGAGTGTCTCACTTGTTATATCTGTAATAATAAGTTAATTTACCAGTCAGACTGTTTGTTGTCTTTCATATTATCATAACTGAAATGGCTGACGTGGAATTCATCAACTTAAGAAATTTTGTCATACTAAACAGAAAAATGACTTAATTTTGTGCCTTATCGCCACCTCACGATTGCCATTTTGAAAAAAGTTTAAGTTAATCAAGAGCCAGCTATTTTTAGGACTTAGGTCCTTTATACAGGAAATATTAATATAAAAAACAACAATTAAGGTGTGGTTTAATGCTGATCAATCTTAAGACATGTTGTAATTCAAGGCCATATTATAGACCTAACAACTTTTGTAGTAATTGCTTTCCTCCATGGCGCTAAGGATAATAGGATAAGATTTATGACTTAAAAAAACAGTCCCAAGTCAAAACATGAGAAACTCATGAATAGCCTCAATACAACTGAAAATAGTTGAGAATATTTTTAACCACTGTTCCGTAACCACCTCACTCTCTACAGCATAGCAACAATCAATAAGGACAAGATCTAACCTCTGTGTTACTGAGCCGACTCTTTAGCTCAGTGGTTATGGTCTTGGCCTCTCGCCCCGGCGAACTGGGTTCAAATCCCCACCGGAGGACTATAGATCCAAAGTGGATTTTTCTAGCTATCCTTTGTTGCGGACATTGTTTGTAAGACCACAAACAAACAAAATGGAAACAAGCAAGTCCATTGTGTATTTCAGTTCATCTGGTCTGACCCAGGATGGGCCTGTGAACAGTTCTACGCGCCAGATAGACCTACCAATGGGTGAACATCATATCAACGATATAGCTCTCAACAAGAGTGGCAGTCTACTCTATAGTGCAGGGGGCAACGTCGTTCGTGTCTGGGACCTCAGGAGGTATGATCATCATAATATCAATGATAGCGCAAGGATTCAGTGCAAGACTATTAAAGTTCTTCACATACATGAAGCATTTACTATTGTATGAGTTTTTTAAACAGTCTTTAGATGATAAAGCTGCAGTCAGTCTATATAATTACTTGTACAGCACAATGTTCATTCCAAGCTTGAATGAATCCTTATGACAGAATTTGTTTTATTTTAGAGAGGCAGTCAGAGGACTTACTTACGAAATGCCGATGGTTCTACAGAACAAGACCAGCCCTTATGTGCATTCAAGTTTTGGGCTCTTCATTTATTATCATGAGCCAGACATGGCAAAATTACTGAAACACTGTTGACACATTGTATAACTCATACAAATAAAAAGATCTACCTGAATTGACCAGCCCTTATTAGCAGTCAAGTTAAGGGTCTTCCTTCATTATCCTACACCCTGCCTCTCAAGTAAAATCCTATTGAGGCAATGTAAGACCAAAATAAATACTGTTCAACACATTGCTTAGTATATTTCAGAAGAAACCATTTGAAAACTGTTTAACGTAAGGAGAGTTTTTTCATGAAGAGAAGTGTACAATCTACATTCTTTAAAATGAACATATTAGATTGCTGGATGATCCCATTCAATTGTTTTACCCATACGGTCAAAGGTCAAGGTCCTATTATAATAAGAGTCTGACTGTTTGATGTATAACTGTAGGTTTGCTGCGATCGGGAAGTTAAGTGGAGGTCATCAAGCAGCCATAATGGTGATAGGAGTGGACCAGCATGAGGATAAAGATCTGGTTGTCTCTGGGTCTAAAGATCACTATATCAAGGTAATCTTACAGGGATTTTTTTTTTCCTTTGAATTGGGAAGAGCCCCAAGCCTGTTGAATTTGGGAGTTTTTATTGCTGATATTGCGAAATTGGGAAGCCAAAAAGCTGGTATGACTTTGAATTTTTGAGAAAACAGCCTAATTTTAAAGAAAATTCCAATTGGGAAGGTGCATTTTATTGGCCCCTGTTATATAACAAGAAAAAGCCCTGTCTTATATATGTCACTTTTGTATGTTTGTACTCAATTTTTTATGGAGAGGTTTATGGTACTTCATGGGTGCTTTATGTTTGTTTATTGACTTAAGAATATTTGCCACCTTTGTCTTTTGATTGTCAAAATAAGCAAGATGTTGTTGATGTGATGTAGAAGAAAAAAACAATAAATTCTTTAGTGAAGATGTACCCACTGGTAAAGAGGTTAATACTTAGGTTTGTTGTTGAGTCTCCTTTATTGAATTTCACTATGTGCAATTCATCCTTTTATCACAATGCTTTTTTTTTCCAAGAAAATGCTTATGAGCCATTATAGTGCTGGATCTGACTTCATGCCTATGCAAACTTGTTAAATCCAGGCTAGCTGCCAAGTAAATTTGGCAGCTGGCCTGTGATCTAACCTGTTTGCTACTCTGGGTATCTTTCCTCATCAAAATTAGGCAGTTATTTAAGGCTTTGGCAAGCAGACGACACAAAAATCCATTTTTGGAAATTTACCCTGCATTCCAAGGGTTAACCCATTACCAAATAATAACGACATTTAACCACTTTGTTGCAGAAGACTCTAGTCAACACTGTAGTTAAAGGAGAAACTGCTAGTTACAAGCAATTTCTCCTTTTACCACAATGTTTTCTACTCTATCAGAAGATTACTTTCCAATTTCATCACATTTTGAAATGTCATCTGCAAACTCTTTTAATTTGGAAGAGTTGAAAATTTGGCGTTTGGTAAAGGGTTAAGTAGTAAGAGGTTTGTTTGTTTGTCCCTTGACCAGGTGTTTGAAGTTATGCCGGAGGGTGCTGGTGTCCTGACCCCCAAGTACAACCTGGAGCCTCCGCACTATGACGGGATCCAGTCTCTCGCCTTACAGGGAACGTCCCTGTTTAGCGGGTCCAGGGATACATGCATCAAAAAGTGGGACCTAGAGACTCAAACCCTAGTCCAGGTAGGTGTGGCTTGCATGTGGGGAGGTTATGTGTTTTGTGCTGTCACCAGTGCCATTTTCTTAACCTATTACAAGGTGTCATATCAAAGGTTCATTCAACACCTTCAAGAGTATTGCACTGAATTTGGGATATATCATTTGTAAACTGCAAGAGATACTTTTCCAGGAGAAAGAAACTCTACACAGTTAATTATTCATTTCGTCAGAATAGTTACACCTAATTATGTCAGGTGTTTATAAACCTTTTAGCGCTTACATGTGTAAGCAGTTTAAGGAAAACATTTTATTAAAACTTGATTCTTCTTGTTAACTGGTTATTGTTCACTATTCATTGTGTTTCTTCTTGTTAACTGGTTATTGTTCACTATTCATTGTGTTTCTTCTTATTTATGTTATAGTCCGTCAATGCTGCCCACAAAGACTGGATCTGTGCCCTGGACTTTATGAACAACGGTAATGTTTTACTGAGTGGGTGTCGCTCCGGGTACCTCAAGCTGTGGCAGACAGACACATGCACACAGATAGCAGACATTAAAGCCCACACCAGTCCTGTAAACTCCATAGCTACGAATTCCACCGCCATCTTCACAGCCTCAAAGTAAGTATGAATGGTTTACATGACTCTACATAGGGACCACCATGGCCTAGTGGTTGGAGTATACAACTTGAAATCACATGTGTTGGGGCCCTTGTGGTCTAGTTTTTTATGAAAGAAGATATATGTTTGATTCAGATTGTTACGGATAATATTGTTTATGTGTCCCTCTGCTTATTTGGTTTCTTTGATTTTTGTGACTAGTCCAAATTGAAAGCAACAGCAGATGACAATTAAAAGTGTATGAGATATTATGTTTACTTTGTGTGATTAAATAAGAAATTGGTAATATTGAGCAATTTCTTCTTTTATCACAATTGTTTCGTACTCATCTGCTGCAAGTGAATTTAGATGCCTTTATAGAAGGAAATGGTGAAGGATAAAAACATTATATGTATAACTCAGTTTGATTTCTGTGCAGAATACTGTCTGGCCCAGTTGTTAAGATGGAAGTCTTAAAACTTGAGGTCCTAAAATGGAGCCCCAAATGTATCTAAGTTTCATGAGAGTGTCCTTTGGCATGACACTCCAGAGCCCTAGCCTAGTAATGGTAAATTCAGGAATGCCATAACACAACTGAAAAATTGTTGACATGGAGTTAAACCCAAAAATAGATATGTATTTGTATAATCTTGTTGAAATAATCTCTATTCTGTTTTATAGTTTATCTGCATCTTGTGTTTCAGTGAGTGTGGAATCAAAGTCTGGCAGTATCAACCACCCTCAGTTGATCTATCACCAATAAATTAAAAAGTACAAATACCCTGTTGTTAGATAAATGTGGTACTGGAATTCTAAACTGTTTCAAAATAAAAAAAAAAAGAAATTATATCTACACAGTATTTCATTAATTACCATAAAATACTCCTGTAGATTTGTTTTAAACACTGCTTATATATATACTTTAACACAATGTTGTGTAAATAGAATTGTATTGAATAGTACTTTTATCGAAATTGCACCTGTTGCTAAATGCTTGAAGAACTCTACTTTATATCGGATGACTCCTCACTTTGTACATTTGAATTCAGAATGGCTTCTGTGGCCTAGTTGTTAGAGTGCAGAACTTAAAATTACAATGCCCTTCTCAGCGTGGGTTTTAGTCCCTGTGACTGAATGTGGATTTTCATAAGAGGTAGTGTCCCGACTTGTGGGTGGCCCATGGTTGGTTCTACGAGTCTTGACCCGTCTCTATAGGCAGTTGGGTGTTGGGTCTACCTTCATCATAAAGAGTTGGGCATTGCAACATAACTGAAATGATGTTGAGGAGATTTTCAATCCCAATAATGTAATATTTGATTTTTATGAGAGTTAGTCTGTCTGTAAACAAATGGAATGGCGGAGGTTCTACATAATCTGACCAAGCCCTTATATAGGCAGATAAGCTTTGGCTTTACCAGCATCACTAATAAGCTGGGCATCACAAAATAACTGAAATACTGTAAATGCGAGGGAAAAAAACAGTTATAACAAATAAAACAAAATTGTTACTATCAAATATCATGTTAGTTAGAAATAAACATTTACTTGTCAACTTCCAGTTTAGAATTCCAGTGATTTTTTAATTTTTTTTAATAATATAGGCATGGTTTTATTTCTCTAGCTTTTCCTTATTTTTCATGGGTGTTGAGAAATTTTTATTTCACAGCTTTTGTTTGGTAGATGAGCTATATAGCATTTTCCCTGTGTTCCCTTGCCGACTGTCCCATCACAACCCTCCCTAACCCTGCTTTTACGGTATCCGGAGAAGTGCCCTCCCTGAGAAGTGCCCTCCCGGAGAGGTGCTCCCCGGAAAGGTGCCCCCTAATTTCAAGAAGGCAGAGAAGTGTCCTCCCACTAAATCAGGAGGGTCTGTCCCCTGTAAAAACAATATGAAACTTTGTCTTTTGTACAAGTGGAATAGCGCAGTATTGCATTTTGCAAGTTAATTGTAAAGGTTTCTTGAATATTTTTTTAACCAAATACTAAAATGGACTTTAAGGAATAGTTTGCATTTTGAGCAGAGTTGAATGCCATGATTGATTTGGGGGATCGAATCGATTTTAATAACTGAGTACGTACTATTATGTTTGAAGAGAGTAGGCACCATTTTATAGTAATATCATAATCAACCGTCGGGATCAGTAATATAGAAGACGAGCAAAACAATCATTTTTTAAAGTTTGGATATACATGCTCTCATGGAATTGCTAACTCATGAATTGTGTCCCTCTTTGTCTGAACTGCGAAAAAAAAGAGAGGATAACATATAATTCAGTTGCAAAGACGTTGTGAGCATATGATGAACATTGATAATTTTTGTTCTATTTGGTTACTGCACATGAGGAAAAACATCTTGCAGAAGGGTATTCTTTAAGGCGAAACACCACCAAAGAGCGCTCGTTTGTGACACAAGTTTTAACGAGAGGGCACCTGTCTGCCCTCTAATTTTTAGTAGAAGGGCAGTTCTCCGCCTCGTTCAAAATGTTCGATGGGGCACTTCTCTGGGAGGGCACTTATCCGTGATCCTGCTATTACAACCAATGATGATTAAACTGTTTATTCATGTAAGATTTGCTGGTTTAATGCACTTCTGCCAAGACATTTCAGAAACAATTGCAAAAAAGGATGTATTGCCTTTGATAAGCAACTTTGTCCTTCAAAAAACAGAAAAGAAAATAACAGAAAAGAAAATCTGACAATGTGGACCTTTTTTATTGCTGTTTGTTGATGCTGAAAGGAAAAGTCCCATGATGGAATTAGTTAAATTAAACCATCAATTTTTATTAAGGCAAAAACTTGAGAAGTGATCCACATTTGTATGATTGAGCTTTAGAAGATTATTATACTGCTGTACACAGGGGTCTATAGTTATCCTTGGGTCAGTACTATGTAAACTATTAATTTTTGTTGTTAGCATGTTTCATCTGTGCAGTGGAAAGGCAGCTAGTAGCTTTAGTAATAATTGATGCCATGTGACTTGTCTCACAATTAGACAAGTGGGAACATTTCCTGCAATGGACCAGTCAACAAATCCCCGTTCAGATGTTTGTCGGAGGTTGTTCTCACAATGAATGCACTCTCCACAAGCACACCTGCATTTTATTTGTCAGAGGTTTACACACCATCTCATTGGTTAACCCTTTCACAAACAATAAATTTACGACTGTCCCAAATTGAAAGAGTTCGCAGATGACATTTCAAAATGTGATGAAATTGGGAAATAATCTTCTGATAGGCCAGAAAACATTATGGGAAAAGGAGAAATTGCTCGTCATGAGCAATTTCTCCTTTTCCCTTAATGTTTTCTAAAGTCGTCCACTACAAAGTGGTCAAATGTCGTTATTGTTTCGATAAGTGTTAAATCCATATGAGCAAGGATCAGGAAAATGCCTGTTTTGTCGGTTTTGGACAGATTTTGGTTGTACTGGACTGATTGCAGTTGAGATTTGATGAAAAAATTGGTCTGGATATTAGACGGATATGACAGTCTACACTCTTAACAATGTCTTCAGAATCACATAATTTATCCGTTAATTGTTATCCCCGTGTCAAAAATTCCCGCGGCATTTTTAAATTGGGGGTTCATTTGTAAACAGACAGGCACACTAGATTGACTTTGACATGGCACTTTCTTGTTCTGCAAAAACTGATTACATGTATGTTAATGCACATTTAGTCTGTTGTGTAAAAGTACTTGTTAATTTGTTAGAAAAAGAGTTGAAATTTGGAGATTTCCTGATCCCTACATAATTTTATGAGCATTTATCTTTAGGGGATTTGTTGACTCTTCAGTTTAGATTTGCAAGAGCTTTAGTCAGGAGCTTTCTAGTTTGGGTGTCTTTTCAAAATTTGCCTTCTGTTAAAAGGTAGAGATTTTGTTCTTCAATGATAATTGGTTAGATTATTTCACACAGATGTGTACTCATAGTGGGAGTAAAAAGAAAAATTCTGAAAAATAACATGTTCTTTGTGGTGAATATATCATATTAAAACCAATTTGGCAAGATAAGGAAATGTCTGTTGTTTACATTTTGTTCCATTTGGTCACAGTGGTTTTAAATCTTCTTCTGTAGGGTACATTAACCCTTTACCAAACACCAAATTTTTGACTGTCCCAAATTGAAAGAGTTTGCAGACGACATTTCAAAATGTGATGAAAGTGAAAAATAATCTTCTGATAGGGCAGAAAGCATTGTTGGAAAAGGAGAAATTGCTCGTTTAGAGCAATTTCTCCTTTTCCCACAATGTTTTCAAGATTCATCTGCAACAAACTGGTCAAATGTGGTTATTGTTTGGTAATGGGTGAACTGATTTTATCGTAAATTACACAAAAACGCTTGTGACAAAAAGGAGAATTTATACACCATGAGGATTTGCGTTTGATCTTTGATGTAGTATTTGTTTTATCTCTAAATGATTCTTTTAAATGGGGTCTGTTGCACCTTTTAAAGAAAAACTTATGACAGTCTTAATGTGATTAAGCTATTAGCTTTTAAAGCTCCATACTTAGAAATAATGAGCAATTTTTTCTTTATTTTTTGATGGTCTAGTCTTTATATCACAAAGAAAATGATAAATTCAAAATTAGTAAGTCTTCTCGATTTATACTTTCAATTAGGACCAGTCACAATATTCTTGATGAAGGAATGGGTTAGGTCAGTGACTACTTTTGAATCTTGAAGAAACAATATATAAATGATAAAAACTCAATGATTTTAAATGATTGTCTTAATTTCCTTTCTCTATATTGTTTAATGTACCGGCTACAGCTGACTCAAGAAATAGTTGTGACATAAGGAGAAATTGCTTGATATAAGAAAATCTTGTGTCACAACTATTTCTACCCAGTGTCGCAAATGATATTCTTGTTTTTGCATCGAAATTGTCTCCTGATGTTGATTCCTTTTTCTCCTTTTTACATAGTTCAATATGAGAAAATAGATTGTTATGAATACACCATGGTTTTATTGTCTTTTTTATTTGATATGCTTTGAGCCTGCGATTTTCTTTTGTTTGCCACTTGTATCTATTTAGATGATATCTGTAGATTGGGGGGGGGGGGTATTATTGTTTTGTGCAGATTTATGCAAGTTAGCAAATTATTGCATGTATAAACTTTTGTTAAGTTTGGTGATTAATCTGATTTCTTTTTATCAACAGATAATAATCATTTATCCCTAAATGGTGGCCAACTCGTTCGCAAATTAAGATCAAACCTTTATTTCAAAAGGAAAATTGGCTCAAGTCGTTGTTAGCATTTTTCTCTTTCGTCACTGGAGTTTCCTAACTCACTTTTAAATGGCTCCTTTTCTTATCCATTTAGTTAGTTGTTAACCAAGTTATAAAGAATAAATGAAAAAATATGTCATTGGAATACAAACATATGAGTGAAAAATAAAGTTTTCTGTTTCAATCCTAGCCCTTAGAATGCTGGGTTATTTTCTAAAATAAATTTGTCATCTGTTTTCCAAACCTTAAATATTTGCTTAATTTTGGATGAGGAAAGATACTCAGAGTAGCAAATAGGTAAGGTCACAGGCCGTCCGCCAATTTACTTGGCGGCTGGCCTGTGATCTAACCTGTTTGCATAAGCATGAAGTCAGTTCTAGCACTATAAGGGCTAGTATTAAATGAACATTACCATATTTGCTACTGTTAGTGTTAACTTACGTATATTGGGGCAATATTCTTACTGCCAGAGGTACGCCATATGGCCTCAATATACACAAGCTGAGATGGGTTTGGTTACAATGCTCTTAATATTACCATTTATGATTTAGCTCAGAAACAAAGTGAAATTAGGCTGCGTGTCAGAGTAACCTCATGCTCAGTATATGTCACCAAAATTTTTCTGACATAGTTTCCTTTTTACACAGGGTACATGTAAAATGTGGGATTTTCATTCCATCAAGTTGAATTTTGTCTGAAGAAAATGCTTGTGTTTCAAGCAGCATCGTTACTGTAATGTGATGAATTTGGATGCAATAAAACAACAAGTTTGTTTTGTATCGAAGTATTAGTGTAACTTTTTTCGAAATATGTATTGATGTAAACTCCTTAACAAATTGACACTAATCGAGGGATCAGTGCAATACTATAGTAAGTGCTTCATGATTATGAAGCACTTACTATAGTCTTGCATTGAACCCTCGACTTACATGTTTTTAATGAGCCAAAAGAACTTTTTGTGGCCATTTTGTCTGGCTATTTGGTCCCTTTGATTTCAATTTGCAATAATCTACCATTTGAGGAAGGAATAGTGTGTGGTGAGAATAATGTACTGTGTGTTTTATTTCAGTGGCATGATTAACAAATTTTCAAATTAACAGTAAATTGATATATATCCATTGTTCTTTCAGTGACAATACTGTACGGATATGGAAGAACAGAGACAGTACGCAAGATCTTGTAGACAGCTCCGACATACCTGATGAAAAACCCGGCTCTTGATCCAAGATGCACCATAACAGACTATGATACTACTCCGGGTAAATCTGACAGCCAAAACATGGGTCCTTTGATGTTAGAAACGATATTTATTGTTGGATTTCACCACAGGGATCTATGGTTATTCTAGGCCCGGATACACTATGAATAGTTCACAACTAGGGAACATTATTCTCTGATTAGAAAAGCAGCAGATCCTTGTGCTCCTGAAATCCAACACTGAGTCTTTGCTCTTCAAAAGGTGATATTTATAACACTTTCTAATGTAACATCCTTCATATAATCATGTAAGGAAACTCCGTATTGTTGCAGTAAGGTTTGACACTCTAAAGTTTTGTTTAACCCATTATACTGTACCTCATGTAAACTCATTAAAACAAGCATACAGCTAAACCCATTACCTAACAATAAAGGCCACTTTGTTGCAGACGACTCTGGAAAACACTGTGGGAAAAGGAGAAGTTGCTTGTGACGAGTAATTTCTCCTTTTCCCACAATGTTTTCTACCATATCAGAAGATTACTTTCAAATTTTATCACATTTTGAAATGCCGTCTGCAAAATCTTTTAATTTGGGACAGTTGCAAATTTGGGGTTTGGTAAAGGGTTAAGCTATAAAGAAAAACATTGTGATAGAAAAAAGAGGAATTCATCATGTATCAACCAAATTCTCCTCTTTTCAATGGTTTCTACCCAAAGGATACAAAATAATATACCTCTTATCTGCTGTCATGTAACCACCTCACTGTCTACACCATAGTGACAATAGATGACAACAAGACCTTACATCTGTGTTATGGAGCCGACTCTTAAGCTTAGAGGTTATGGTCTTGGACTCTTGTCATGGTGACGAGGGATCAACTCGCAACAGGGGACTATAAATCCAAAGTGGATTTTGCTAGCTATGCTTTGTTGTGGACGTTGTTCATAAGACTGCCAGTTCATAAGACTGCCATTGTTTTCAATATGGTCTTATTCTCTCAAAAACTTGAAATATTCGGTGGCAAGGAGAGAGTTTTCTTGGAGCCTTTGATTACCACTTTCCTCCATCTACACACATTTATACATTCCAGCAGCCAAAAAGTTATTGAACCATCGTAACAACAAGGAAAAGGTGGTTCTGAGGAGCAATTTCTTCATTTGTGTGGAAAGTTTTAAACAAATATTTCATAAAAAAACATTAATTTTCATAATTTACTACTGTAGAGGTTTGGACAACAGGTAAAGATTTGGAACAAACCTTTGTTTTTGTGATATTGTGTTGAAACTACTGTGACAAAAGGAAACATTGCTTGTAATCTTTCATTTAGATTCTGCTACAGTTCTTTTTAAACTAGGACATGTATATATACGGGTTTTAGAACTTAACTGTAGGCCATTTGTTGTTGTCACTGTGAACAAATCCCAAAATACAATTCTTTTATCAAAGGAGTTTTGTTCATTATACATATACGCTATCTGTTTGAAAATCCTTATACTGAAAGGTTATAACTTGTTAATTTGTTGCAGTGTTAACTTACTCTCTTGTTATATGTGTGTGTCTGTGTCTAACAAAGCCACTGTTAACTCATACTAATAGATTTTAAAATATGTTATATACTTAAAACATTGGTTATGTTTTAAAAGTTGTTGCATTGATGAATTTCTACAAACTATTGTTTGATTTTATTTCTTACGAAACTACAAACAATTTTATGGTACAAAATTTGCAAAGATTTTGGGATGACAGTTGGAATTGATACAAAAATTGTTTAACAATGAGACAGAAGGTAAATCTGCAAGACAAGGACAAATTGCTTGTATGAGTTTTTCTCTCATTACTTTCAAATCAGTTTCAGACGGCATATGAAATTGAAGGATTGCTTGATAAAAAGGAAACCCAAGATTTCCTGATGCCTTCTTATAAAGGAGTAATGATTAATTTTCTTCAATCTATCTCACTTTTATTCACTTACAATCATTAAAATGTTGATGTTAGTTTAGAGTAGATTGTTAAATGTGCCAAATTTCCTCGCCATGAATATATGCTTACAGTTACATGTAAATGTTCATAATCATACAGAACAATGGGTACACTTTTCATTCTGATTTTTTGCAGAGGTTTTGTTGTGTCGATACTTGAAGCTTTTGAAATCAGCATGGTAAATTACCAATATACTCATTTGAACCAATGAACTTAAAAGTGTTGTTAAAGCATCTGTTTATGACAAAAAGCCACTGTAAGAAGTTTGCTTTAAAACACGTGAATTTGGCAGCAGGTGATCAGAGACGAGCATTTTGTGAATCTGAAACTCCCTTTTGATTTTACTCTTATTCAATTATATAATTTATTAACATAACATTCCATATAGAAATTTCTTTAAAATGCATTCCAAAAAAGAAATTGCACTTGTTTGTTAATTGTTTGAAATAATGAGGTTATCATTTATGCACACATAAAAAAAATCCCATTGATCCAAAATTATTCAATTTCTGCTTAGCTAACAATGTACAATGTTATGGTGAAATTACTTTTCATTTTATATTAAAATGGTTATCAGTTTATTCGTGTGATTTGGGGTAACTACATATTGGTTGAATTGACTTCTTTCAACACAATTTGGTGTTGCTCATAGCCTGTAGGACTGACTACAACAGATTGAAGATATTTTGAACAACAGAGAGAAAACATTCATCAAGGTCAAATTTTACCTAATGTCTTATGTTTATTGAGAAATCTTGCATGTTTCATTTGCTATTTTTGTTTGTTCTTGCAACATTGAACATTTTATGATATAGATATGTATTGAATAATGGACCAAGTTTTGAATATTGATCTCACCTGACCCCATTTGTTACCTTGTTTTCCAAGCCCGGTTTTTAGGATATTTTATCAGTTATTCCTATTTATACATATTTTCAATATTTACAGGGAATGAACATACTATTACTTGACAATGAGCAGTGTTTCATTTCAGTTGCAATTGTTTTTATATATGGTTAGTACTTTCTCAAAAGTTGCTACCTTTTGTGATAAGTGAACAATGATGATTGTTTATCTCAATAAAAAAAAAAGGCAAAAGAAAAAAAATTATGTCACAAATTGTAGGTAAATCAGAATCAGAACCTACTCCATTTATTGTGTAGGGCAAATTAACCTTTATAGTGCTGGAACCTACTTCATGCTTATGCAGACAGGTTAGATCCTGGCCAGCCGCCAAGTAAATTGGGGGCTGGCCTGTGATCTAACCTGTTTGCTACTCTGCATATCTTTCCTTAACGAAATTAACCAGATATTTGAGGTTTAAGAAAGCATACAACCCAAAAATCTATTTTTAGAAAATTACCCAGCATTCTAAGAGTTGAATTGTAGGGGGAAGAAAAGAGGAATAGACCTCATTTGGCAATTTTTCCTTTTTACCTTGCAATCTCTTAAGCAGGTCTATTCAAGATTCTTGAAATATTGGATGGAAATTTATACAGTGATATAAATAAAAAAGACCTGTTGAAAATCCAGTTTAAATGAGGTTTTATGGAGTATCTTGAGGGGGGAGGATGTGATAGAATCATACTTTTTTCCAATTGTCTCATTTTTCTTGTGTCAATTCCATGTGCTTTGAAATCAAAGAAACCACTCCAATAAAAGGAGAAATTGTTTCCAAACTATCTCAATGGTGGCGTCTGCCAAGGGCATTATAAAGAAAACTTTCATTTATACATAAGAGATATCATCTGCTTTTCTATTCAATTTGGATCAGTCATAGAACTTTATATTATTGATTGCCATTTCCAATATCAAGCAAAGCAATGGTGAATAAAAGGGTGACTTTGAAAACTTGATTACGTGTGTTTTAAACACTACTCTATGTGTCTGCTTATGAATGATGTGACATTATACATGTTTTGCTGACTCATGAATTTCATGTGTTTGCTGACTACATGAACAATGTTAGTTATAGGATGTCATTTATGTATTTGCTAACTCATGAAATTTGTGAGTTTGCTGACTTCATGAATGGTGTTAAATATTGGACAATATTTATGTGTTAAATAACTCATGAAATTTGTGAGTGCTGACTTCATGAATGATGTTAGTTGTAGGACTATATCCATGTGTTTGCCGACTCATGAATAATGTTTGTTATATGACATTATTCATGTGCTTGCTGACTTCAATAATGATGTTAGTTACGGGATGTTATTCATGTGTTTGCTAACTTCATGAATGGTGTCAATTATTGGACAATATTCATTTGTTCCCTGACTCATGAATTTTGTGTGTTTGCTGACTTCATGTATGGTGTTAGTTATAGGACGCTATTCGTGTGTTTGCTGACTCATGAATAAGTGTGTTTGCTGACTCATGAATAAGTGTGTTTGCTGACTTCATGAACCATGCTAGTATAGGACATAATTCATGTGTTTGCTAACTCACGAATTGTGTGTGTTTGCTTACTACATGAATGATTCTAGTTATAGGATATTATTCTTGTGTTTTCTTACATCATGAATGGTGTTATTTATAGGACGTTAGTCATGTGTTACTTTATGATGTTGGTTTTGTTATTAGTCCAAGCACAGGGTGATGTATGTCTGTATTTTAGTGATAGCTCCTGTTGAAGTTTTAGATAGGTTTGTTGTTTTACCATGTTTTATGTAAGCCATCCTTGTAATTAAGTAGCATTCTCCAGGGATATGTTGTTGTTATCAATTGCGGAATGTTCTCATGTAACAAAAATCACACTACTAAGTAATAAAGATCAATATAGATTTGTAGATTTGGGTTCTGTTATTACTATGCTACCGAGAAGGAGAACATATATTCTTGCCGCTCTATCTGTCCAAATGTGTGTTAATCTGTAAATTAGATTGGATAGAGGTGATGGGTAAAGGTCATTACGTCTCTTTCTTAATGTGTGAAACTTGTGAATAAGCCTCTCAAAATCACATGACCCCTCTCTGAGTGAGATCGAGACATTACAGAACAGTATATTATTTTCATGAGCTGAAGTCTAAAACCAGATGCCTTATTGGCAGCTAAGTTGATAAAATATTCCTCCTTCGCGTTTTTTTAATAAAATATCGCAACATGCGGAATACAAACTATTTAAAAATTATGCAGTTTCTCATCACGTTAGTATACATTGCAATATAATGCAATAAAAGGTATACAATGTTACCTTTTGGGATAACGGGTATCCGATGTGATCATTAGAATAAGTTCAATTCTTAACCAATTCTTCTTAATTTGAAGGTCAAAATTCAAAACAGACAAACCGCAACACATAAGAAGTACATCCGAGTGTAATCTATGAAGTCAGTGATTGCGTTAATGGGAAACATGCTCATTGTGACAACTACTCGAACCTTTCGCTTTTAGAGCAGTTTAACACATCCGCATAAAGGAACAGCTTAAAAACCATCATGCTAAAAGTTTAAAAGATAAGCAACTCAGTATTACGCATTTCAAATACAATAAGACACCTCCAGAGGGAGTCCTATGTTAAGAAACTTCCTTTGCAGCATAGGTTATCATTCAGCCTCTTTAGATAAATATCGCAGTTTGCCCTTGACTAAGAACTTTTATGATAAAAACAACTTGTGCAGAACATCAACCTCTCATCAGTAAAGGCTTTCTGAAAATCCCACCGAGTGTTGTTCTAGGGCGGATACATAATACCTTTTTATCGGTTTCTGCTGTTGCTTTCATCTTTCTTTATATTGATTGGTCTTTTCTTTGAACATTTTTGTTAATTTTTAGAAATCAATTATTCAAGGGAAAATATTTCATATTAATTTTAAAGTCAAGCTCTTCGTAAACATTTCCTTACCTCTTAAAGCGTTCAGTTCCACTAACATAAATAACAAGTTGTTTTATTTACGGGTTAAATTGTGTTTACTCTTAAATAAAACAACTTGGTATTTTTGTTGGTGGAACTGTACGCTGTTGTGTATGGTGACTTCTCATTGAGGAACAGTTCACTTTTATTTTAACCAAGCTTGATATTTCAGAATAAGATCAGGGAGAGAGACGTTCCATCCATAAATGTGTCGGGACTCCTGCATAGCCGCCCCTGTAGATTCAAGCATATAGATAGATCTTCCTTTGGTAAACTGTCATAGTTATTGAAGCCAAAGATGGTAGTTTTTTACCAAAGAGGATCAGCATCTAAAGTTACTGAGAATATGGATTTTTTGCGTTGGCGAGTCAAGAATTGTGTTCCGTCTTTTGATAGGAAAGGTTATCGGGCTGGACTTCGAATTGTTAACCTATTCGCCATCGGCTCACCAGATGATATCACTACGCCCTGTCCGATAGCATATCTGATCATATTATATCCCTCATAAACCTGAATCGGTTTGGCACAACCATATATAATGTAATATCTTGAAGCCAGGTTGTGTTTGTTGTTTTCAACATTGTTTCCAGTTTATATCTCAATATTCCTTACATCTAAACCAGTACCATTCCTGTTGTAATGTCATGACAATCATAAGGATTGCCACAGATTTTATTTTTTATTGTTCATGGGTTTTACATCGCGTCAATACTATTGAAGTTGTATTGTGATGCCAGGTTCAGAATGATGGAAGAAGACCATAAACTTGAATGCACATAAGGACAAGTCCACCGGAAGACAACTCTCAAAATAATTCAACAGGCCGTTATCGGGATTTGATCCCACGCGGAGAGGCGCAGTGATATCAAGTCAGGCACTCTTACAGCTAGGCCACGGCGGGTTTACCATGGACGGAAGTCACTACTTCCATTGCTCTTTGATATGGCCCTGCCCAGGTGTCAAACCCACGACCTCTCATATCAAAATGGGAGACTCTTCGTCTGCGACACTACGGTGGTCTCACGTCAGAGACACTTAATTGCATGACGCCATTAAAACCTCCGCATACACAGATGACCATGCTATACTTCTTGGACATTTCATAATCAATAACAGACATTTACAGGGAATTGTTTTTTTTTGTTTTTTCTTTTAAACATTTGGTAGATATGGAATAGGGAGCATTTTAACCCTTAGTGCTGGAATCGACTTCATGCTTATGGAAACAGGTTTGATCCAGTTTTCAAGACATAAACGATTTCCTGTGTAATCAACTATTAACTCGCCAGAAAACTAAAGTGATTTGCCTAAAACACTCCACAGTTGAAAAAGATGACCGATTTTCAGCATCGATCATTGGTTGTTATATCAAAAACCATCAACACCATAGCGAATCCTGGTTATGGGTCCTGGCCCGTGTGTATTCCCTGTAATAGGCCTAGTGCGGAGTATACGCACGGGCCAGGACCACAGGCTAAGCGAATCCATATTTATTTAGAAAGTAGCGCTACAATGTCGACGTGCTTTCGATGAAATGTATTTAATGAATGCCCGTGATGTATGTGGCTGTATGCACATAGAACAGGTGATGTAAGAAGTAAGCGTTTGAATGGAGGAATTCTCCAACAGATGTTTATTCCGTTTATCTCAATGGTTTCTCCCCAATTGCCTCGAAACTGGATCGTTTTCATACGTTATGATAGAAGCCTGTTTGTTGATGCTTTCCGACACGCAGAAAAAACAAACAAAAAGAAGAAAACTCAATACGAAAAGGAGTATCAAAACGGTTTAAAAAGATCGGCTTTTACATATTGACGTTGATGACGTTAAAGTGACGTCACCAATTAACGTTCGTAAATCACGTGATATGACGTAACGAGGTAACCGTGATATATATAGATGGACACGTCGTCAGGAGATACAAGAAAGTATATTTGACGTTGGAATATTGCATGTAGTTAGATAAACAGTACAAGATGACCAAAGGACAAGAAGACGAAAAGCAGACTGGATGTTTTGGTTGGATGATTCGGACAAAGCAATCCGTCAATAAGCGAGTAAGTTAATGTTTAATTGATTGTGACTTTTATCTGGTAGGCCATCAGTTGTATTGCAGAGTAAATACATTTTCCTTAGCTTTCATTTTCTGCATATATGTTTAAGACATTTCTTCTCTCAAGTTGGTTAACGTTATTTTGTATTCACCCCCTTTATTTTTGTTATCATCATTTTTCTAAGCGCCACCATTACCAGAGTGTTTTTTTTGTCGTAAACAACATTGACTGTAATTGCAAAACCAACTTTGATCATTAATTTAAGATAATACGGTTTTACCGATATTAGCTCAACTCCTCATTATTTCACATTATTATAAACATAAAATAGCCATACAAATTCAATCATACACGATCTTCTCTGACAATACATATTTATATATTTCAATTTTCATATTGGAGGTGAGTTTCATTTTCTCATAGTAGATCTAACATAGAGTGAATAATTCAAAATAAAATGATACACGAAAACTTCCCAACAGTTACATACTAATTATACTTTATCGTTTCTTTGTATTCTTTGTGGGTGTTTGAATCCTCGAAAAATTCAAAGAGGTCTAAATCAAAAGAGCATTATATCGTTACTATACTGATAAACTATAAAAGTTAACCCGTACGTGATATTGCTGTTTAATTTGACAAAAGATGCACTATCTAAAACACGATTTTTCCCAGACTTAAGAAAACATGTGTTCAGTTAACAGACATTTAACATTCATCAAAGAAGATTTTTATATAGACACATATGGAAAGACCTCAGATTTGTTTGAACCATTCCATCATAAAAAAAATGTGTGACTGATCCAAATTGAAATCAAAAGCAGACGACATAAACTGGTTATTTAAAAATGCTTTTTGACATTTGACAACTAAACAAACAGCTCATACAGAGCATGTTATCCTTTTGTTAGGATGGATGGAAGGAGTTGGAAAACACCATTAATTGCTTAAGAACAAACTAAACTAAACATTTCGTTTTATATCAGTGGGCGAAGGCACGAAATAGTTCCCGTAGACGGTTTAACCGCGACAACAACAAGCCTGACACTGCTGACGAGTTACTCAACGACACCGGGACGCCGGATATGGTGATGACCAAGGTACCGATGGTGCCCCGACATAACGGGAGGGCTACACCACCAGAACCAGACGTTGAGGACATCAGTAATGGTACACTATGTATTTATTTACCATTTGTCGCTCTTCTCTGAAGTTTTAACAGCGTATGCCCTTTTTCATACAGAAAGCTAATTTACATCGCAGTAATCTCTACACCAGTAACTGTACATATTTCCTTTCTGTGGGTTTCCCTTAACCCTTTCCCAAACAATAACGATATTTGACCACTTTGTTGCAGACGACTTTAGAAAACCTTGTGGGAAAACGAGAAATTGCTCGTACCGAGCAATTTCTCCTTTTCCCACAATGTTTTTTGCCCTATCAGAAGATTATTTTCCAATTTCATCACATTTTGAAATGTCGTCTGCAAACTCTTTCAATTTGGGACAGACGAAAATTTAGTGTTTTGGAAAGGGTTAAAAAATGTCGTTAGATTATCGCTTTCAGGTGTTTTCTTCTTCTTTGGCATCAAAAAGGTCCTTGTTAAATAGATGGTAAAAATAATATTGATTTTGACCCGAGAAGTATTGTGACATATCTATAAAATGTTGAAAACGGTTTAAATTGTAAACATACAAACCTACATATTCTTATACCATAGCAACCGGCATCCCAGTTGTACAATCCAACCAATCAGGTACGGGCATCCAAACTGTAAACGGGAAGTATATAAACAGTGATAGGAACGGGGAGCCAGGTTATTACCAAGGTACGTGGATGTGTTTATACTATGCTTGACGTGATAAGCTGCTAACTGTTTTCTCCAAATTCTCCAAACAGCAATTTTTCGACTTCCCAAATTGAAAGAGTTTGCAGACAACATTTCAAAATGTGATGAAACTGAAAATCAATCTTCTTATAGGACATATAACATTGTGGGAAAAGGAAATTTGCTCGTTATGAGTAATGTGTCCTTTTCCCACAATGTTTTCTTGAATCGTCTGCAACAAAGTGGTCAAATGTCGTTATTGTTTGGGAAAGGGTTAACACGTTTTCAATGATTCGAGATATGATTGTCACAAAAGGTGTACGAGTGTAAGAAATCCACATGCATTTTGAGACCATTACCGTTAGATAAAATATAGTCTTCATTTCGGAAGATAACTCGATCAATCTCATTTAAATCAAAACAATGCCTGAAAAAATCCAACATATTCATCATTTGAGCTTCAACCACTTAACTTATTCATATTTTAGTGAGGCTCTTTTTGCTGGGTGTGTTTAACAAGGCAAGACTGAAATATGACATCATCACCAAGGCGCCAGCACCATCGAGGGGAGTAGATACCACAACAGTAGTACAGGAGGATACACTGTCTCTGTCTTCTAGCGTGATCAGTGGTATGTATGTGCAAACGTTTATATTATCAATTACTATAGCGTTTGATGCAAGTGCAGAGTTTATAAGGTAAAATACACAATAAACGACATTTGCGCATGGACATACTTACAAATCTGTATTTAACACAACAAAACAGTCTCAAAATATATCGGTCTCACAAGCACTGTCCTGGCAGCAACTTAAAATTTAATACCAGACCCTTGGCCCTCCATTGTTTGCAGAGCTTCTAACTCTCATTCAATTTTGTTTCATAATTGGAAATCAAACGCCCGGGGTAATTGGCCAATGTTTCTAACATGTTTAACGTAGTCAATGCTTAATGGTTTACTTATCTAACATTCTTGATTTAATAATTTTTGTGTCAGTGGTTTGGAGAGAACGCTGTGTACAGTTAGGACGAACTACCCTGAACATGATTTCGTGTATAAGCCGCCGTCATGTGACATAATCACTGTTGAAAACGTTGGAAAACTCAAACCCGCACCTAATGTTCTATTCCAGCGCTATCAAAGGCTGCAGTTTCGGAATCCCTGAACAAGATTGTCACAGAACAAAACGGGAACCAGTCGGCTAGAACTGGGATTGCCGCACCAAGGACCGTCAGTGAAGTGTTGGGTAGGTTTTTTTTAGCTTTGAATTGAACACTTATATAAATTCCTCCGTATTTTTGGCGTGTTATCGCTCATAATGGTATGCAAAGTTGAGCGAAGAGCACCCGGACGTATCTGACAACTTTGTATGCGACTGTTTATCTAAGATACTGCGAATCATGAAACGGGAACTACCTTTATTCAGTTAACATTATTCGTTAACATTCGTTAACATTAGACTGCTACAAATTTCTTTTAACATTTTGACGGATAGGTTGTTATGTCGATCTCTTTTTCTCTTACGTGACGACATTGGAATGTCCCGATCTGACCAATTTCTAATCATACTACAATGACCATTTGCTGAGATGGTAACATGCATTCTCATTGAAAAAAGAAGTCATGTATTAAAAGTGTTAATTTTCGCATAAGTCTATGTTTACCATTTTATTTTCAGAAAACCTCAACATTGACCCAAACATTGGTAACATGGAACCAACATTTTCAGGCCTTCCTCCGTAAGTTATCCAGTATGGTTTACTTAATATTTGTTTTGGTCTTACAGAAATAAGGACATTTGTTGGTTAACATGGAACCAACATTTTCAGGCCTTCCTCCGTAAGTTATCCAGTATGGTTTACTTAATATTTGTTTTGGTTTTACAGAAATAAGGACATTTGAAAGACAAAATAGAATGTCACTGAAACAACAGATTTTGTACTATTGTTTGATCAATACAAAATTAAAAGCAGCCATTAGAGCATATTTTATTCAGGCAGCGTCAATTTTCTAAGCATTTTCACTTTATATGCGGTTCCATAGCAAGGTCACTCTATTGGATAAAAGTAAATTTTCATTTCACTTTAAAGAATTAAAAACGAAGACTACATAACTAGTGGGCCTGTGGCAACCTGCCTGGAATTATATTTTACTTAGGTGCGATTTTATGCTACCTTATGATTATCTAATGAAATAAACAAAAAATGGAATACAATGTATATACATGTATATGATTATATTTCTATGATCACGATATTCTCCATTCTCCACGCTGTTCAGACCCGATTTCATGAAAAGCAATATGTGACACAAGTTCTTATACATACCGACATACATGTCGAGGGTTTCACAGCAAAAGATTTTAGCATCGTGTGTAAGCCCCAATTACGCATCTGTCAGCTGATACTAGAGTCAAGAATACCCCGTATAATCAACCCATAAACGCTGCATGAAGTATCCGATAAAGATGCTTTTATTGCTAGAGAAATTTTGCCCAAACTAAATTCAAATAAATATGCGAAGTTAACTGTAGATCATATCTAATTTCTGACGGCAGCGTCCTTTTCTATTTTCAGATGCTCGCCGTAAATACCAAGAACAGATTGTTTAGACATGTTTACTATTATATATTGTTTGTTTGAAATTTCACTTTGTTGCAAAAAGTTATGAATTGTTGCATCACTTTTGTGATGGATTAAGGGGAGGTAATTCGAAGACCGAAAAAAAGATAAAGAACAAATGGTATTAAATTAATTGGGCCGCGTCACGCGAAAAGGGGCACTCGGACATATAAAAAAGCGCTGACTCAGCTCTATCTTAGCGCTATTATTCCAGCATCTAGTCACGAAAGTTATCATTTGTATTTATTTAAAGGTATAACTGGATGTCCTCTTAGATGGCAAACAGTGTAGCCCCAGACCAGTGACGTGGCGGCTGATCTGGGGCTACACTGTTTGCTATGTCCGAGTGCCCCTTTTCGCGTGACGTGGCCCAATTATCTAAATTACACGAATCCTTGCTTTTCTTATTTCGACCAGTCATTAACAAATCGTAATAGACTTAATAAATCGGGCACGTTGCCAAGAAAAATAAGTTTTCATTATCTTTTTAGCATGCCTTTCCTTTTGTAGAATTGTATTGAAATACAAAGAAAAATGATAAAACGTTTTAGAAGTGCACTGAAATGTAAAATATGGCAACATCATTGCCAGTTCACGATTGTAGAACTGATGTTAGTAATGCCTTTGTGTAAACTAAATACAACGTAAAACGCTTAAACTATTCTAAAATTTTAGTATGAATACGTATTATCGGAAGAATTTCCATCGCCAATGTGTTTATTTTTCTAGACACTAAGTTTTGGGAACCTATTTAAATCGTCATGTCAAGACACATTGAATACCTGCAAAATCAAGTATTTGTAAACCGGTCATGAAAAAACGATTAACACGTACAGTACACTTAAACCTATTTATTTTACATCGATTATGAAACAAGTTCTTACAACTTTGGTCATCACTCTCGGTTCTGCTCCCTGGATCATAACCAGTACTCGCGCCAAATGTGGATCAATGAAGGGTCGCAAGGCGGAGCCCGCTAATCAAGGAATTCGAACCCACAACCCTCATGTCCTGAGACCGACGCTTTACTCCTGGACCCCTGTCCTCCACATAGATAGACCCCTGTGTACCAGTCACTTTCTTCATCCGAATTCTTCCAAGCCGACAAGACTGAGTTTCATTGATGGATGTTTCTTGTCCGAATAATAAAGACCGTTTCATTATCTTCATCCCGAGTTATAGGACATACATTATAGAGGCTAAATGGCGATGAAAGAGTAAGCACACACATGGTATTACAGTAGAATCTCTCGAAGTTCAAGGGACTTGGTGAACATTTTTGGCATATAGAGGGTGCGACATATAGATATCTAGAATATAAAGAAATAGATTTTGGACCCAGCATTTAATTCTACGTATTAAGAAGTTCGACATTCAGAAGTTCGAGGTTCAGATATTCTACTATTTTTGTATCAATTTATCCATCATAGATCTACATTGTTTTGGCACATACACCTTATATAATGTCATATCACGGAGCCATATTGTCTTTTGTTGCTTTTAACATTTTCCCATCTATATAATAGTATTCCCTATATCCAAACCAATACCATTCCCGGTGTAATGCCTTTGAAATCAAGAGTGTTGCCATGTTTTTAATTCTATTATGTATAGGTTTTACATCCCGTCAATACTAGTCAAGTTATATTGTGATGCCCGGTTCAGAATGATGGAAGAAGACCCTAATCTTGACTGCCCATAAGGACACGTCAATCCGGGTAAATTGGTAATCCGTACGTCAATTGGAAGACAACCTCCCATGAAAATCCAAAAGCCGTCATCTATTGAACCCACTTGGAGAGGCGCAAAGCGATGTACAAGTTATGTACTATTACCTCTATGCCACGGACTACAATGGAGGGAAGCAATTCATGGCATTGTTTTCAGGTATCACTCAGCGAAGGTATTAAAACCCACGACCTCTCATACCAGAGTGGGAGCCTCTTCATCTGCGACACCACGGTGGTCTCACGTTGGAGACACGTGATTGCATGACGCCATTAAACCTCCGCATACACAGATGACCATGCTATACTTCTTGGACATTTCATACTCAATAACAGACACTATTTACAGGAAATTGTTTTTTTTTAAACAGTTTAACCCTTAAAGTGCTGGAAGGGACTTCATGCTTATGCAAACAGGTTGGATCCAGACCAGCCGCCAAGTAAATTGGCAGCTGGCCTGTGATCTAACCTGTTTACTACTCTGAGTATCATTTCTAATCAACATTTAGCAGATATCTATGGTTTTGGAAAGCAGACGACACACGAATCTATTTTTAGAAAATTACCCAGCATTCAAAGGGATAGCAAAAGTTTTAATTGCTCATATGAGAAATTTCACTTTTGTTGCAGTAGTTTCTTTAACCTTCTACTGTAAAAATGATTCTACAGAGATTAAAAAGGAAAAAAGAAAATGATAAAGAAATACCATTTTCAATGTCTTTATTTGGCACACGTTAAAATACATTAAAACATATTGCCTGCCTCAATACACGACCCCAGGTCACTAAGAATTAAAAGCGCCTTTAAACAACTGACTATATACATAAAGATACAAAAACATCATGACATAAATTGACTACATAAACCAATAATATATCAATGAAACTAAACTAATCATGTACAAAATGGTGATGAAGTCATGTGATTTAACACATAAGAATGATTTACTTTTAAGTATGTTTTGGGTCCTGTAAAAATTGAAATAAAAAAATCATTAAAAAGAAATCTGACAAAAATGCAATACATAACTTTTGTCTTATGGACTAGAAAATTAAGATTTTCCCTGTCAGTACAATATCAAATCAGCATTAAGGATTAATCTACATGTAAAAACAATAGAATCATAGTGACTAAAGAGAATTTGCCTATGAGGTACTTTTTGTTACGTTTGGTCCCATCTTTTTCAGATAAAAAAAAAGAATTTCTTGTTGCTTCCCCAAATTATCTGATTCTCGGCTTTGCAAATGGTATTAAAACATGGCTTATGATGACAGACATCTAATAGCAAGGCATAGTCCAAGTACAAGCAATAAGTAAAACAGAGAATTGTTCATATATTTCATGGGGTTTAAGGCAATGTTAACATTTTTTAAGTTGTAGCAGGGGATGTGAAATCATTTATCCCTATTGCCAAGCTTCTCACGAAGCCTTCACGAACAAGTGAAATTTTACCATAATTTGCTCTGTAATCATTATACTGACAGGTGTAGAAACAAGAGGGCCACAATGGCCCTAGAACCGTTCACCTGAGATTACCACCTATTTGAAGAATAGTTAGAAACATTGCTTTTAACTTTTACACAGAGTTTCTTGTGCTGCTATGCATTGACCTTTTTTTATTCCCATTTTACAAGTTGGACTCTGAATGCTTGATGTGGGACATTAAAATGGTACATAATTCTTACAATGCAGAAACTGAATATTTTACTTTCACAGATTGTTTGTACGAAGATCAGCCTGCACGTTTGTCTAGTATGATCTATTGTTGCCATTTTTGTGGTTATCATTTTGGCATATTTGGACATCCAATGTTGATATTGATGTATTTTGTTAAAAACTCTACCATACATGTATATAGTGGAAATGCAAACAGGTTCAAATTTCAACGCACCCTGGTGGCCATGTTTTTTTAGATATAAAAACTCAAAAGATGTGTTTTCGCCATCATATCACCCTCTAAAATTGCATCAAAAACGCTGGGGTCAGCAAAGTGCGCCATCGTTAGTGGATAGTATTCAATTCGAGCGTGTGCACAGAACGGGTACCAAACCTTCACAGCCACAGCCAGGAGATAGACCGAGAAATATTGTCGCCAAGTTTCTCTCGTTTAAAGATCGCGAGATCGTGCGTCGTGCCAAGGTCAATCTGAAGAATACCGATTATTTCGTCTTCGAGCAATATCCTAGCAAGATCGCAGAGCGACGCAGAAAGCTAATCCCTCAGTTGAAACGAGCGCAGCGTGAAGGCAAGAGTGCCTGGATCAGCTACGACACTTTATATATTGATGGTCGCCCGTTTCGCACTGGTACCAAGTAATATCCCCCGGAGGCTGAACTTAAGATTGCATCATGGAATGTCCATGGCCTAACTCGACACAAACTTGAAGATTCACGCTTTATTAATTATCTCTGTGAACAAGATATAGTTTTTCTTTTCGAAACCTGGGGAAATGACTTGTCCGATTTTGATATTGAGTGTTACACATGTTTTAATTTTCATCGTAAATTTCAACATAGAAAGGCGCGTCGTTGTAGCGGTGGAGTAACACTATACATTAAAAACACCATTGTTGACGGGGTCTCAGTAATAAGAAACCATTTCGATAGCCTTATATGGATTAAGCTTGACAAAACTTTTTTTCGTTTTGAGAGTGATATTTTTCTTTCAGGAGTGTATATATGGCCAGAAAACTCGCCTCTTTATAATCGTATAGAGGTTGATTTTTTCGACATTCTTCAGTCAGACATAAACGAGTTTCAATTACAGGGTAAAGTGTTATTATGTGGTGATTTCAATTCACGCACGGGTTCTCGTGCAGACTATATACCATGTGACCGTAGTACGGACTTCATTGACGACGATTGTTATTTACCTGATTTACCATTACCACGTGACTCTATTGACAGTGTTTGTAATTCTTACGGCACGAGATTGTTAAACTTATGTAAAAGTACATCAATACGCATTGCCAATAGTAGACTATTCAATAGTAATGATTATACTTTTACATGCCGTACTGGATCGAGTATTATAGATTACCTTGTAGTTAGTTCAAATGATATGTATTTGATAAATGGTTTTAGCATATTTCCTTTAAATGAATGGTCTGATCATGCTATGCTATCATTCAAGTTGTTATGCAATGTTCAGCTTGATAATGATAGCGATGCATGTTGTGAAAATGAAAGCATCAAATGGGATCCCGAGTTGCTAGATACTTTTCGAAGTAATTTGATTAACAGATTGCCTGATTTAAACGCTATTGTTAATGACATTGAGTATAATTGTCCTGAATCTGTTGATGCATGTTTAAACAGCTTTACTTCTGTTATGCGTGAAATCGCTGATCCACTTTTTTGCAAAGCATTTAAGAGTAAAGCGTGTTCGTATCGTTATACCAATGACAATTTCTTATGTAAACAAGCAGACTGGTTTGACAATGAATGTCGTGCTGCGCGAGGCTTGTATATGCAGGCACTTAAACAATTTAATTCCTGTAAGTCAGATGATACTAGGCGTAACATGTGTGACGCAAAAACGACTTACAAACAATTAATTCGTAAGAAAAAGAGATCATTTGAGAATGCTAAATGTCGCAAAATTGTTAATTTACGACATTCAAAGCCAAAAGATTTTTGGAGACTCTTTTGTAAAAGTAACAAAAAATCGAGCAGCTCTATTAAGTTGGACGATTTTTATGATTATTTTTTCACTTTGCAAAACAAACTTTTATCTGAAAATAACAATGAAGCCGATTCTTTTTGTGAAAATTTTTGTTTTAACAATTCCCAATGTAAGTTTGATGAACTCGACTCACCAATAACTGTTGCAGAAATTGAGGCTGTTATTCGTGGGTTGAAACGAAATAAGGCGTATGCAGACGACAAGCTGTTGAATGAATATTTCATAGAGTCTTTTGATATTATATGTTCTCATGTTGTTGATATTTTCAATGCTGTTCTGAACAGTGGCCATTTTCCAGAGCAATGGACAAAGGGTTTTCTTGTGCCGTTATTTAAGAAAAATGACCCAAACGATGTGAACAATTATAGGGGAATTACGCTCGTTAGTTGCTTTTCTAAGATATTTACAGGTGTTTTAAATACGCGCATCAAAAATTGGGTTGAAAAGTACAATGTTATCAGCGATGCTCAATGTGGTTTCATGAAGAATCGTTCCACTGTTGATGCAATTTTTATCCTCAAATCTGTTATTGACAAAGTTTTAAATGAAAATGGTTTGTTGTATTGCGCATTTATTGACCTGAAAAAGGCATTTGATAGTGTAAACCACTGTAATCTCTGGTTTAAAATAAACAAACTTGGCGTTAACGGAAAAATGTTGCGTATTATCAAAAACATGTACACCACTGTAAAGACATCAGTAAAGGGAGGTAATTCATATTCCGATTATTTTGAGAGCGCAGTAGGATTAAAGCAAGGCGAAGTTATGTCCCCTCTATTATTCGCTTTATTCATAGAGGATCTCGAGCTATTTCTCCAGGACGACCCCTCATGTGGAATAAATATTAATGAAATTTTACTTGTATTATTACTTTTTGCGGACGATATGGTTATTTTCGGTAACTCACCCAATGATTTGCAGAGTAGACTAGATTTGTTAAAAGATTATTGCGATCAATGGGGATTGGCTGTTAATACTGAAAAAACAAAGGTTATGGTCTTCCGTAAGAGGGGTAAACGTCGTCCTGCCGAAAGTTGGAAATATGGCGATTCTAATCTTGAAGTTGTTGAAAACTTTAATTATCTAGGTACTGTGTTTAGCAGTACAGGTGCATTTAGAGCAAACCAAGAAACAATTGTAGGAAAGGCTCTTAAGGCTCTAAACGTTTTGTTAAACAACATAAATAAATATAATATTAAATTATCCGTCCAGTGCCAGTTATTCGATTCTTTTGTAGGCTCAATTCTCAATTATGCATCTGAAGTGTGGGGCATGTGTAATTACAAAGAAATTGAAACCGTTCACTTGCGTTTCTGCAAGCGTATACTTAATGTTAAACAGTCTACAAGTAATCTAGCAGTGTACAGCGAACTTGGGCGTTACCCTTTATACATAACCCGTTACTGTCGAATCATCAAATATTGGTGTAAAATATTACAAACCAATAACATAATAACAAAATCTATTTATTCATTTATGATGAATGAGTGTGGGAGTGGTAAAAAGAACTGGCTATCAAATGTTAAGCTATTATTGGATAACCATGGGTTTTCACAAATGTTCGATTGTCCTCATGGTACTAATTTAAAGAATTTCCATTTGTTGTTCAAAGACAGAGCTATTGATATTTTTAAGCAGTCTTGGCATAATGGCATTAACTTACAAACATCGATGATTTCTTATAAGTACTTTAAAACATGCTGTAATTTTGAATCTTACTTAGATTTTTTCCCCAAAAAACATAGAATTGCTTTGACAAAATTACGTCTGTCTTCTCATCAATTACGAATTGAAACAGGCCGACATGGAAGTATGCGATTAGAAAGACATGAACGAGTATGTATCTTATGCAATAGAATGGACATAGAAGATGAATATCACTTCATCTTGGTATGCCCATTGCATCTGCATTTGAGAAAACAATATATTAGGCCTCACTTCCATAATAAACCAAGTATGTTCAAATTCATTGAACTTCTGAAGTCTGACAATGTTGGAATACTTAAGCTTCTGAGTAAATATATTTACGAAGCATTTATCATTCGTAAGACAGCATTCGCCGGGATTGAGTAAGTTCATCCTCCAAAACTTACACATTCTTTCCCGTTCCTTGACGTATATCTCATAGTAATATCGTGGCCTTGGTGCAGTGCAGTTGTTACTACAGTTCACATGAGCTGTGGTTGCGATCGTTTTGTGCTAGGCCCACGATATGTTCCTTTTTTTCTTTTCATTACTTTTTTCATTACTTTTTTCATGATCTGTACTATTTTGTTTGTATGTAATATGTACGATGATGACCTTTCAAGGTCAAATCTAATAAAATGTTCTGATTCTGATTATCGATTCACCTTGTGGGACAAGTAGTTCTGGAAAAAAAAACTTTTAACCCATTACCAAACAATAACGACATCTGACCACTTTGTTGCAGACCACTCTAGAAAACATCATGGGAAAAGGAGGAATTGTTCGTAACGAGCAATTTCTCCTTTTCCCACAATGTTTTATACTCTATCAGAAGACATCTTTCCAATTATATCACATTTTGAAATGTCGTCTGCAAACTCCCATAATTTGGGACAGTCGAAAACTTGGCATTTGGTAAAGAGTTAAATCATGGCTAACACCCACAAAAGATCAGAATCAAAAGGACACCGTCATGTATCCTGTAAGCATGTAATTAACACACAAAGTAACATTCAAAATTTTCATGAGCACACCGGACACATACACTCATTAATACAGTTTGAAAAGGTGTCAGAATGGATTTCGGACGCTTCGGCGAGCGTCATGAAGTGTTTCGGTACCATTACAAATTAACTGCCTTGGTATAGACCGACTATAGGTATAGTTCTTCCACAAAAACCACAGACTCATTGTTTATTTTCGACATTTTACCACATACTGTCGATAGGATATCTAGTGTATCTGCGTTAAATTTCGATTCGGATCATACTGTATAATCCACAAAGTCTGGTCCCCGACTCATTCTTTCTACTAGATATTCAGTGCTACGGGAAGTGTGGATATGTACTGCTTTACTAAATTTCTATTTGAGGTTTAACAGTTTTTAAGACAAACAATTCCCTGTGTGGTCAACTATTACAACGCCAGAAAACTCAAGTGAATTGCCTAAAACGCTCCACAGTTGAAAAAAGATGAACGATTTTCAGAATCGATCATTGGTTGTTAGATCAAAAACATCAACACCATAGCGAATCCTGGTATTGGGTCCGTGTACTCCCTGTACTAGGCCTGGTGCGGGGAATACGCACGGGCCAGTACCCCAGACTAAGCGAATTCATACTTATCCAGAAAGCAGCGCTACAGTGTCGACGTGCTTTCGATGGAATGTATTAAATGAATGTCCGTGATCTAAGTGGCTGTATGCACATCGAACAGGTGATGTAAGAAGTTTACATGCGTTTGAACGGAGACATTTCCCATAACACATTCCGTTTCTCACAATGGTTTCTCCTCAATTTCCTCGAAACCGAATCGTTTTCATACGTTATGATGGAAGCCTGTTTGTTGATGCTTTCCGAAACGCAGAAAAACAAACAAAAGAAGAAAAACTCAAAACGAAAAAGAGTATCAAAACGTTTTACAAAGATAGGCTTTTTACATATTGACGTTGATGACGTTAAAGTGACGTCACTAATTAACGTTCGTAAATCATGTGATATGACGTAACGAGGTAACCGTGCTATATATAGATGGACACGTCGTCAGGAGTTACAAGAAAATATTTTTGACGTTTGAATATTTCATGCAGTTAGATAAACAGTACAAGATGACCAAAGGACAAAAAGACGAAAAGCAGACTGGATGTTTTGGTTGGATGATTCGGAAAAAGAAATCCGCCAATGAGCGAGTAAGTAAATGTTTAATTGATTGTAACTTTTATCTGGTAGGCCATCAGTTCTGTAGCTTTCATTTTCTGCATATATGTTTAAGTTATTTCTTCTCTCAAGTTGGTTAACTTATTTTGTATTCACCCTCTTTATTTTTATTATCATCATTTTTCTAAGCGCCACCATTACCAGTGTGGTTTTGTTCGTCGTAAACAACATTGACTGTAATTGCAGAAACAACTTTGATCATTAATTTAAGATAATACGATTTGACCGATATTTGCTCAACTCACTATTTCATATTATTATAAACATAAAATAGCCATACAAATTCAATCATACACGGTCTTCTTTGACAATACATATTTATATATTTCAATTTTCAGGAGGAAATTTGAATTTCATTTTCTCATAGCAACATAGAGTGAACAATTCAAAATAAAATGATACACGATAATTTCACAACAATTACATACTAAATATACTTTATCGTTTCTTTGTATTCTTTGTGGGTGTTTGAATCCTCGAAAAATTCAAAGAGGTCTAACTCAAAAGAGCATTATATCGTTACTATACCGATATCATATAAAAGTTTACCCGTTCGTGATATTGCTTTTAAATTTGACTGAAGATGCACTACCTAAAACACGATTTTTCCCAGACTTAAGAAAGCATGTGTTCAGTTAACAGACATTTGACATTTATCAAAGAAGATTTTTATATAAACACATATGGAAAGAACTCGGATTTGTTTGAACCATTCCATCATAAAAAGAATGTGTGACTGATCCAAATTGAAATCAAATCAGATGACATAAACTGGTTATTTAAAAATGCTTTTTGACATTTGACAACTAGACAAACAGCTCATGCGGAGCATGTTATCCTTTTGTTAGGATGAATTCAAAAGACTTCTTCGGAAGAAATATTATGATGGAAGGAGTTGGAAAACACCATTAATTGCCTAAGAACAAACTAAACTAAACATTTCGTTTTATATCAGTGGGCCAAGGCACGAAACAGATTCCGTAAACGGTTTAATCGTGACAACAACAAGCCTTACACTGTTGTTGAGTTACTCAACGACACCGGGACGCCGGATATGGTGATGACTAAAGTACCGATGGTACCCCGACATAATGGAAGTGCAACACCACCAGAACCAGCCGTTGAGGATATCAGCAATGGTATACAATGCATTTATTTACTCTTTGTCGTTCTTCTCTGAAGTTTTCAAGCGTATGTCCTTTTTCATACAGAAAGCCAATTATCATCACAGTAATCTCTACACCAGTAACTGTACATATTTCCTTTCTATCGGTTTCCCTTAACCCTTTCCAAAACAACAATTTTTGACTGTCCTAAATTGAAAGAGCTTGCAGACGACATTTCAAAATGTAAAGAAATTGGAAAATAATCCTCTGATAGGGCAGAAAACATTGTGGGAAAAGGAAAAATTGCTCGTTACGAGCATTTTCTCTATTTCCCACAATGTTTTCTAAAGTCGTCTGCAACAAAGTGGTCAAATGTCGTTATTGTTTGGGAAAGGGTTAAACTTTGTCGTTAGCTTATCGCATTCAGGTGTTTTCTTCTTCTTTGGCATAAAAAAGTTCCTGTTAAATAGACGGTGAAAGAAAGATTTTGGTTTTGATCCGAGAAATATTGTGATATATCCATAAAATGTTGAAAACGGTTTAAATTGTAAACATACCAACCTACATCTTCTTAAACCATACTCAGGTACGGACATCCAAACTGTAAACAGGAAGTTTATAGACCGTGATGGGAACGGGGAGCCAGATTATTACCAAGGTACGTGGATGTGTTTATATTATGCTTGACGTGATACGCGGCTAACTGTTTTTCTCCAATTTAACCCTTTACAAAACAGCAAGTTTTCGACTGTCCGAAATTGAAAGAGTTTGCAGACGTTATTTCAAAATGTGATGAAACTGAAAAATGATCTTCTTTTAGGGCAGAAAACATTGTGGAAAAGGGAAAAATTGCTTGTCATGAGTAACTTGTCCTTTTCCCACAATGTTTTCTTAAATCGTCTGCAACAAAGTGGTCAAATGTCGTTATTGTTTGGGAAAGGGTTAACACGTTTTTTTTTAATTTCGAGATATAATTGTCACAAAAGGTGTACGAGTGTAAGAAATCCACATGCATTTTGAGACCATTACCGTTAGATAAAATATAGTCTTCATTTCGGAAGACAACTCGATCAATCTCATTTAAATCAAAACAATGCCTGAAAAAATCCAACATATTCATCATTTGAGCTTCAACCACTTAACTTATTCATATTTTAGTGAGGCTCTTTTTGCTGGGTGTGTTTAACAAGGCAAGACTGAAATATGACATCATCACCAAGGCGCAAGCACCATCGAGGGGAGTAGATACCACAACAGTAGTACAGGAGGATACACTGTCTCTGTCTTCTAGCGTGATCAGTGGTATGTATGTGCAAACGTTTATATTATCAATTACTATAGCGTTTGATGCAAGTGCAGAGTTTATAAGGTAAAATACACAATAAACGACATTTGCGCATGGACATACTTACAAATCTGTATTTAACACATCAAAACAGTCTCAAAATATATCGGTCTCACAAGCGCTGTCCTGGCAGCAACTTAAAATTTGATACCAGACCCTTGGCCCTCCATTGTTTGCAGAGCTTCTAACTCTCATTCAATTTTGTTTCATAATTGGAAATCAAACGCCCGGGGTAATCGGCTAATGTTTCTAACATGTTTAACGAAGTCAATGCTTAATGATTTACTTATCTAACATTCTTGATTTAATAATTTTTGTGTCAGTGGTTTGGAAAGAACGCTGTGTACAGTTAGGACGATCTACCCTGAACATGAATACATGTATAAGTCGCCGTCATGTGACATAATCACTGTTGAAAACGTTGGAGAACTCAAACCCGCACCTAATGTTCTATTCCAGCGCTAGCAGAGGCTGCAGTTTCGGAATCCCTGAACAAGATTGTCACAGAACAAAACGGGAACCAGTCGGCTAGAACTGAGATTGCCGCACCAAGGACCGTCAGTGAAGTGCTGGGTAGGTTTATGTAAGCTTTGAATTGAAGTCTTGTATATGTTTCTCAGTATCTGGACGTGCAGTCGCTCATAGTGGTATGCAGTTGATCTAAAAGCAGCCGGACGTATCTGACAACTTTGTATGCGACTGTTCATCTAAAATACTGCGAATCATTAATCGGTAGCTACCTTTTTCAGTTAACACTATTCGTTAAGATTCAGTGTCGCATTAGACCGTTTCAAATTTCTTTTAATTTTTCGACGAATAGATTGTTATGTCGATCTCTTTTGTTTTCTAATGTGACGACATTGGAATCTCATATCATAATTAACCCTTTTCCAGACAATAACAACAGTTCACCAGTTTATTGCAGACGACTCTGGAAAACATTGTGGGAAAGGAAGAAATTGCTCGTGACGAACAGTTTCTCCTTTTCTCTCTCAATGATTTCGATCCTTTCAGAAGGTTATTTTTCAATTTCATCACATTTTGAAATGTTGTCTGCAAACTCTTTCAATTTGGGACAGTCGACAAATTGGCGTTTGGTAAAGGGTTAGTAGAGAAACGCAGTTCATCACCTTTTCAACAAAGGAATTCTGAGTAGCATAATTATGAATTTGAGTTGTCCCGACCTGAGCAATTTCAAATCATTCTACAATGACCATTTGCTGAGATGGTCACATATTTTCTCATTGCAGAAAGAAGGCATGTGCATGTTTTAAAAGTCTTATTTTTTTGCGTAAGTCTATGACTGTTTGACAATTTCAAGTTACCGTTTTATTTCCAGAAAACCTCCACATTGACCCAAACATTGGTAACATGGAACCAACATTTTCAAGCCTACCTCCGTAAGTTGTCCAGTATGGTTAACTTAATATTTGCTTTGGTTTTAAAGATGGTTGTTCACAGAAAAACGAAAGTTTGAGAGTCAAAATAGAAAGTCGCTGAAACAACATAGTTTTTGTGTTGTTGTTTGATACACAGTTTAAAGCAGATATTGAGAGAATGATTAATTTAGGAAGCGTCAATTGTTCTTTTCATTTACATTTCATATGCGGTAGATCACAAATGCAATGTCACGCTATTGGATTAAAATACATAAAGAATAAAAAACGACTTAATTTTGCTAGTCTTCGGTGCGTACCATATAATAGGACAGCTGTTGTGTAGTTTTAAAGAAATGCACCGAAAGTAATAAAGAGTAATTAGATTTTGAATATTTGCGATGGCGTAGTGGCTAGCGTCAGTTTATAATTATATTTATAGTAAGTTACTGAAACAGGTCCCATATAGGTCCTCTTCGTCAGTGCCGTACCAACATTTTTCAGTTTTTAATGGCTTTCCTGGATGCACCAGTACTAGGCTAGGGATCTGAAGTGACTTGCCAAAGGCCACTCCCACGATACCAGAGGTATCAGGGGTGCTCAAACCCGGGACCCTCGAGTTCTGAGTCTGCCACCTTAACCTCTGAGCAACGCAGGACCCTTTAAGATAGAAAAATTCGGCTCTGCTACTCAATAACGGCCGATTATTTCATCTTGCAGTGTCTTAAAGTAGAATACCCATAATCCGCCATTTTGACTAATTCTTTCGTCGGATGACTTCGGTCGTTCTCGGTATACACGTTCTTAGACCAAACATACCGACATACATATGGGGGTAAGGTAAAAAGAATTGCAGATCTTTTACGTTCGTGCGTACATGTAAGCCAAGCTACGCATCTGTCAGCTTATACTAGTAGTTAGAGCTACAAACAACCCGTACAATCAATGTATAACCGCTGAATGGAGCATCCGATATAGATGCATTTTTGCTAGAACACTTTCGTTCAAACTCAATTCAAATAAATATGCGAAGTTAACCGTGTTATTCATATCTAGTTTCTGACGGCAGCGCCTTTTTCTATTTTCAGATGCTCGCCCTAAATACCAAGAACAGATTGTTTTGGACATTTTTATTGTTATGTATTGTTTGTTTGAAGTTTAATTTATTGCAAATCATTTTGAATTGTTGCATCAATTTTGTGATAAATTTATAGGAATTCATTTAAACACCGAAAAAAGATAACAAATGGTAATAAAATGAGTTATTTCGATAAAGCGGATCGTTGATTTCCTTATTTCGACCAGTCTTTAACAAACCGTAATGGACTAAAGAAACCAGGCGCGTTGCCAAGTAACTAAAGCTTTGACACTGTTTTAGCATGCATTTCCATATGTAGAATTGTAAAAAATATAAGGATAATAAAAAGAAATGGATTGAAAGATGAATCAGATTTACCATAAAAAATGTGTACAATGAAAACCCACAAGTACACGATTGCAGCAAAACTGATGTAATACCCATATATAAACTAAATACAACGTTAACGCTTAAAGATATTCTGAAATTTTATTATGAAAACGTATGATCGGGAGAATTTCCATCGTCAACTTCTTTTTCTTCTAAACCCAAGGTGTAGAGACTTATCAGAATCGTATTCTGAAGATTCATCCGTTGACTACCCTCAAAATCTGGTTTATCTATGTGCAAAACGTGCATATGCATGGTCTACAACACGTATGCTTGGATATAGACCCCTGTGCACTTTGTCAATCTCTTCCTTAAAATTCTACCAAACTGACAGACCGAGGTTCATTAATGGATGTTCTTGCCCGCATACTGCTTCATTAAATTCAGCCCGAGTAAGAACGCACATTGTATAGGCTAAATGGGGAAAAAAAGAGCTCACTCACTTTAACTTATTGAGGAGTTCGACAATCAGACGTTCGAAGTACAGATATTCTGCTGTATTCTGTATTCAATTTTTCTGTCATATTGTGTCTCTTGTAACATTATTCCCATTTATTTCACAAGATTCCCTAAATCCAAACCAGTACCGTTCCCGGTGTAATGCCATTGCAATTATGAGGATTGCCATGTTTTTTTTCTATTATGTATAGGTTTTACATCCCGTCAATACTAGTCAAGTTATATTGTGATGCCCGGTTCAGAATGATGGAAGAAGACCCTAATCTTGACAAGTCAGGACGGGTAAAACCATCTATAATCCGTAGGTAACAACTACTTCTCATAAAAATTCAAACGCGTCATTTGGACTAGAAATAACGCAAAGAGTGGCCAAGTGATATTATCAAGTTTTGTACGCTAACCACTTGGCCACGGAGGGAGTACCATGGACGTAAGTCACTACTTCCATCACTCTTTGGTATGACCTAGCCCAGGTGTCAAACCCACAACCTCCCGTTCCACAAGTGTGGTCTCACGTCGGAGACACTTAGATGCAGGGCGCCATACAAAACTCCGAATACGCAGCTGGTGGATACATGTACTTATTGTCATGTAAAACTCCGAATACACAGCTGGTGGATACATGTACTTATTGTCATGTAAAACTCCGAATACACAGCTGGTGGATACATGTACTTATTGTCATGTAAAACTCCGAATACACAGCTGGTGGATACATGTACTTATTGTCATGTAAAACTCCGAATACACAGCTGGTGGATACATGTACTTATTATCATGTAAAACTCCGAATACACAGCTGGTGGATACATGTACTTATTGTCATGTAAAACTCCGAATACACAGCTGGTGGATACATGTACTTATTATCATGTAAAACTCCGAATACACAGCTGGTGGATACATGTACTTATTATCATGTAAAACTCCGAATACACAGCTGGTGGATACATGTACTTATTGTCATGTAAAACTCCGAATACACAGCTGGTGGATACATGTACTTATTGTCATGTAAACTCGAATACACAGCTGGTGGATACATGTACTTATTGTCATGTAAAACTCCGAATACACAGCTGGTGGATACATGTACTTATTGTCATGTAAAACTCCGAATACACAGCTGGTGGATACATGTATTTATTGTCATGTAAAACTCCGAATACACAGCTGGTGGATACATGTACTTATAATCATGTAAAACTCCGAATACACAGCTGGTGGATACATGTACTTATTGTCATGTAAAACTCCGAATACACAGCTGGTGGATACATGTATTTATTGTCATGTAAAACTCCGAATACACAGCTGGTGGATACATGTACTTATTGTCATGTAAAACTCCGAATACACAGCTGGTGGATACATGTATTTATTGTCATGTAAAACTCCGAATACACAGCTGGTGGATACATGTACTTATAATCATGTAAAACTCCGAATACACAGCTGGTGGATACATGTACTTATTGTCATGTAAAACTCCGAATACACAGCTGGTGGATACATGTACTTATTGTCATGTAAAACTCCGAATACACAGCTGGTGGATACATGTATTTATTGTCATGTAAAACTCCGAATACACAGCTGGTGGATACATGTACTTATAATCATGTAAAACTCCGAATACACAGCTGGTGGATACATGTACTTATAATCATGTAAAACTCCGAATACACAGCTGGTGGATACATGTATTTATTGTCATGTAAAACTCCGAATACACAGCTGGTGGATACATGTACTTATTGTCATGTAAAACTCCGAATACACAGCTGGTGGATACATGTATTTATTGTCATGTAAAACTCCGAATACACAGCTGGTGGATACATGTACTTATTATCATGTAAAACTCCGAATACACAGCTGGTGGATACATGTACTTATTGTCATGTAAAACTCCAAATACACAGCTGGTGGATACATGTACTTATTGTCATGTAAAACTCCGAATACACAGCTGGTGGATACATGTACTTATAATCATGTAAAACTCCGAATACACAGCTGGTGGATACATGTACTTATAATCATGTAAAACTCCGAATACACAGCTGGTGGATACATGTACTTATTGTCATGTAAAACTCCGAATACACAGCTGGTGGATACATGTACTTATTATCATGTAAAACTCCGAATACACAGCTGGTGGATACATGTATTTATTGTCATGTAAAACTCCGAATACACAGCTGGTGGATACATGTACTTATTGTCATGTAAAACTCCGAATACACAGCTGGTGGATACATGTACTTATTGTCATGTAAAACTCCGAATACACAGCTGGTGGATACATGTACTTATAATCATGTAAAACTCCGAATACACAGCTGGTGGATACATGTACTTATAATCATGTAAAACTCCGAATACACAGCTGGTGGATACATGTATTTATTGTCATGTAAAACTCCGAATACACAGCTGGTGGATACATGTACTTATTGTCATGTAAAACTCCGAATACACAGCTGGTGGATACATGTACTTATTGTCATGTAAAACTCCGAATACACAGCTGGTGGATACATGTATTTATTGTCATGTAAAACTCCGAATACACAGCTGGTGGATACATGTACTTATTGTCATGTAAAACTCCGAATACACAGCTGGTGGATACATGTACTTATTATCAGGATTGAAGATTACTCTTGGTAAAGATTTCATTTCTTCTGTAGTGAACCCGTTACCCGATTTGGAAATAATTGACTGGTCGAAATTAAAAAACCAAAACATTTTCATAATGAGATTACATGCTCATAGGAAACAACTTTTTCATTTGTCACAATGTTCACCCTTTCTTCAATAAGGGAAGAAAGGACTGATTTATTGATCATGTTGTATTTCATGGAAATTTCATACTAAATAACAGACATTTACATGGAAATTGATTGTTTTTTAAGACCTTTGGTAGATATGGAATAGGGAGCATTTTAGCAAAAGTTTTAATTGCTCTTATGAGAAATTTGACTTATGTGGCGTTAGGTTATTTTAACCATCTACTGTAGAGATGATTACACAGAGATTATAAAGGGAAAATGATTAAGAGACGTTATTTTCAATGTCTTTATTTGGCACACGTTAAAACATATTGCCTGCCCCAATACACGATTTCCTGCCTCAATACACGACCCTGGGTCACTAAGCACCTTTAAAAACTGACCATATACATAAAGATACAAAAACATAATAACATAAATTGACTACATCAAACAATAAAGAGACTATCAATGAAACTAAACTAATCATGTACAAAACGGTGATGAAGTCAACAAGTTTTTACTCAGTAGAATGACTTTCTATTCACTTTTTAATGCATTTTGAGTCCTGTAAAAAGTGGAATTGAAAAATCACTAAAAAAAAACTCATCAAAAATGTAATACTTATTGTTTTGACTTATGGACTTAAAAATGAAGAGTTTCCCTGTCAATGGGAAAAAATAGCATTGAAATCAGGATAAATGATTTATCTACACATACATACAATAGAATCACATAAAGACTTAACAGAATTTACCCATGAGGTATTTTTCTATTACTCTTGGACCCTACTTTTTCAAATAAGTCAAAAAGAATTTCTTCTTACTTTCCCAAATTATCTGATTCTCGGCTTTGCTAATGGTATTAAACCTTGGCATAATATAATGGTGACAGACATCAAATAACAGATATGGCATATTTCAAATACCAGCAGTGGATGGCACAGTGACAGAGTATATTTTCATTCATTTCATGGGGTTTAGGTAGGGTTAACAAGTTTTCAGTTGATCACCGCTGATCAATTATGTTCATGTGGGAAAGCAGTCGGCGGTTTGGAAAAAATATGCAGTACTGGTGGGGAAATATCAGGTGTGCTGACCTTTGCAATTTGACTAAAATACTTGACATTGAGCTCAAATCCAACCATCCAACCAATTGAAATATCATTTAAACAAGGGAAGTACATGCAATTGAAAAACATGCACAATGGACAACTTCGTAATAGAAAGAAATAGGTTTCAGATCTAGAAAAGATGCTTATTTCACATACAAGATTCTATATTTCTTCACAAAACCCAACAATTTGGGTATTCAAGGAGTTACCCTAAAATAAGGATCTTATTCACACTGTTTGTACAAGACTCAATTGTGATTCAATCTCCCCCATTGAAAATAGCCTAAAATAGTGTGAATTTACGAAACAACTCATTAGAATACTGAGCTACTCAATTATTCCTTATCCTTATTCCCTAATACTGAATTATATTATTGCAATACACATCTAGTTTGACGTTTTCTTTACAATATTGATATTGCATAATTGGGACAAAAGTCAAGCAAGTTCTTTTTTCTGCCACAATGGTTTCTATATGAAGGCCTCAAAGGGAGTGCATTCATGTGGGGCCACGGCAATGTTATTAACTGTTTAATGTTAAATGGCTTACGCTTACTCATCACTTTAATAAACCTATTCATTTCATTGATTATTTACTTAAAACCATCTCTTAACCAAACACTTAATACATACAATATGTTTTTGTCTATATGCAGGTAAAATTATAACAAGAGAACAAATGTTCCTTAAAAGAATTGAATTTCAAGGTATCTTTCACTTTAACTGAAAACATTTGATGAATATTTCTTTAATTTGAAGCAGTCAGAAATGTCCAAGCTGAAAATATAATTATATTGTTCATAACCGTTTTAATGTAAAACACTATTCTATAGATAGATATTTTAAAGCTTTGACCCCGTATTTGTTTGTGAGATCTTTCTGGAATTCTACTTTCAACGTCTTCAAACACCTGAAAACAAACAAAACATGAAACATTAATCCACAACATGAGCACAAGACTAATATACTGGCCCCATCTCTCCAAAATACTTAAGTTGATTAATGAACTTATATCCAATATCTGACTTAAACTCAGACTTAAGGTAAGCACATTTTTCATAATAAATAACAATTCACAAATAAATAACAGACTTATCTTAAGATAACATAATCAATTCAAGATGAGTTTGGTAATTTGAGGAAGCTAAGAGCTTTCACAAATCGAAGTAAGCTGCTCAAATATGGCGGACTTGGTGAGATGCTTGAGGCGCTATTGGCATATTTGTCAAAGAGGTGTTGGACAACTTTTTCTGACCAATACAAACCTTAAAAGTGCTTTCTAGGGAGATTTGTGGGCAGTACCAGTTTCAGCCAGAATCCATTAATATCCTTGTTGATATCCTAGTTGCAAGGTTGGATTCACCTGAGTTAATAAGAACTAATCCTCAAAGTGAAATGAGTGTGGCAGTAAGAGGAACCTGTCCATTGTGGGTCAATATACCTTTTGTCATGGTGGTTTCTCTTTACCAATTTATCTAAATATGAACAGTTTGCATGATGTAGATCTCAAAGGCCATGTCGCACCTTAGGATTAGCAGTTTTCAAGAAATCAATTTTTAACTTCCAAATTTCCTCACATCTATGAACAAAACAAACACCTTTTAACTGCGAATATGATGGAAAAGTCATAGCAGTGATATTTTTTTCCAACAAAGAAAACACTGGTAAGCCCTATCAATATACCCAAGGATGCAAAACACATAAAGGTCAGCTCTATAGACCTACCTTCTATAAACACTACTTGATCTAAACTTGGCTATATCAAAACTCGGTGCATGCGGCATATGTATCATAAAAGCCAAGGGCAGTACAACAAATTCATATCTGAAATGAGAGCAGTGAAGAGTTATACTTCATTAAATACATTCCATGAATCAAATGTATTCTTACAATTTCCCTAGAATACATGCCACTTATTCTGTATTCTGTCTGTTTGTCTATATGTATTCAATTCGTCTACTTCTGACTTAACAACTATATCAACCTTTGAGGGCATTGTGACAAAGGGAGTATTAGCTCGCTGTAGGCGAATTCTACTTTTCTCTCATTATTTTCACACCGTTTTTCATAGGGTTGTCTTATATATTTGTATACATATGTTCGATATGCCTGCTACAGACCTCTTGAAACAGAAAATACTTAATTCCAAATTGCATGTTTATGCTTTTTAATAATCATGTAACATATATATCAGGGAAATATTGTAAAAAATATGTTTGTATTATGGGCCGGAGGCCTCATATATTGTGAATAAATCATTTGAAAGCATTTTCTTTTCTACAGAAGCAAGTGAAAAATTAAGGAATAGCTCAAAATTAGTCATTTATCCATGTGTAACTATGGTTTCAACAAAACAATCAAAGACATTCTTTTTCATTTCTTTATTGTTGTCTTCATAGGCTCTTTTGTTTAAGCAGTCACAGAGTTCCATTTGAGGGATAATAAATGATATTCAGTTAGACATAGACAGCATCTTCAATATTTATAGGAATAACAGGAGTTTGGTTACTATGATGCATTTTTCCACCTTTTCTTGGACATCTTATGTTTTAAATGAAAAACTATCAAGTCTTTGAAGTTAATGTCTTTAAAGATAATAATAAACTCATTAACACTTTAATTTTTCAAAATGATTGACAGTAATATATAATGTGAATAAAATATGTTTAAACTAAAACATTATCAAAGAACTTATTCTGTACATGTATATCAGACATACTCTTTGGCATCCAGTAAAATGCTTTTCTGATGATTGCTGTAAAATCATATCACTGTAATATATATACACCATATAAACAAAACATGTTTAAACTTAAACATCATAAAAGAACTTTCTCTGTCCATATCACACATTTCTTTAAATATAGTTTTTTTCATTGCGCCAACATTATTTCAGTTATGTTGCAATGCTACGTTCATAATGATGGGAGAAGATCCCAAAACCTAACTGTTTAACTAATCCTAACTAATTGGCACAGAACCATCAGCATTCCAAAATCCCACTGGGGATCTATCTCTCATGAAAATCCAAGTGCAGTCAATGGGATTTGAATCTAGATAGAGAGGGGCCATTTGATTTCAAGTTCTGTATTCTAACCACTAGGCCACAGGGCTCCTGTTCAAACTATCACTCCAGTTCAAAAATAATCAACAATGAATGCTTTCTAGGGTAAATTCCACAGGCTATTGTTCTTCACACAATTAAACTATTTACCAGAATAAGCGCTTATCCATTTGTGATACACTCAGGAAAACCTACCCTTCAGCGTCCAACTGCATGATGTGGGAGACTTTGTTCCAGCCAAAGCCCACAAATCGTTGATCAAACAGCGGAATATCTTTCCTCACCGCCACGTAAGGCTCGTAGTCCTTCTCCCACTTCACTGTGTACGGGTCTGTGGCGTTCCTCCATTTCTCATAGTCGGTGGCACTGTGACCTTTAGGCCATACATGGAACCTGTTTAAGAATGTAGACTGGTGAGGTTTTTAACAATAAAAAAAATTTTGCTTTTGAAGGCAGATGGTCATGGTGTTATAGTTATTTTTCTGACAAAGGGTAAATTCTTTAACTTTAAATGTATTTATATCTGTAGATAGTGTTTTTTGATAATTATTCTGTTTCTATTCTTGGCATTTGAAATTTTACACACTTTGGCATATTTAATGACACAGTATTCCTCAGATGTAAGCTGAAAAATATATTGTCTGTTGAGTGAACTATCTTGTTTGTTGAGTGAACGTGCAATTTTCATCAAAGTGAACATACGATTTAGTTTCAAAAGTGTTTGTTATTTTGTGATGGGTGGCTTATAATAAATAAGACGAATAACCCAAGCTTTACTACACAACATAATTGAGTAATTCTTATAAAGTCTTAATTCATTCATCTCTCATCATCACTGATTAAATTGTTCACATGGGAAAGCAGTCAATGGATTATAAAGTTTATTATCCAGTGTTGGTGAGAAAAATTATCTACAAAGCCAAAAGATAGGCTAACCAAACATGGGTATCTAACTGAAATACCATTGAAAATGGCTTTCATCTCAAATCTGACATACAGTAAGGGAGTTTTAATTGGATTGGTTTAGTTACCTGAATGTAAATAACTCTCTATCATCAAGTAAAGCTAATAACTCTGGCTTGGTGGGTGGAAAAGTAAACCTATATCTTTGGGTCTCAAAAGCTGGTACTACTAGTGCCTGAAAATATAAAATATTGGTAAACAAAATTTGTTGATTTTTGCTGTTTTAAAAAAAATGCCTGGATCTTAATCAGTGCTACATCCTTTAATCTAAAATTATCTTTTCTTTTCTCTCTCGATTCATGTGATAAATAGTTTTCATTATACATATGTGAATGATCATAAACTGTATTGTTTGTGTCAATAAAATTATTTCTGTTCTCTTCTGTTCTAATATCATTCCTGTTACTCTAAACATCAGTGAGGGATGCCATTATCATTGTTATTTTTTTTTTCCTTAAAAAGATATTTTCTAAACGGTTATGAATGGTATTGGAAAGCTGTCAATAATCTAGCCTTATATTACTTTGCAGATCTTTATTGTCATTTTACCTTACCTTTTTCTGATTTCTCATATCAGCCATAGCAACGGCTTTCATTAGATAACCGTACAGTCCGTACATTGGTAGGAAGTCAATATCGGACAAAAACATGAAATCTGTCTGAACTTGTTGTATGGCCACATTCCTCAGATAGTTCACTGGGTAGAATTGCTGTAAAACATTTAAATGCATGTTAGTAGGTTTATGCCTTTCTCAATATTTATCAATTAATTTTCATGGGTTTTAGATTGCATTACATTATTTCAGTTTGGGTGCCATACCTGGCTCATTGTGAAGGAGGAAGACCCCAAACTTGACTGCATACGAGGGCTTGTCAAGCGGGGTAGAACAATGAGCATTCCGTAAGTCAGTCAGGCAACCAACTCTCAACTGAGTCAGCAGGTTAAATTGCTCCTAAAGAGCAATTTCTCTTGTTGTCACAATAGCTTCTACCAAATATCACAAAAAAAGAAGCTTTCATAATGGTCGTTAATTTCATTTTGGACAAATCCAAAGCTTCCATATGAGGTTTTGTGGGTTGGTCAAATTGATTTCCTATGTAATTGATCTAGATGATAAGATCTAATTAAACTTGTTGCCCAGAAAGGTCTGGTCAAGTTAGAAGCATTCCTCAATTCTACCTCTCATCAAATCCAAATGTCACCATCTGGATTTCAACCCATGCAAAGAGGACCCATGTGCTTTTAACTACTGTGATCTAACCACTGGGCCACAAAGGTCCCTCCAGTACTCAGAATGATATGAAAGAGACTGATCCTACCATTTGCTTTTTGTGGTCATTGGTGAAAAATGCTGCAAATATCAAACCTACAACTTCCAATGCTAGCTTAACAGACTTACCCCATCCTTGTAGACCACATGGTACGCAATATTCTGTCTCTTCATCAACGTCTCGGATCCCAGCGCATATCTCAGGAACTGCTGGGCCTCAGCATCAGACATGTAAAGGGCTAAACTGATAGGCCCCTCCCAGTGCTTGCAGATTGTCTCTAACACCTAATTGTTCAATAAGTTAGAAAGCATATTAATTTTTTATTAATCCATGACGCAATAACAATACATGTACCTTGCTTTAATTCATCAGCAATCAAGCTCTTGCAAAACAATCATGACAGCAGGTTTAAAATAGCTAAATCTAGCAGTTTATTATTTGTCACAATGATTTCTACCTAATATCATGAACAAAATATTTTTTTTTTTCATGCTCTTTATTCTTATCTGCTATTGCCTTGAATTCGAAGGAGTCAAAAATCCCATATCAGGGAATGGATAAGAGTATCTTATATATTTCAGAAAAAGCCTTAGATATATATCCCATAAAATGTGAGATTTATGTCTTAAAAATTGGCGTGAAAAAATAACTTGATCAGATATATTAGTAATTCTTTACCAATTACTCAAAATTGATTGTTACAAATCTCTTTCCTTTAGCTGCAAAGGTTGTATCTAATTCTAAAAACTCAAAAATAGTTACTTTATAAAACCAAGCTTCTCCTGATTGTTAAATATCATGTTTGACTGAATTAATCACTGCCATCATATATGACATGACCCCATAAAAAACCATATGAATTGTAACATGCAATACAATTCACAATATAATACTACATGAATTGTCACGTGGAATGTATCATGGGGCATCAAGTCAACAAAGAAACGAGTGCAAGATATTTATTTTGTAAGAAATGGAAAAGACATAATAACTTGTAAAGATAGTTCTTCCTTTAAACTGATAATGTCTCTTATGATGGTAATATGGTAAATATAAATACTAAAATCATTAAGAACAAAAAATGAAGTTTGTAGCTGACTTGGATATGTCCAAAAATGGGCTAAAATTAGGCATAAAAAATTAAAAAAGGCAGTATGGTGTTAAACACTGTGTTAGGTTACGGCTTTCCTGTATCCACCAGTACTAGGCTAGGTCTCTAATGTGACTTGCCAAAGGACACTCCCATCAAACTCATGAAGGCAATGTTTATCTAGAAAAGGGAGGAAATTCCTGTAAGAAGTTTGCCAATATACCTGTAGTCTATCCATACTAAGTTGTGCGACCAGCGTGACATCCCACTCAACAGGCGTGTAGTTATAACTGAGGTAGAACAGGTGGGTTCTGTGGGCAATCACTTTCTCTCGACGAAAATCATAGCATTCATCATCTTCATTTATAGCATTAATCTGACAAAAAAGAAATTATAAGAACATTTAGTGTATACAAAGGCCAATTTAGTGTCTGTATAGATAAACCATTCTGTGATATGGGAATTTGTTAAAGGTGCAAATTGAATGCAACCTAATGTTCTTGCAATGGAACGTTTCTGCAAATTAGGTGTTGTATATGACAATGAGTATTTGAGACCAGACAGCCCAGACTCAATTACTAATGGTCTCTTATTATTTCTATATTAAGTGGCCTTAGAAAAGACACAATTGCCCAGCTTAATACCGGTAGATTACTTTAAGGTTGTTCAACCTTGATGAAAAACTTATATTTGCTTTGGTTAAAGAATAAATTGAAATGTAAATTATAAAAGTATATGTCATTCCAAAAGTATTCACAAATCAACTTTTCCGATTTTGTCTTATTTTGAGTTTATATTTACAAAATAAATAGCAATGAATTCTAATATCAAGTCCATTGAAAATACCTACCCTTATTTATGTTAAATCTTTGTGTTTGTTATTTTGACTTTTCTACAAGTTCTCCATCCGTAATGGAATACCTTAAGAACATGAATTACTGTTGTCATGATATAATGGACAGGTACAATTTCTGATGGTCGCTTATCATTTCTTTGTAAAGTGGCCTAAGACAAGACACAGTTTCCTAGCCAATTATGGATAGACTAATCAAGGAGCATGAACACTTATTGTCTTTATAAAACTAAAAAATTGTTGAAAACCACAATATACCACCAATGAAAAAAACCTTACTTGTTCTTGTACAGTATTAACACTGCCTGTGGACCCACAACCAAAGAGCTCCCGTCTTAGTAAGTTGCCGTCATACTCCAGAAACGTGAGGTACAGGTTGCGGAAAAATTCTACATGTTTGTTCTTCACCATCAGCTTCTTAGGGGAGTTGAAGTGTATCACCTGCAAACAGACAATGTGTCCATTGTTCTAAATAAAAACAGGCTGCAGGGAAAAATGACTGCTTCGAATTCGCGAAGATGTCAAGAACCCCTCCTTGAAGTGGCCTGTGCAGATTTTATTTTGGTCTGTACAACCAATTTTTATTGAGAACACTGTGTGTCATCAAACACTTATGTATGGTAATCATATGTTGTAAATGGGTGAACATAACCTGTACATCATATTAGATGGTATCCCATAATACCTTACTTTGAAGCACCTGCTGTAGAAGTCTTTGTAAACCACTGTGATTAAAGGATAAATTTGTCCTAATAAGCAATGCAGTCTTTATTTCAATACATCCATCCCATAATATAATAAAATGTATCTTATCAATGTGATTTTGAAACTGAAATACTATGGAAAAAAGCGTATAATTGCAACCCAACGAACAAACCAACCAACCAGCTGTGTTTACCTTAAGATCGGACACCTCTGTATAGCACAGTTCACTGCGAGTGTTATCACTGATCTGTACATTCCACTGACACGGTAGAGTCTTTACAAGGTATGGGTGCTGCTTGAGGACAGAGTTTATGATATCCTGTATGTGGAACAATAATGCATCATTTAACTCATTGAACCTGAGGTCAAAATTAAAGTATTAAAGTATTACCCTACCTATCTTCTTAATATTACCCTACCTATCTTCTTAAATGCCTCTCTGAACTCTGAATTAATGTCGCTATCTCATGACTATATTCTTAATCAAAGCACTGAAAGGCACAAGAGCTTGTTTCAATTGTTCTTAACTGAAAACAGAGGTTTTCAGTAAGTTAATAATAAAGTACATGTAATTGAAAATTGTCAAACTTTTAATGTTAGTTACTCAAAGAACACAATCTGTTAAATACCCTTTAATGGGAAATGCACTTATTTGAAATGTCTCTGAATCTGATGATTAACCACACAATTGGATTACAGTTTTTGGAATATAGCCTTTATTCTGAAAAGATTTGATTGAAAACCCAAATCATTGTGTTGGAGGAAGACATGACATCATTCACAAGGGAAGTGTATGGCTAATCTGAAATTCTGTTTGAAGAACTAGGCATAGCCGTACCACTCAAAGGCTTCATTTTCTTTAATTGAGAAGAGGTGGTTTTGATATTAGTAAAATTGTAACTTAACCCTTAGAATGCTGGATAATTGTCTAAAAATAGATTTTTGTAACATCTGCTTTCCAAAACCTTACATGTCTGCTAAATTTTGTTGAGATAAAGATACCAAGCATAGCAATCAGGATAGATCACAGGCCAGTCACCTGGCAAATTGGCAGCTGGCCTGGATCCAACCTGTTTGCATAAGCATAAAGTCATTATAAGGGTTAAATTGCTGAAAAGAAAACCAAGACGCTGTTGCAACGAATGACTGGGGAAAAACTGCAAGATCTTAAGTTCTAAGATGGGAAAGAATACTTTACAAGGAGCTACTATCCAACAAAAAAAGCCCTTCAATTCATACTTGATCAGCCAAGGAAGTTGATAACATCGTCATCAACTCTTTTTCTGCTATCTCTCTCCACATGGTCATCCAGTCAATCTGACGTAATATCCCCAAATTCATGAGAATCACTCCTGTGTTGAATCCACGACCCTGTTAAAAGAAAAGAAGAAAAAGATAGAAACATCTTTTAGAAACAAGCATAATGCACTCAGTTTTCTTGGGGTGTTTTTTTCTCCAATTACTGTCAATAGTGTTTTTGTTATTTCTAGATTGGTGAATTACAGTCACTTCTAGAGTGTTGCCTGTAAGCAATTTCAAAATGAGACAATAAAGAAAGATTTGCCAGGTTTAGTGTTCATAGTATAAACATGTGCAGTTTACATGTGTAGTAGAATTCCTTGTCCTTTACTACCTCTTTCCTTTGTATATTTATATTACACAGGACATACAGCAGAAGGTTAAAGAAACCTTTGTGACAAAAGGAGACATTTATAAATATAGCTCCTTATGTCACAACAGTTTCTTCTAGTAATTCCAGAGGGAATGTTTATTTTCATACATAAATTGTTGTCAGCTCTTGCATTTAATTTGGACTGATTATAAAATGCTCAATAAGATAAAGGAAAAAAGATGCACTTACAAGAGCTGGCCAAGGCTGATGATTCTTCCATATTTTCCCTAAATACCAGTCACTCTGGTTTTCAACCAAGCCCAAAGCCTGAAATAAAGAGGCAATTTATTGGTCTGACTTCAACCAAATTATTGGATGTAGAGATAATTTTATAATCAGACTTCAATTAAGTCTGAAATGTCAGACTTCAACTTAGTCTGAAATGTAGATATAAAAGTAATGGTTGGATTTCATCTGTAGAGTAAACTTTATCAAAACAGTTCAAACAATGAACTGGGAAAAAAGCGTTTGTGTTCGCTACAAATCCATTTCAAAATGTACTACAATTCATTATTCATTATGGCTGCATGGAACAATTATTTACCTTTTTAAAGGTATTTGACATGTTTGACATAGTGTCGGGTATTGTTTGGATCTCTTAAGTATGATTTTGGCAAAAGCGAATTTGATCTATCAACTTGGAAAGGGATTAAATGCATCAATCAAGAAAGAATAATGCCTTTTTTGAAAGCATAAAACAGAGTTTCTGTGTTTATTTTTCTATAAGAAAAAGCAGTGCTTTCTACTAGGGGGTGTGACAAGTTCTGACATGTCCTTATGAGAGCAGAGACCGTATATGTATAATTTCAAGTCATCAGCTCTAACTGCTACTCGACAATGAGAACCCTTGAACAAAATGTTTTACAAGATATGTAAACATTACCTCTTGTGACAACACGCTGAATATCTTCCAAAGGCTTGCAATATCTGTGGCAAAGATGATATCTGTGTCCAGCACAATCACCTGGCAAACAGTGTGAGAAAAATAGAAAAGTCTCACTAATATTCAACCATTTTTTTATTGGATTTCAAGAAAAGTACAATTTGACAGCATTGTAAGACAAAAATTCCTAAGTTATCAAAAAAATGGTTTCTTAAAAAAATGAGAAAAAGTGTGGCACAAGAAATTGATCAGCATGAGACAATTTTCCTTTTGTCACAATTTCTTCTGAAATATTCTGCGTAAAAATAAGAATAATTAATGAAAATATCATAATAACCCTAGTGCCCCATTTATTTTTCCAGTTATTTATGTTTTGCCATTATTAACAATATTTCCCACTTAAAAACAATGTTTTCATGTATTCACAATGTTTTCTACTCTTAAAAAAAAAATTCTACTCCTTCAAAATGTTTCTTACTTATCAAATAGCAAACAGTGAAAAAATACCCCAATACATATCACTTTTGAGATTCTTACCAAAGCCTTTTCAATAATGTGGCAAAGTCAGGATATGTTCATATTGTGTAACCTTAACTTTTGAATGAAAGATTTCTACTGAATTTGAAAACAGAACGGCTATTTGTAAATCTTAAGGAAAGTCATCTCCTATGCATGTACTTTCAATTAAAGATTGGTAATAAAACTCCTAGTTCTTGAAATACTGCATATAAAAAAAACTTTGGTTCCCACCTTAATTAAGAACTCTACCATTGACTAACAATGTTCAATGAACTTACCTTTTGTAGATATTTTGGCAGTATTTTTGGTAGAACTAATTTCATCAGACCAAAGATGCCTGAGTAATGTTTGTTTGGGATCCACGAAACCTCGGACTTCATTGCATCCGCCATATAAAAACTTACATCAACTGTCAAGGAAAGAGCACAATTATTGATGAAACAAAATAAATGTCCATTAATTATTTCTCAAAAGACACTTGTATCAATTGACATGAAAAAAGAGCACAATTAATGAATCAATTAACCATCCATCACTTATTCCACGAAACAATAAATAGGTAAAAATACTTTACAAGTCATAATGAAAGATGCAGCAGTTTCTTGATACTAAAAATATTCCCCATGTTTGTTTCATTAGTCAGTATCTATGAAGAAATGATTCTAATAGCAACTTGTTTATTTGAATAGTTACGCTTAGAGATAGAAACTCTATTCTTGCATGACTTTTACATTGCATCAACATTTTTTCAATTGTGTTGCAATGTCTGGTTCATAACGATGGAGGAAGAACCAAAACTTGATAGCCAATGAGGGCTGGTTTAGCCAGGTAGGACCCTCAGCCTTCCAAAAGTCAACCAGAAACCTTCCTCTCATATAATTTCAAATGCCGTCACCTGGATATGAACACATGCGAAGAGGGGACATGTGACTTCAAGTGTTTAACTCTAACCAATAGGCCACGGAGGCCCCTGCTAAATTCTTATAAACACACATCACTTTAAAGTTTGACGCTAACTGAATGAAGATGAATATATTTAATTTGACCCTTATAGGAAGTAATGTTTGGGACTCCTTCAAGTAAATCTGAGTCAGACATTGCAATAAAACTAAAATACAGGTATTATTAAGATGGAGCAAATACCGGTCGAATCCTGTCAATAAGAAGCAAAACTTTGTTAAAATAAACAAAATAAACCCTATATATTCTTACCCTGATTCAAGTTCCAAGAAGCAAAAAGGTGTTCCAAGATAGGTTTGGCTGCCTCGTCAGAAATGAAGTGAAAGTGGAGTGGGTTTTTCCGGTAAAATAATGTACTTTTCACAAGTGTCACAACGTCTCGAGTTGCATTGTGTCCAGCACAAACAATCGCTATATGAATAACCTGAAAAAGAAGAAATTATGCAGGGTGAGAAAAACGTGCAGCCAGACCAGGACTCGAACCCGGGACCTCCACAAACTGTGCGAACGCTCTACCTACTGAGCTATTTGGCCTGCTTGCACATTTAACTCTACCTTGTAAACTGAGACCTCTACTACATAGGCAACATGCTTTGTATAAATTGGACAGCCTATTGGTTGAGTTGACTGTGTTGAAACTACATTTATCTTGACTAGATATTACATGTGCAGAGGTCCAGATAGGAGGTGTATAACTGTATTGCCAAAGCTGATTTCTTTACTGATTCCTTGTGGGTACTCATTAGAATTGTCTTGTCCCTATTGCCCAGCTTGTCCAAAAGCCTTAATGGTTTACTGAAATTTACTATTAAACATTATAGAAAAAGTGTGTTCTACATTCTGAGGGGCTTTAAGAGTGTTTTTGAAAAACTAAGAAATATTACTGAGAGGAATTCAGATATACCAAACGGTTTTGTGATTTAAAGGATCATCAAAGAAAAGAAAAAAATAAATTTAACACCATGAAGATACAAGGGCACTGTCAAAGTTATTCAAACCCGACACTCTCATCAAATAAATTAATTTGATTCATATAAACTATACACTCTTGTACAGTTAAAATATTCATCTATCTAACAAAACCTTAATTTTCAAACTCTGCTCAGTGCAGAAGAAGCATCACCCCTTTGTAGACTGAATTAGATATATACCAAATGCCAAAATTTAAAGAAAGAATGTTGAAAATGGAAATTAACCACAAACAGAGTTTACATCCTTACTTCACATTTGGGGACCTCCGGCTGTGGTTCTAGACAGTCCAGTTTACTCTTGTTTCCCGTGGAAGGATCGGAGTTGTTCTGCAGTTCAACATTCATCTTCATACTGAGGTACTGATTCTTGGCTTTACTGGAGTAGAAGTGGAGTTCTTTAGTAAAGTAAGGATTTTTTTTACAGTACTTTTCTGCATAACATAACAGGGGCCTGTACATGGCACCTTCCCAATTAAATATATATTCAAAATTTTGCATTTTTCACAAAGACTCAAAGTCACACTAGCTTTTGGGTTTTTCCTCAAATTTGAAACACCTAGGCCTCTTCCCAATTTGTGCTAAAAAGGTTTCAATTAAATTTAAATTTTTTCTTATTCCAAATGTGGTGATAACATTATACACTGACATACTCAAGTAGAAAAGAAAAATAGCAGATTTTATCTTTGTAGTTCAGGAAACAAATTAAAAAAACATTTAATTTTTTTTTTTTAATTTTCCCTTTGTAATAAGATATAAACTGACAGAACAAAAAAGTTGCAAGCAAGTTTATAAGAATATATTAGTCTATTACCTCAGCTTTTTCATCAGGTAATGGTTCTGTTTCTCTAAGTCTCGGATCTTATTGGCTAGCTTTGATTCAAGTCTCCTCAATTCTTCTTGTGTGCTGCTGTCTTGAAACTTGGACACTGCAGAGAAAACAACACCACTAAACCCTTTCCTTATGAAGTTTATTATCATATAAATGCCATACCAACAGTAATTATGCTATTTAACAGCTTTTCTGAATTGCACTTGTACCAGACAGGGTTATGCAGTGTCTTGCTGGAGGACACTACCATGAAAAATCCCTGAGTCGCTGTTAAGGATTGAATCCTTGTGTCACAAGTCCCGAACTACTGAGGGTGGAATTACTAACCTATCTGCTAGCAGCAAGGACACAAGGTTCCTAGTATCATTACTTCCAAAATAGGTCCAGATAAGAAAAGAATTTTCACTTGACTATTTCTTCTAAAACCATAGATTACCTTAGATGATTTTTAGTAAAAGGCCTAGAGCTCCCTCTGATAACAGCTCTGCTTGTGTTTGGATATTAACTCAGCTGCTTTGTTCCTTTAGGTTTGAAAATAGCATTGTGATTGTATACCAGCTTTTGGTCCTTATAGTAAAGTATCTATCTAACAAATGTGAATATGGTTCTAGCGCTGACTACAGCATCTGTTAGAGAGTTCCATATTGACATCCCTTTTGCTGAATGAGTATTTTCATACCTTTAGTCATGCTCAGAATATATAAGTTTCATGCTAAAACCATGTGTAGAGCTGTTGATAATGAACTGTACTATATCTTTAGCTTTGAAGTAGAACTAACTATTAGACAATATGTATAAGTACTAACATTCAATCATATCACTAATATTTAACTGTGTACTCATAAGAATCATATTTCAGGACAATTGAAAAGTCGCACTAACAAAACCAATAATGAAAGATTTAAAATGACATTTAACAATTCTTTTAAAACCGACAATCTAAGATGTAGGGTAACGAAGATGTATCTGGATCTGGATTGTTATGTCGAAGACACTTATGCCTTTACTTGATGGGAATTTAAAGCTTCCATGCTTTCTTCATTGACAACCAGTACTCGCGCCACTTTTGTGGGTTAGTCCCAACAATTGACCTTACGACACAGAGCAGTTAACCACGCCCACCGTAAATCGGGGAGGTCACTCTAATTTTCTCCGACATTCTGAGTGATATAGCGTCAATGCACAAACTAGGATCCCTGTTTGACATTGCCGATGATTTCGGATATACTTATTTGAAATCGAAAATATTCTTACAAAATAAGCACCTGCCTTTATTGCTGGATAATATGTACATAGCATGACAATTTGGAAAGAAGATGGTATATTTTGAGCGTTAGCAGAGACATTTATAACAGCTCTGTTATATATCTCTATGGCGTTGGGGGAGTGATTTACCCCTGCAGTGTGGGGTCCGATCGGCACCAAACACGATCCGTCCAAAGTCCAATCAGACTCGGATTCGAACGACATTGGTCCGTTCGGCACTGGTTCGACCGGACCTTCAAAATGACCGTATTTCATACTACTTCCAAACAGTTAATTTGCAGTATTTGCAGGTTACGAACAAAATTATCTCATTTTGATTCTTAAACGGTTTAGATTTTTATTTTACTAAATCGGCGGATATCCTGAATGATTCAAAACGCAGACCTGCCAATTTTGTCAAGTTGAAAATGGTATAATAGTGTTGGTCATGTTGAGATTATGGTTTTTAACATGCTGATAGGAACAATCACTATTTTATTGTCAAATAAGTTAATAATCAAGACTTTCGAACATAACCTTTTGTATGCTACTTAATGGATGGTTGTCGGTTTTGCTACTTGATTACGAACTAAGGGTCATTTTACCAAACAAAATATTTTCAATTGTTCAAAATTTAAAGAGTTTGCAGACGTCATTTACATGAATATGATGAATTAATACTTTTCTGGTAGGGCAGACCATATTGTTGGAAAAGGATAACTTGCTCGTTAAGAGCAATTTCTCCTTTTCCCACAATATTTTCCCTAGTTGTCTGTAACAAAGTAGTCAAATGTAGTTATTATTTGGTAAAGGGTTAACAAACCTCGATTGTTAAAAAGGATTAAGGGTTTCGACGCTAATTAACATCAATCTGACACAATTGCACTTTATGGTCAAGTCACAAACGCTTTATTGTTTAGCCGATCGGCGGTCTTTGTTATCAACCACTGTCTACCAAGAGTGTGTTTTACAACATATTACAGCAACATTAGATTCTTTAAGGTATTCGGATAAAGTTGCAACAAGGAGCTATGGATTTGTTTTGTTTTTAATAGCTTTTAAATTTGGATACGATACATCGATCATTACAGGTAGGTGGATTGATGGGCTATAATAAGAAAGTTAATTAATTGTTGAAGGTGCTCTTAGGGTCCATTTAAAAACCAAATCAATTAATTAAAATCCAATTTGAAGAATTTGTATATATCCAACTGGAAACCATGTCCTCTCGCAACATTATCGATCAATATTGTATTTTTAGTTAACATTTGATTCATTATCAAATGCAACTAATAACATTCGTCATTATGTGTCAATTCCGTTTTTAAAAACAACAATTCTTCATTTTCAAACAAAGATAAAAGACAAAAATAAAATTTACTATCGTGTGAAAGAAAAAAAAAAGAAAGAAAATTATAGTTCATACTTCTATTCTTTACATCGTTTTATAAATTAACTGTTTGCATATATTTACTAATTAAGTGTAGATCTCAGTCATTTCACAATATATGTGACATATTTTGGAAACGAGATAAACTCTACTTCACCCACAAGTCTCTCCTTATACATAATTTCTCTATAATAAGTACTTAAATAATATCTTAAGCAGTATTGACGAAGAAAAACGACAGCACAATAGTGCTATGTGTTGACGGAGTCGCACAGCGTGTCGGAGAAAATGGCGGATAGCAACCGAAGTGTTCGCTGATTGGTCAGTTCCAGCTGTCAATCAAAGTCTGTCGTAAGGTCAATTTTCACCTCCCCTATGGGGATTCAAGTCTGACGCTCTACAACTGCACTATTGTCGCCAACACAATTTTTTTTAAAGTCACCAATGTATATTTTCAGTATAAATCCTGATGCAGGGAATTCTTAAGTACCACGCAGACAGGGTCTCATAGTTTCAAGTCCAACACTCAAGCTCATTGAGTTATAAAGGGCTAAATTATCAATACGCAACCTACCGTCAGAACTTATGGCTAGATAGACCATAAACATGACTGGAAAAGCAAACAGAACGAGCAATGCGCTCAGGACGTTTTTCTTCATACGGATCATCTTAAATGTTGGTGAGAGATCGGCCCAAATACTCATCCGTATGTATGGTTAGAATAATCCTTTGACATTTTATTGGATCGTTCGTGCAATCGCAATTGAACTAAAAAAGTTATCGGTTATTTAGTCCTGATTTTAGTAATTCATCCGTTTTGAGAGTCTGTTGTCATTTTAGGGACTCTTTTGTTTGGAGGTAAAATGTTAGAAGGGAGATAACTCTCCGACACCTGTTCAAAATAGAATCTTCACAAAGAAGGTAATCAAAATGGATGCTCCCGGCAACTGGCAAAATGTCATCGATAAGATTGTAGACATTTATGGGTCTGACAACCGTTTAGACACATTTGAAACATGCACAACTGACAGAGATCGAGTCTCTTTACTGGCTGAACATGATGTCATAGGGTTGGTTGCAACAGATTGTCTTTCATATTCGTTTTATAGTTGAACATTTCTAAAACCTTAGCTAGTTTACAGAACACACCAACACACATCACTTGTAAATGTAACCTATTTACGAAAAGATCGTTTTTCATTTTCACATAATTATACTTTGTGAAAGTTGTTATTTTGATCCTAACCATTAGAGCTGGGACGGGAAGCAATTTGCGCTTCCCGGTCAATTTGTACCCAAACCAATTTGTAACCACCCAAACTTGGCCAATTCAAACCCACATTTCGGTCAGTTCGTACCCACCCTAATTTTCAAGAAGTCAATTCGTAACCATTCTATAATTCCATACGAATTATAGTTCATAGTAAATGAAAAATTCTTACATATTTCTTTAAACTTTAAAATTAGCTATCCATAAGCATTTTACGCAAATAGGCGACCATATAAATGAATTTCGGAATAAAACTTTTAATCAAAGAATTAACAAAACAACAAAAAGAGCTTCTCTTCTCTCATATAAAAATGGGTTTAAGCCAATTGCAACATGACGGCCTTTTTTTTTTTATAAAGAAATTTATCAATAAAATAATACATAACAGTTTGTTATAATTTTGTATGATCTCCTTTTGTTGTAACTGGCTTATGATTAGTCTATTTATTAAAGACACCAATTAATGGAACAATTAATGACAAATCACGCTGCATGCCCTGCAACTATTCTTCGGTTTGCACATGATGAAGAATCCATTAAAAATGAAGAGAATCCATATCAGTCCAATTAAAAATAAGGTAGGTGTGAATAGCAAGAGAAAAGTACTGAACAACTGCATAATTCTTCGTAATCTGGATATCAACTGAAGGAAACATGATCAACTCAAAAACAAAACATGAACAATGTACAAAGAATTGCACATTTTTTAGACCAAATAAATTCTTGGTTGTACTTTTATAATGGAGGATCGTCAAAGGTCTTTTAATCAGTTATGCAGTGGTAATATATGAAACTTGTAGTAAGATATATCTTATAATACTGAACTATATGATGGTTACGAATTGACTTCTTCAAAATTAAGATGAGTACGAATTGACCAAAATGTAGGTACGAATTGGCCAAATTTGGGTGGTTACAAATTGGTTTGGGTACGAATTGACCTGCTTCCCAATTTGCTACCCGGATACCCGAGGTGATGTTATCCGCGGGAACCTAGGTACCCAAAGCCAATACTATTCTCCATTAGTTTCAATTCTGATATGCCTAAGAACTCATCTTTTTCAAACTTTAGAGAGATGATGTCCAGTTGCGGCTATCATAACTCTTCACATTGGTCTTGGTACTAAAATGTTTGATATAGAATGTGGGCCATGCAAATGAATGGGTTTCTTAATGGTAACCAAGATCCAATCATTGGCATTCATTGACAAGTGGATCAGACGTTACTAAATTATCCCCAAACATAACGTGTAAAAATCGGTCACAAGTACTACATACTCTCCAATGCTGCTCCCCAGTCATCAAAACCAACCTTGCTTTTGGAAAGCCTGTTAATTTGCATACATCAATATTCCATATTGAAAATCCGAGAGGTCGCAATTTACAATGTTATCTCTCTTGCAAACGACTGTACCACACAGAATTGCGAGTAATGGTTCTAGGCTCTTATGACTTACTACAATGATCTGAACAAATATTGTTGAAAGTTTCAATAGCTGACAAGCAAGGCTACAATTGGAGAATATGCTTGTTCCATATTTGTACACATGTTGAGAATTTTTTGGGGGGATAATTGATATCTAGTTTGGGATTTAGAAACCCCTGATTCACTCGTCAATGAGTACATATTCACACTTTTCATGTGAATTTACCACAGATAAAAGTAACGTCGGGTAACAGGTAGTGATTTGCTACCCGGATATTGGCCTGTACCCGGGTACTCGAGTATTCGTCCCAGCCCTACTAACCATCCCTTTACATAATTCAGAATCATTTTTGAGCCAATGGAATCCATGACCCACTTGACCTAAATTTTGTGACACTAGTTGTTTTAGAAGAAACCATCTTTGTAGTTATTATCAGTGATAATCACATCTGGTGCATTGTGATTGGATTCATTCAAATCTTGTACCAATGTTCTCTTGAATGACAATGGCAAGAATGGTACTTTTTTTTCAGTTATAGATACCCTCGGATCCAACTTTGGCTACGGTAACAAGCTCACTTTGCTGGCTTATATTAAGTGAAATTTTCATGCTGATATATTGTTAACAATTTAGAAAGCAAAGGGTTACATTCTAATGATATGATGTAGGAAATGATAACCTTCCCTTTTTTGTCATTAATTTCTGTAAGAGATGAGGCGTGTTACCAATTAATGATTTCTCGTTTTTTGCTCATCATTTGATTTATTTTTGACAGGAGAATTGACTGGGTACAAGCCTTCTTCAAGAGCACTCAAACATCTTCTTGTAAGAGGTTAGACACAGCTTTGCGTCTTAAAAGAGAAGGGACAGCTCTCTTTCAGAAGAAAATGTATATAGAAGCTGCCAAGAAATATTCTGAGGTAAACTGTAGATCTACTTTTCAATATCTATCATATTTTTACCAATTATGCTGCCTTTTGAATGAACTAAGTATGACATTTGAGTATGGAATACCAGTCTTGAAGAGACAACACCACCTTTCTGCATGACTTGTTGGTTGGTCTAAGGATATCGTCATTTTTCGCCATCTGGACAGAATTTGTACGGAACAGTCCATACCTTCATTAATTCCACTGTTTAATCCGGAAAATCCGCGTTACGGCTCCGGACAATTAAAGTCGGGAACCAAGCCTAACTTCTAATAGTTTATGCGTACGACGAATCCGGAAACCAGCATAATGATTAATTTTTTTGTGATAACTTACGTTAATTGTCGATACGGTCATCCAACATTCACACCTTTGGCAAATTCGCATGTATGTTTGATCACAAAATGTCACCAAGTGTAGTGTAATAAAAGATGTTGATTGTTTGTAAATCGGTCATTTAGTCAGTTAACTGGTCTAACCTAATTGTAATTATCGACATGTGCAGAAAGTAGAGTTTGTAAAAGGTGTTAACTCGCTGCATTGACAGTGATCAGGAGACAATGTCTGGCAATCATTTTCAACTATTACATTTTTTACTTCATAGTAATTTTAATGAAAAAACAGTGTATAGGTAAACATTTCACTGGAAACTCGCTGATTGTTTATTCCGGATTATTTGTTAATATGGACCTGGGAATGAAAGTGTCCGGATAAACGAGGCTTGACTGTACTGATAAATGATTTGTGGTGAGAGATTAATAAATCTTGTTGCATAAAGGTCATGAGACATTGAGAATGTTAATGTCTGAATCTATAGGGGCTCTAACTCTTTGTTATGAATCTCGTTTTCATAGTCTTCAGACTTATAATTGTTATGTATAGTTCTGAAGTGTTTCCTTTTATTTGCAAGTTTTTGTTCTGTTTCAGGCATTGATGAACACCCCTTTTGACTCGGAGGAGTTGGCTATTTTGTATGGAAACAGATCAGCTTGTCTATTTTACCTACAACTCTTGAAAGTAAGGTGAATAGGGTTTTTTTAATTGATTTTTTTTTAAGGTTTTGATTTGGCCCTCCCTTGCACTGTCTTTCATATAATTATGCTGCAAGTGAAGTTAAAAAAACTGTATCGAGAATTGACATAAAAATCTTTGAAAAATCTTTTTTGTCACACTGGAATTAACTCATCCTTTTATAAATGATGTGCATTTTAATGATAAGTAAACCATTTACTTTATGTATGTTTTAATGTGAAACACAAATAGAGCTTATATGTATGAAAGCATGAAAAGAATAATGATTTGCAATATTAGGCAAACATTTTGTGAAAAGGGTAGAAAACGCTCAATAAAGGTGCTTGGTCATTAATGTTAGGAAATTTTGTAAAAAATTAATTTGTTTAATATTACATAACAGCTGTACTGTCAAATGATACACACTAAAGAATAGACCTTGGAAGCAAAATAAGATTGATATAAGATTGATTTTGATTATTTTAAAGTGTGCATATAGTGAACTAGCATGTATTTTATTGCTAAAGGGTGACATCACTCTTGAGATCTATCTCATATAAACTGTAGATAATTACAGTTCCTGAGTTAATTATACTTTCAATGAATCTGTATAATGTTTCAATTGCTGTTTTTTTTCTTTACTTTCAAATTTTCTCTTTTGTGAAGAAGCACCTTTAACAACTGTAGGGAGTGGATTTAAACTTAAAACATGTAATGAGGGCTATTATGTTAAAGTGACTGAATATTTCCTGGTGAGCCAAAGGCAAATTAGATAATAATCCAAAGCAGAGCCTTTGGCTCAACAGGTCAATTTCCTACATCTTGCCCGATAACATTTCAGATTCAAGACACCAATCAACTATTCTCTATATCTCTGCCCATATACTGCTAAACAGTTTGCAAGTAACCAAGTATGCAATCTTATGGCTTGCTCTTGTTTTTTATTCTTATTTGATGCTTGTATGTATTTTACATCTTTGAAGCAATTCAAAAATAGATTGAGTGGTAAAAACTTGTCTCCCAACCCATTTGTAACAGACAAGTTTAAACTATTGTAAGTCAATCAATGTTTCTATTTATAGGAATGCTTGATAGATGTTGAATCTGCCAAGAAGTGTAATTTTCCTGGAGACAAGCTGCACAAGTTGCTGGTCAGAGAAATTAATTGTTACATTCAAATTGGTCAGAAAGATGCTGCAAACCAATGTAAGTTACATGGAGGAATTAAACTTCATTTTTAGCTCCAAATGTAAATACTCATTTTAATAATTCAGAAAATTTTAGAAAACTTTGCCTTTTATGGAAAGATTGCTCGTAGTAGGCAATTACACATTTTTAGTATAGACTCAGTCTTGTCAATTTTATTAGACAAAAGCAAGAAAATATAAAACAATTTGAATTTATTTTGATAATGCTTTAATCCCATAATTTGTAGCATTGTATGGTCATAGAAAAAAGATATTACAGAGGATAATACCAAAGTATCAAAATGTTATGTTAGTCGTAATATTGGAGAACAATGATTAAGACAGATAACAGATGAGAATGATTGAAAGCGAATACAGATGATGATGCTAATAATGTATCTAAATATTATTCTTTTGAAGTTTGTGATATTGGAGAGAAACCATTGTTACAAAAAGGGGAATTGTGTAATTAACTTATCCCTCCTACTACAGATATGTATTTGCTAAGGAAACAGCTTATATAGATTTACTATAGGGCAGAACACTTGATCTGGGGTGGTATAATGGTTAGAATTGGCGACAAGAGACCTACCAAACAGCCAATCCTCCCTGCTATTATCTAATCCACTATGGAGTGTCCTTTGGCAAGACACATTTCCTTGCCTAGTAGCTAGGTCATCCAGGGAACATGTACTTTAATGCTCAAGAGTGAGCGCTGTAGATTAGCAAGTAGAAGAAGAAAACTATAGAAGAAATTTAGATAAAGTGATAAATAGATTTACTTTGTCTTGTAAAAATGGTTTCTTCAAACATTCCATTGACAAATTTATGCCACATGTATTTGAATTTTGAATAATTTCATCATAAAGGTTTTATGACTTGATGTAATTGAATTAACAGCTTCATGTGACAATTCCAATACTTACCCACATACATGGTTTAGAGAGAGAAAATTGTATTAAGGAAGGAAAAATTCTTTATGAGAGTATATTGTGGGTACCCATATTATAAGGCCTAGAAGAGAAATGATGAAGTATTGTAAGTAAGGGAAAAGTCATTTTGTTTTTACTTTAGTTATGTCCAAAAAGGGATGATTATTTATGTTGCAACTGTGTTTCAGGTCTTGAATACCTCCACAAACACATGGAAAATGATTCTATGGATTGCAAGCTATCAGGTATTGAATTGATTGCAGGGGGTCCTGTGTGGCCCAGTTGTAAAGGTGTATGACTTATGACACAAGGGTCCTGGGTTTATTACTCACAAGCAGCACTAGGGTTTTTTGAGGAAGTATCCTTAGGCGAAAAACTGCAGAGCCCTGTTAAGTACTGGCGAAATCCAGGAAAGCTGTAGAAAAACTGAAATATTGCTTCCATAGTATGAAACTCATATAAACAACTGAATTGATTAACCCTTTAATAAGTTGCTTATGTGGAATGATGTGACTGCTGCAGAAAATTTAAGCATCCAAAATGACAAATAGAAAAAAACTCTTGTAACAAACTATTTTTGATTCTTGCTTCTGAAGAATAAATTCCTTTTACAGGGACTTTTTTAAGGCATATTTCAGATGATATGCAATAATATTTTGCTGACACAGATAACTAGTTTATTGTCTTGTTTCCCATCACATTTGAAATTTATCCATCCTTTTTTCAAATAACATGGTGTTTTTGTTGAATTACAGAGCAGAAGAAACGAGAAATCCTCAGTCTAAATGAAAAGGTACAGCTTTGGTAAGAAAAATTTAGATGTCTGAATTTTGAAAAAAGTTTTCTTTTGGCAAGCAATTTATCATTTAGTCACATTTTTTTTAATTTTGACTGCAACAGTGGTATTTAATTGAGTCTATAGGAGGTTAAGGGTAAAAGGGATTTTATTTGATTATGTTTTGGAAAAAAGAAAAAGCCTCAAGGTTGAGGTTCATCCCTCTATGTATATACCTAGTAATTGTATATGTGTGAAGAACTTTTTACTTTTCACTTTCCATGTATGGTAAGAGTGCAAAACTTGAAACCATGTTAGGTTCTTTTCCGTATGGATTTAAATCATGATGGATGTAGATTGGGATTCTCACGAGTCTTTGGTCTGATTAACTTACCCATAACTTAATGTTCTTCATAGTTTGATCCCGTCCTTATAGGCAGTAAAGTTTGAAGGGTCCTGCATGGCCCGGTGGTTGAAGTGTGATGTAAAGTTTGGGAAATTTCACCATCTTTTGTTGATGTAATGTAAAGACTAGTATAAACAATATGATTTTCCGTATTTAAAACATATTCTATTCATATTTAAAGCATATCTTAGTGCCATATAACCTTACAAAAGAAACATACATTCAACCAGAGAAAAATGAAATACTATTTTTTTGCGGAAAGGTTTGGCAACAAGTTTTAGTATTTTAGTAATTAAGATTTGGCTATTCCCGGCTTCATTTTCCATAATTCCAGTTCCAGTAATGGAGAAGAAGAAATGTCTGTTTCCCTCCCGTGTGTGTCTCATGGTGAGAACAAGTTACTGGTACAAGCATCTCAAGCTGTAGATATCCAGCACTCAGATGAACAAGGAAGATATTTAATGGTTGGTACAACATATATATGGAATGTTATAGTGAAGTGTCTTTCCTAGGGTTTGCATTTGCTTTGATTTCCAGAGAAATTATGTATCTCACAAGACCTATGAGAAGCAAATACAGGGAAAGATACCATAATATTCCTTTTATTATTTACATATACTTTATTAGCGATAAAATCAATATTTTCCATTGTTTGGCATGATAAAAAAAGAACATAATAAACTTGTTTAAATGGTTTTGATTTCTGAATGGTCGAAGAATATATTGCAAAATTAATTTAGCCCTGCACATATCCTATCTGATTGCATGGTAAAATGGACTTTTTTAAGCGTCGCGTATGCGCGACTGCTTATAGTCATCGATCTGAATCATTCTTTGTCCTTCGGGGGCTGATCACTCAGATAAAACTAATCCTACGCGAATTTCGGCGGGAAAAATCAAGTAGTTCTCCGCGAATTTTGGCGGGAGAATACTCCCGCGCTCGCGCATGTATACCAAAGAACTACTTTCCACGTTGAACCGCAGAGGCGAATTCAAACGTTTGTTTATTCTTTTTAGGTATTCTCGATGGAATGGGATACAAATATTTGATTCTAGCATTGGGTCGCCTTGTCAGGAAAAATCATATGATCCATGGTTTGATCGCTTGAAGATTAAGTTCGAACGTTCCATGTTTATATAATTGCTGTGGACTGATTTTGCCTTCAATACACACTCACTTTATATATACTCTTGCCAGGGCCTAACACACTCGGTTTACATATATATATATATATATATATATATATACTCCTGTCGGGGCCTTTTTGCGGGGAATTTACGTTGTAATAAGTAATTGTGAGCACTGCACACTGTCTGGAATTATCTTGGAGTATATTGTTTTTATTTCTGGAGAACATACTAGAGTCGATACAACTATTTGGGCCTAGAGTTGAGATACGGTTTCATGTCTGGAAAATTACATGATCGCTTCCAAACGTTCAATGTTTACATCCAGAGACATGTTGTTTTATCTATTCACTTGCCGGGGCGTTTAGTGTTTGCGCATGCTGAGCCGCATTGTTCAAGATTTCGAATTTCCGGCTATCTTGTGCTAAGTTATGCTTGAAAAAGTTCGACTTCGTGTACAGTGGATTCAATAACCTCTTATGATTTGTTCATCTTTTGAAAATGAAGGGAGATACTGTTTTGAGTTGCATGGCAATATTATGTGAAGAAATGGGGATTAATGTTAATCAGTGGATGTTGAGGATAGGATGTTTTTGTTTACGACTGCAAGCCGGTAAACTTGATGGAGATGAGGACACAGACTGTAAACCAAATTTTATCTTAGTGCTATTTATGGTCTGTCATGCTAACAGAAACCTCTTACTTATTATGTTACTTTTGATGATATGTGGTGATGTCGAAACGAATCCTGGGCCAGAAAGTCAGATTAACAAAATGTTGAATGAATTTCCTATTTAGGGAAACATCCACCAGGTTAATGAGATGTTTAGTGTGTTGTCAAGAGGTAAGCAGTGTGTACCATACTTTTTACACATCCATTTGATAAGTTTTCTTGGAGGAATTATGATTTGGATCAAGTTTTGATTGCAGGAGATGATTTGTATATTGATATAAGAAAATATAACAACAACTCAGTTGAGTTTCTTGAAGTACATGACTTGCCTCCCTACATTTGTTTGTCTAGTGAGTATTTTGTATGCAAAGTAAAGAAAACGTACAGTGGTGCAATGAACCCGAATTACACAGACAATTACCCCCTTGTTAAACTTGAGATGGCTATAGGAGTTGGATTGCCTGCCAATCAAGGAGAATTTCAGTACAGCATATTTATATGTAAGGGAAATGCAAAAACAATTTGTTATCATTTGGATTTTTTTTCATTTCTGATTCACATGCAAGAGATGGGGATGGACGTTAAGAGTTGAATTATGTTCTTGAAATCTTTACCAACTTTTATCAGATTGTCAATATCGATGAAAATTTAGTCAGTATTTCAGGACTTCATGGGTCTCTTGTTATGTCTCATCGTACAAAAACTTAATACTGTAGTTAATTTCTTACTTATTTTTTATTACGTTTTTCATAGAATACATTTAAAAGCATTTGCACATTGTTTATATTTACAGTTGTTCTTTCTTTAATAAATAAGATATACAACAGAGTTGTATGGTATATCTGCATTTTATCTTCTAGATATTTTTTAAATTCAAACACACAAACAGTCCTTCAGACTAAGGAATACAATTCCACTGCAACGCAGTCTGGCCTTTCAGGCCTTTGATTCTGTTGTTTGTATTAATTTTGATCCATGTCAATTAATTCAATTGCACTAATTCAATTGCACAAGAATAATCAAAAGTAGCATTTTCAAGTAGTATTAACACTGAGAACAGAGCTAATAGGGTTTCTACTTCATGGAAAGTATTGAAATCTATTTTTTTATCGTCCTTGCTTTATAGAATTTATTTCTTAATATACTTACAATTTAAAAAACATGAAGCTACCATCTTTCAAATTGTGAGAGTTTTAAGAAATGAGCAGTGTCCTAAGTTATCACAATGGTTTATTCTAAGTATCTTAAATCGAAATGTAAAAAAACAACATTATAACTGTTGTCTGCTGTTGATTTTAATTTGGATCGTTCACATAATAACATTTGTTGGGAATATTTACAAAGGGTTTGTGTATGTATTCAACAGGCAACCCAGGACATCAGTAAGGGGGATACATTGATTGTAGAACAACCATACGCTGCTGTCCTACTTCCAGAAAACATGGATACTCACTGTCAACACTGCTATACAAGCCTTAAGCTAAACTTTTACCCGTAAGTGAAGACAAATCATTTTAATATGATATATATAGTTTTCAAACCATTCCCTCCTGTGGGATTTTGTAAAACTATGATATATATAGTTTTCAAACCATTCCCTCCTGTGGGATTTTGTAAAACTATGATATATATAGTTTTCAAACCATTCCCTCCTGTGGGATTTTGTAAAACTATGATATATATAGTTTTCAAACCATTCCCTCCTGTGGGATTTTGTAAAACTATGATATATATAGTTTTCAAACCATTCCCTCCTGTGGGATTTTGTAAAACTATGATATATATAGTTTTCAAACCATTCCCTCCTGTGGGATTTTGTAAAACTATGATATATATAGTTTTCAAACCATTCCCTCCTGTGGGATTTTGTAAAACTATGATATATATAGTTTTCAAACCATTCCCTCATGTGGGATTTTGTGAAATTGGAGGTTCTACTTTTGCATGGGTTCAAATCCTGAAAACAGCATTCTCATGAGAGGTAATCTCCACACCAAGGATCTGGTTAGTGTTTTACTAAACAAGTTAAAGAAAGAATTTGCATTGGTAAAACCTTATATAATTGGATAGCATCATAAGTAAAAAAAAAAAAATATTGTAATGTGACACATAATTGGAAGTGGCTCGGAGAGATGATTCAAATGATGTGTTACTATGCAATATTCTTAATCTCACTATTGAAATAAGGGGGAAGGTTGTTTTAAATTTACGCAAATTCTTTGCATTAAAATGTTAAGTAAAATGCTACTCGGGAAAATGCTGGTTTTATTAGTTTTGGACTGATTTTGGTTGTACCAGACTGGTTGTAAGTTGAGATTTGATGAAATAGTCAGTCTGGATATTAGACAGATATGCCATTCTGCACACCTAACAATATCTCCAGAATCCCAAATTTTATCTGTGAATTGTTATTGCTGTGTCAAGCAATGTCCAAAGCACATATCGAGGGTTCAGTGCAATACTATAGTAATTGCTTCATGTTTATGAAGCACTTACTATAGTATTGCATTGAACCATCGATATAAACTAGGGGTTTAGTTTTGCCAACAAATGGGGGCACTTGGTTGAGAATTACTCATGACACCCTTTGAAACAGTGATAATCCACGGGTATTGCAGGGTAATCCATTGAAAAGTATATGATAAATAAACCATTATATATGGTTTGATGCATGACATGAAGGTTTGTTGGGGGAGGGGGGCATATGAGGTACTGAAGGGATTCACAGATTTCCTGATCCCTGCTTCAAACTGATTTACCTACATGTACCTCTGCCAACCCTTAATGACATTGCAATATATTTGAAATTATGTTGAAGTGATGTATGACCTTTATGAATAACAAATAAAGGAGTCATTGATTATTAAGAGCAGCTTCTCATTTTGTCACAATGATGTTTTAGATACCGTATTTGGTGTACTTCTGAATCTATATTACTACATTAAAAACAAATATCTGATAATCCCAAAAATGAAAGGGTAGATTATAACAATAATAAGAAGAATAGAAGTTATAAAAAAAATGCTTGTATGTAATTTTTTAGGTCAATACATTTCGTGTCTGTAAAAGATATTGAAGAGTCCTCTGTGGCCCTGTGGTTAAGATGGCAGACTAAGAACTTGGGGGTCCAGGGTTAGAACCCTTCCGACACCTCTGGACCTTTTGCAAAATACTTCAGGGCCCTAGCCTAGTACTGGTGGATACAGGAAAGGCCTTTACACCATAAACACCATACAAAAAACCATATTGTAATATCGAATGCTGTAAACATCTTTCTATTCCAGGTGCCGTAGATGTATATCTGTGAAATACTGTAGCGTAGACTGTGAAGGTCTTGCATGGGAAAGATATCACAGAATTGAATGTCCATATTTGACTCTACTTCATTCAGTAAGTAAACAGTTTATTGCTATAATTCCAATATGATCATTACATAGAGGGTTCAATGCAAGACTATTGTAAGTGCTTTATGTTTGTGAAGCACTTTCTATAGTCTTGCATTGAACCCTCGACCTGTGGTTTGTTTGTTTGCTTATCTGGGTTTTACATCGCATCAACATTATTTTAGTTATAAATGTTGCAATGCCCTACTCTAAATGATGCTAAATGATCCCATACTCAACTGCCAACAAGGACTGGTCAAACCAGGTGGAACCATTGGCACTCCTCAAGTCAGACATGACACTAACTCGCTTGAAAATCCTAATTCTGTCATTTGTATTTTATTTCACACGGAATTGCCCCATATGAGTTCAAGTTCTGTTCTCTAACTTCTATGCCACAGAGGTCCCATGTAGGTGCAGTATAATTCTTGATATTATGAGTTGGCATATTATATATCTATGAAAAAGTTTTCTGTGAAGCACTAACAGTTGTATGAGTAATATATAGAAAGTATTATGATAGACTGATTAATCAAGTGACCTGGACTCCCTTTTTTGAGCCCAATTTTCTTGCCTTTTTTATAGGTTGGAATTGCACACTTGAGTTTGAGGGTTGTTATAGTAGCAGGTCTTGACTATTTACAATGTAAGTAATACCTTTTTCTGTTATTCCTTTTTCCTCAATATAGGCTACTGTTGTTTAATTAGGTTTTCTGTGACTTCCATTTTTTAAATCATGCTATGATATGGTTAAAGAGACTTGGTTTAATAAAAGAAAAATGAACAATTTGAATTTCTTGATCCTTATTTTAAAAAAGCCGCATGTCTATAGCAAAAGCTATTGTATTATACGTCATTGTCAACTTCCATTCATAAGAATCCATTCATGATGGTTCAAACACAACTCATGTAGACAGATTTAGAAACCATCGTGACAGAAGAAGAAAATGCTTGTACTTCTTCATAACACAATGGTCTCTACCTTATTTGGAATACACAAACCAAGAAAGAATATCTTTTTTTTACCCACTCCCACATGTAAAATTTGGTACTAATTTAGAGCATTAACAACAGTTATAAAATGTATTGAACATTTTATTCGAAGTTTTGTGGTGATAACAACTTTGATAAAAGGAGATATGACAAATTCCTCCTTTTATCACAGTATTTTCTTAAAGCTTTTCCTGCTTGACCTTCAATAGGAAAGTAGATTGTAAGAAACATATTGATTTCTTTTGGGTCGTAAACCATAATTAGTTTCATGTAAGATCTACAAATAATTGAAGAATCTTCAAAGAATTGAAATGTTTAAAGAAAATTAAAACATGAGATCTTTAAAAGAAACACAATCATCCTCTTACTTTATCATATACTGTAATAGGTTTCATGAATGGTCTTCCCACCATTGAAGAACATCAAAAGTACAAGGGTTTTGATGGATCAGGAACTTACTGTCGAAGTTACCAGTCCGTCTATGACTTGATGACACATTCGGAGGACATGAAAACTGAGGATTTACTTCAATATACACTGGTAAATTCAAAAATGATTTGCATTGATTGGGTGCAATACTATAGTAAAACATTGACTTGCTATGTATTAGCATTAAACCCTTGATATGTCTTATGGGAAACTGTCACAATCCCAAATTGAAAGCTAAAGCAGACAACATTTATAGAATTAGTGGCCATGGAAACAGCATTACGAACCTATTCTCTTTTTGTTACATTGGGTTTTACACTTTATTGATGAGGTACATTGTAGTTCTTTTGCTCTTTGATAATCAACAAATGGAAATGTGATTAATATGTTTAACCACTTGATACATACTTATTATAGAAGACTTTGAAAAACCACTTTGACCAAAAGATAAATTGCTTTTGATTGATAAGCAATTCTCCTTTTGTCATGATAGTTTCCTACCAATACCATACACTAAATGGTTAATTTTCATGCTTTCTTTTTGGATGCATTCATTTTTGAATTTGGGAATTGGATAACTTTTCTGTATATTCATCATTCCAGACGTCCCTGTTATTACTGGAAGTTCTAAGACATTCTGACTGGTTCCACAGAGCGACAACCCATACCGAAGGTGCGATAAGCAATTATATTTCATTTAAAAGATCATTTTATGTATGATGCAGATATAAGATAAAAACCTTCTTTGGTAATGTACTGAATGGCCTGACCTCTTTTTTATTGATCTGGCTCTCGTTTAGAATTAAATGAATACAGGATTCCCGGCCCACAATATATACTTTCCTTAAAGTTATGAAGCAACATGCTTTTATGAGTGCTTCTTCCATATGGGCATTGGCATAGAGTTACTTATGGCTTTCATATAATTGTACAGATGACATACACATAAATGATTATTTCAACTTGTACTATTACAGTGTTTTGATACATGTGCATCACAGTTTGTCATAATGGAGTCAGGCATAAAGAATGAGTTTCTCTTTTTTTTCTCAGTTAGTCCCTGTTTAGAAGTCAAAGACAACAAAGCATTAACAGATGATGAAGTTTTGATAGGGTCCCTCCTACTGAGACATATACTACAACTTGTCTGTAATGCTCATGCAATTACACAACTACAGGTGCGAGTATTATACATAATAATATATTTTCTTATCGCATACTTTCGTACTGCTTATTTTAATGCTTTTTCAAGCGTTATTTCATGAGATATGTCTGTTACCAGATCATTTCTTACTTAATGATACAGATACTCCAGCATTTGTGATTATATCAAATATACATAAACTTCAATCTCCATCCGGTTATTCCATTTAAGATATCTTAGAAACGCTTTAGGTTTATGTAAGGGTCCTGCATTGCTCAGTGGTTGAGGTTGCATGTTGAATAACTCTGAATCCTGGGTTCAAGTCCAATTGGTACCTCTGGTTTCATTGTAGTGTCCTTTCGCAAGAAATTTCAGAGGCCTAGACTATTACTGGTTAATCTAAGGCAGCTGTAACATAACTGAAAAATTGTTTACACAGCTTTAAGCTAAACTTACATTTATAATTGACCTCTGGTGATGGAAATGTGAATATTTTTGATGTCTGATTATTGCAAAAACCTCTTTGAACACGGATGAGATTAACTGCTTTAATAAAAGAATGAATCGAGACAAATTAAAAGTCAGTGATTGAAGATCAGGATGGATGTTATCAACAGCAATTTCTACTAAATAAAGTAGTAATTATTGTTACGTAGCCGCCTCACTCTACAGCATAGCAACAATCAATCAGGACAAGAAGTAACCTCTGCGTTACTGAGCCGACTCTTTAGCTCAGTGGTTATGTCTTGGACTGTCACCCGGGAGAACCGGGATTGAATCCCCACAGGGGGACTATAAATCCAAATTGGATTTTTCTAGCTATGCTTCATTGCGGACATTGTTCGTAAGATTATTCTGTTATATTTGCTTATTCTGTAGTATCTTTACTAATTGTATATAGCTATATATGCCAAATATTTTCCATTATATCTTGCCAATGATATAAACCCATTTTTGGATAAGTATGGTTATTTTCTGTTATAGATTATCAATTATATATTCATTTAAGGCAATGTGCAGTAATTTTCTGTCACAAATTATCAATTATATATCCATGTAAGGCACAGTATGCTAATTATATTGTTTATTCATACTTCAGTGCACCCAGGTGACAGACAGTGTGGTAGAGGAGCAGAGTCAAGTGAGAATCGCTACAGCTATCTACCCCACAGCAAGTCTGATGAACCATTCCTGTGATCCCAGCATCATAGCCAGGTATGAACTCTTTATCATATCTAGTGTGCAATTTTAGGACAGATGACAGGGTGCAAGCATTGTTGTCATTTGTCACTTGATCATGTGATTGCTGCATTGAGTATTAATTATCAGCCTTGAATCCTCATCTTTGTTTTTTTTTTAATTTGTTTATTTTTTATTTGGATCCGTATAGATTCTTATATAAATAGAATGGATGAGATGGTTGGTGTTATAAATGGGAAAAGTTATATGGCTCTGTTTTACAGTATCATTTGTAACAACCTGCTAACAAATTTATGCCTTGCATGATAACATTTCTGTTTCATAACTCTAACTATCTTTCCCTATCTTTTCCATATGGGAATTTGGGCTTTTTATCAAATTGAAAGTACAGTACAGTAATATCAGTGACCTAATCCAGTTAGACAGCAAGGATTAAAGTTTTCCTTCATTTTGTAATAAACTGAGCAAATGAACCAAAAGATACAATCTAATCATATCAGAGAAAAACGAAAAACACTGTTGTTCACTGATCAGTTGTGTTGTCTATTTATAAAACCACATGTTCTCTATTACAATGCATAAGTTTCCCTAATTATACTTAACCCTTTAAGGTATAGAGATAAGGCTTATCAGTGACACTATAGGTATAAACCATCCGATTATCGAAGACAATTAACACATACATAATTAGTCACCCTGGGTACCTATTTGCACAGGATTATCTCCGATAATTGTTATTGATTGGGGTACTGTTAATCAAACCCAAATTAATGCATTTTACATTCATCTCATAGATTTTCTCAAAGAATAAAAGACGACGAGAACAAAATTTCCTTTGAGTTGATGTTTTTTTCTTTATTTAGTGATACATTCATATCAGAATTAAGGTGTAGAAAATTAAACAAACAATGAAAATGTATATTACGGTGTGAATTATACAAAATCAAAAGTAATAAAATGACTTATGTGTTCTCCCTGAGAGATCCCTAATTTGTTTTTCAATTTTGTCATCAATTGCAGGGAATTTTGTTGCCGAAAATACATACTTTGTCTTTGCATATTTCTCAACAAAGCTGAATCGTTTTACTTCAATTCCCATTAAAACCGTTTCCAAAATGAAGAAAAGAATATATTTCAACGCAATATTGCTTTGTAAAGTAGTTAAACCTGGCCTTCTAATAAACGTAGAACAGTAAAAATCAATTCATTCTGGCAACGAAACATGCTAATATTTCCGTAAAATACGTGACCATGGGCGATGAATTTACCAAAAGCTCGTAGTTGCAGTCAAAGTCGAGGAATGATCGAATTTGCTTGTCTGTGAATTGTTAATATTTATCAACATTTCATCATCTTCAGGCTTAAAAAAACCCAATCAAATTACTGCTCTGAATCTACATTTATGTCTGACTTGCGATCGGAATCATCAAATTTGCTAATTATTTTTGAAAAGCCGTCTTTATTACGTCAATTATTTGACGGCTCGATTTTCAATCACCTTTAAACTTTGAACAATAGCTCCATGTCACAAACATCCTTTACAGGTCGCGTGCCGTATGCTCTTGTTTTAATTGGATAGTATTTTTTGAAATGTGTTAAGTTACTAAAGAATTGCATGAAATCCTTATCGAGTCTTTACAAATCGGCATTGTTTTGATCTTTTATGACCGGAAGGCTTCTCATTAATTGGGTTGGTTAGTTGGATTCCCTTCATCTCAATTTGATAGCGTGTCTTGAGACCATTATCAAAAGATTCTCTCTAGAGCAAAAGTTTAAACTTTGACCCTATGATTTTATCATCGGAAATGAAAGAAGACATATTTATTTTAAGGAAAATAAAATTTGGAGAAAATGACGTGTGTGCAAAGATGTGTTATTAAGGGCTAAAGTTGAATCAATTTTTCAGCTGTCAAAAAGCGTTCTATGCGGTCATCGATAGAATGTCAAAATAGGTTTTATACGGTAATAGGTATAACGGCGAAAAGGGTTTTATACGGTAATCGATAAGGCGGCGAACGGCGCTATATACCGTAAAGGGTTAATTGCTTTAGTATGTTTAAAGCAATTTTTCTTATTTTATCACAAATGCTTGTGTAGGAGTGGCCTTTAGCAAGTCACTTTAGAGCCCTAGCCTAGTACTGGTGGATCCTGGAAAGCTTTTACATAACTGAATAATTGTTGATACAGCGTTTGAACACCATACAAAAAAATTGGCTCTGCTGCTGGTGGGTTAAAATGGATTTATGGGGTTGGGTTACTTTGACTAATTGAACTAGATTGAACTAAAAATGGATAAAATGAGATGAATAGCTGGGGCATTCCTAGTTTGATAATTGAATTGCCTTGGCAAAGATTTATCTTTTGATGGTGTCATTTGCTGACTAAAACAATGCAGATGATTTATCCTAATGTTTTAATCAGACCTTATTGACAGTTTATTTTTGTGCATTCCTCTATGACTGATAATCCCAGCATCACAAAATAATTGAAGTCATGTCATTTAGATGTGTTGAAAAACTTCCAATAAAAGATAAAAATACATACATTTTTTGGAATCATTGTGACAAAATAATGGATGAACATTTGACAACAGTTGGTTGATTGGACTTAATGCCATCTGCTACATATTCAAGGTAAAACTGGTTTTACAACATGTTTCATTGGCAAAAGCCTCTCAGGAACAAATCTCCTTTCTAAAAAACGATGGTACGATATTATGCCCTTTACCTGTTTTACTTGGGCTAGATAAAGCTCTTTCTTAGTGAAACAAACCCGATGTCATAAACACAGAATTTGGTTTTCGATGTGTGTTGGGGTTTAAAGCTATTTTTGTTAGGAAAAGTGTGAATTTTATGACCATCATGATTTTTTTTTTCAGTTTTAACAAGGACACTTTAGTAGTTAGAGCTGTGAAGGATATACATAAGGGAGAGGAGGTGTTTAATTGCTATGGTTTGTGATCACATTCATTTTTCAACCCTGTGTCGCCAAGTTATTAACATGATGGTCTTAGATCTTGGGGGTTCAAAGTTCGAGCCCCACCGACACCTCTGGTTTCATGGGAGTATCCTTTGGCAAGACACTTCAAAGTTCTAGCTTTTACTGGTGAATCAAGGAAAGCTGTTAATTAACTGAAAAATTGTTGAAAGTGTGATAAACTTATAGAAAATAACAAACATTCTTCCGTCATCCCATCATTGAGGATTTTGTGACTGGTTGTAATTGAATGCAAATGCAGACTTACTTACTTAATTCTGCTGCGTAGCCCAGTGGTTAAGGTGGCAGACTTAGAACTTGGGGGTCTGGGTTCGAAATTGGCGGGACTAAAATAGGAAACGGCACAGTAACTGGTGTAGTATTCAGGAAACAGTCAATTTTATACACTTCAAGCTTCTTTCACAATTAATGTAAAATAAATAAGTTTAAACTAAAATCTAAATGATCATGAAAGGAAGGTTTTATACCATCTATATTTGATTTTATCAGTCTGTATAATTGTCCTCTGTAAACTTTTTCAATATGGTACGATTTTTAAATTTGAAGGATGTTTTGTCTCCAATACCAAGCTAGTAGATCAACACCTTTCTCTCTGTGTGACATCATTCTTGCTTATGAACCAAAACCAATTGTATTGAATTTCCAGAGTTACACAAAATCTTGCACAAAATGGAAGTTTTGCATTTGCTACTTTCCATTGTTTTTTCATGGATTTAGTGCTATATTTTATTGAATTTCAAGGGAATGATTTTCTTTAACTGGCATACATTTTTAGCATAACGTGTTTGGTTAAACCACACCCCAGTCCATAAAGGTCAGTTCTGGTTTAAATCTTGAACGGTGACCATGATAGAACTGAAAGGTGTTGATAAAGATTAAAATTCTCTATATTTATCAATCAAACCGTTTATTCTCAGGACCTCATTGCAAGAGAATGGACTGGGACCAAAGACAGAAGTGCTTGCAGCAGCAGTATTTCTTCACATGTAGATGTAAACCTTGCACTGAAGGGGAGAAGAATTCTAGGTCTCTATATGTGAGTACAGTTCTTGTTTCAGTCTTGTTGTTGTATCATTGTCTGTAATACATATCCGGCCCAGTGGTAAAGGGTGGGGGGTCCTAGAACTAGTCCAGGTTCAGGGTTCAGGTTCGAGCCTTGCTCCTACCTCTGTTTTTTGTGGGAGTGACCTTTGGCAAGACACTTAAGATCCCTAGCCTAATACTGATGAATCCAGGAAAGTCTCAACATAACTGAAAGATTGTTGACACAGCATTAAACCCATTACAGTTAAACTTGTGTTAAGAGGCCAGCCTATGGGACAGAGTAAATTGGCTGTTTAACACAAGTTGGCTGCTTAACACAAATTGATTTACTCTATAAATCTAACAATGGGACTTTCTGTAGTGGCTGTTTAAGACAGGTTGGCTGCTTAAAAGGGTGGCTGCTTAACACAAGTTAGACTGTATATGTAATATATATATACCTGTCTATTAGTGAACATGGTTTATAAACCATTCTAATCCATTTTCCCCATATGATATTGTGTGACTGGTTCAGCTTGAAAAGCAAAAACAGATGGCAATGAATATCATGAAATCAGAGTGTTTTCTATATGATATTGGTAATGACCCTATGTGACATAAGGTTAAATTGCTCATCATGAGATTGTGAGATGAAGATTTTCTTTGACACAATGCTTCCTACCCAACTTCACAAGAACACTTATTTTTCATGCCCTTTTTGTGGTTTGCTGTTGCTGTCACAAATTTCCAATACAGGTAAAAAACAGGATGCATGGAAGCAAAAGCTCCTTTTTGGTACTTAATACTTTACTTGCTTGCTTTGTTATAGCTTGTAACATACAGCCATTTGGTCATCTTTAGTTTAGTTACACCCCACCGACACCTCTGGTTTTGTGGGAGTGATCTTTGGCAAGTCACTTCAGAACCCTAGCCTAGAACTGATGGATCCAGGAACACTATAACTGAAAAATTGTTGAAAATTAAACACCATATAAACAAAATTGGCTGTTGTTGCTGTTTCAGAGTTACAGATGTACACAGTGCGAGGGTCCAATGGTCACTGAATGGTCAGATAGTCTCAAATGTCAGTCATGCGAGTACAGAAGTCGTCTGGACCTTATTTCTGTCAGGGAGGCTGATTGCTTGTTTGCGGAAGGTGTGAAACTGTTACAGGAAAACAGAACCCAGGGTAAGTTAAAGGAAACACATTTAGAATAAGCTTATTTATTTTACATAGACTTTGATGGATTGTGACCGATGCTTGAAGATTATTTAGTTAACTCTTGATGACTGCTTCTTGGATATATGACCAGTTCTTGCAGGGATTTTTTGGTGAAACCTGGCATTGTCGCAGTAAAGGGGAATGGAACTCAGTTCCCTCGCTAGCAGAGATGCTCTGTCACCGAGGGAAGGCGCTGCTTATGATGCAATGTTTCATGGTTCATAAACCCATTGTAGCTCTCTGCTGATGAAGACTTTAGAAACAGACTTATCTACTTTCTCATTTCTTATTTTAGATGCTGTACATAAACTGCTCACATGCTACCACACAAGACAGAGGCTCCTATACAAGCATAACAAAGTGTTATCTGAAACACAGGATTGTTTGGCTAGATGTTACGCTTCTTTAGGTATGATTTCACTGTGGATTGTCCAGAGACAATGTACAATATTCTAGCATGGTACCTGACTGGTAGGTACTGAGTACTGACCAAACTTGGTCACAAGATCAAATTCGTTAAATACCGCATGGACACTTTAACACATAACACCACATTTTTTACATCTTGTAGCGGACGTCTTTCAAAAAACATTGTGCTGAAAGGAGTAATTGCCTGTCACAAACAATTTCTCCTTTTGCCACAATGCATTTTGCAATCTATTCACATATCACAACAGCAGAACAGAAAGGTTTTCCAAATGTTTACAAAGTTTTTCTTAAGTCGTCTGCTTCAATTATAAACATGTTGTCTGCAGGTGGTAAAGAGTTAGAGGCCTAATCAGTTTTCATCAAATTTAATCCAACTGGTTTTTTTCCAATGAAATCCTTTACATCTTTGATACTATTAGATTAAAAGATAGTTCAAATTATTACTTACTTAGTTCACACTGGTTTAACATGGCGTCAACATTATTTCAGTTATGTTGCAATGCCGAGTAGAGCCATTGCATTCTGTATATAGGGAAGACAATTTAATCTTTGATAAGAACTATAAGACCTAGAGCTTTATACTTGGTGTATGGCATTATTTAGAGGTCCTTTAAACAGACTTCATCAAATAATGTGCTTGTAAAAAGTACAAGCCCTAGGAATCACCGATTCAAGGTGTTGTATATAAACTCAGGTGATCAATAAAGGCCATACATTGCCCTCTTGTTTTAGATGATTTACCTTTGAGCTGATTTAGCTGACGTCTCTAATTACCCATCTTTATTTATAGGAAACTTCAAGGAATCTTCGAAGTTTTTACAACAAAGTATTGAAACCGTGAAAGTCATCTATGGAGCAGAAAGTATAGAAACTGGAAACGAACTTCAGAAGCTGGCAGAGATTTTAATCAGTGCACATATGTGGCAGGAGGCTGTAGACTGTGTCCGTGTCGCTCTCCGAATATTTACACAACACTATGGTGAATCACATGACACAGTCCAGGAACTCTCCAATATGGAGAAACAATTGGTTGAAGTCTTGTCGTGTAGTTGATAGGATATGTAATTAAAAAGAAATGTATGAAAACTGCAAAAAATCAGAAAAGGTTGACAGCATAAAAGAAATTTTCATATGAAGATTAAAAGATAAACTTGAAGAAGCTGTGTTCTATGTTTTGGGGTTTTTTTTCTTTTCAATATTCCATCTTGTTTTTGATGTCTTCTCTCTTTTTATCTTTGCTCAGCCTGTGCTTTATTCCTTTATACGGACTATAGGACATACACTTAGAGAAATAACTTGATAAATCATTAGAGATAAACAAGATCTATTGTTTAAACAAGTATCTAAATATATATATCCATATCTAATATCTATTTAATTTAATGAAATGGCCAATTCTAGAGTTATATGACTGGACAAAATTGAGTGTAGAAGCGTATGATAGCAACTAGGTATAAATAATATTATTTTCTTTATTGTATTGGATGGAGTCTATTGTGACAAAATAGAGAAATGATTGTTGTCCTGATCAAATTATGACACTGCGGTCTATATTTGCCCCAACCTTTGCCCCAACCAAAGGGTCAATAGATTAACATGGGCTATAATGCTTTAGCATCTTTAAGACATCTTCTGCAAAGATTCTTTAGATTATGCAATATGACCTTGGGTGAAAGATTGTCCAAGGTCAGCAGTTTAATGTAGACTTACATTATGGGAACCATACCATTCTTTCCTAAACTGTATGGACTGAAAGCTTTTATAAATGTTTTTGTTAAATATTTTAATTTATGGGTCCTCTACAAATAGTATGCCTTTAAAAATTGACTCTATCCAAAGTGTCACTTGTCAATTATGGAGAATATGAAGTCAGGTGAGCACAATAGGGCCACAATGACCCTCTTGTTCTATATTGGACTGTGTCTGCTGCAGCATAAGCGATTAGATATTAAGAAATGAGGTTAACGATGTGGAATACATTTATAAATACTGGTTTCCTGACTTGCCACTCATCATTTTCCGTTTACTGAGTTCTTTGAGACATACTGCTGTCATTTCTCTCCGATAACTTATGGCCGTGTTAGCAAGTAAGTTCCTGCATAAATATTTATGCAGCACTTGTGACGAAGGTGAATGAACTAGGTAGGTGTACGTACCTTTATGAAATACAATAGTGTAAACTTATTCATTTTACATCAATTGTTGTCACAGTTTAGATAAATCACTCTCGATTCTGCTTCCTGGATACATAACCAGTACTCGCGCCGAAAGTGGATAAATGAAAGATCGCAATGCAGATCCCGCTACTCACGGGATTCGAACCCACGACCGTTGTGTCCTGAGGCCTACGCTCTACCCCTGAACCAGTCCTCCACAATGAAATCCATGTAACGGAATACATTTAAGAAAAAGGTGTGGGGACCTCTGAGGCCTAGTGGTAGGAGGACAGAACTTGAAATACCGTGATCCCTCCCCACGTGGATGACGGCATTTGGATTTTTTCCTGAGAGAAAGTTACCCGACTAACTCACGGAATGCCCGATGGTTCTATCCGGCTAAACGAGGCCTTATGTGCTGCTGAGTATGGGGTCTTCTTCAATCATTCAAAGTCGGGCATCGCAACATTTCTGAAATAATGTTGACGCGATGTAAAAATAATTGAAAAGAAAACTGATATTTTTTTTAATAATACGTGTCTTTTCGTTTATTCTTTCCCTAATGAAAATATCATGTTATGGAAAGCAGCACATTTAATCGGTCTCTGAATTTACAAGGTCTGGTATGGCATTTTTCCAGATTAAAGCCAACAGCAAAACCTCTAGATATGACTACGAATGATCGCACCTCGCATAGAAATGATTGAAGCTCAAAGGGCTATCTCACAGATTGATGATATGAAGTTATATAAAACTAGATTATAGATACACTTATCACTTATCTCCCCTTCGATAATCGTGTGGTCGAGATATACATGTAGCATATTCATGTTGCAGATATGGTAAACCATTTTAACTATTTATTTAGTAAGCAAATATCTTAATTCGAATTACCCATATTGTTGAACGACGGTATGCCTAGATAACATACTCGTGTGGGTCTCGCAAACGTTTGACTTTGCATCTCTATACCTTATTTCCGTGATGGAAAAACATCGAAATGGGGACGAATCCATCTTCACAGCACTGAAGGGTATTGAAGGTCGTTTCACTTTTTTAAAAGGATTACTCCGTTATTCATCTATATTTTTACATCGCGTCAAACTTATTTCCGATATGTTATGCTTCTTAAGAAAAAATCTCGTCTTTTCTTTACTAACGAGGATTGGATACTTTACAATTTGGCGTTTCTCTCCTATAGAGCACAATCTTTGGGAAAATGCTTTTGATATGTATAAAGAATACTAGTACATGCCGTGTTTATATTGGACAAAATTCAAGTACGAATTGACATTAAACATTTTTTTATGTTTATTTTAATTTGACGACATGAATGTGAATACGTCCCATAGGCAAACTGATATCGCAATTTTGACAAAGTTTGTTATTAAACTCTGACACTCTTCCATTGCCAAAATGTGAAAAACAAAAATAAATCATTATTTATTTTTACCGATATTTGTTTTGTTTCTGTTAAGCTTATCTAAATGTGAAAAAGTGTTATCCACTAGAAACCAACAAAATAATCCATGTGCGAACCCCATTCCCTTCTCTCTACACCCTAATTTAACTTCAGAACTGACAGAATACCTACTCGCATGGATACTGTCTTCCTTCTTTACACTGTGTCCTACACAATTTTTACACACGAAAACATGAATTATGCCTACATACTGGTTTTCGCTACTAAAAGACCAACTAAACGGTTCTAATTGGTAGAAAAGTTGCCCACATACATTCGTGTACCATTGTTAGAGATCGGTACTCTACGGAAACCCGAGAAGTAAACTGCACGTTGAATGTGTGCGTGATGACTTCACATATTGCCGTTTCTTTTCCTCCTAAATCGAATCCATATTGAATGGAAAAGAGCGAAACGCCTGATAGAGGTTGTGTAGGAAGGAAGCAATCTGAAACCCATCGAGATTATGGTGATTGAAAACACCTCTGACGGAATGAGGAAGCCGCTATATTCGTTCTTTCAGGACTACTTTCGTTGTGCTTCAAATGAAGCTGTCAAGTGCAACATCAAAAAAGTCATTTGATTTGACTAAAGAATCAAAACTTAACATAACTTATACGTTTCTTTTCTTGTGAGAAGCGACTGACCAAAAGATGGCTATGTAAAATGAAGGTCAACTTGTCCATATCATTTAACTACTTGCAGTGGACACTTACAGGAAACGTTATTAGTCAGGACACTATAGCCCAAAGTGTGTAACCCTTCTCTTATATATGAGCACATATTTATTGAAATATACTTATTTTGGCGAGCCTGCTGCAGAAGATAAAAGAAACCGCAGAGACAAAAGAATTTACTCGTAACGAGTAATTTCTCCCTTAAACAATGGTTTCCTTCGAAAATCACAAAAAAACCTGTTTTGTTGATTTGATAGTATATCGTCCGCTGTTGCTTTCAATGTAATTAGACGGTAGGCATAGATCATTTTCCAGTAACCTGGTTAGGATTTATTTATGTCTGATTATGTAAACATTTTGTCTTGTGAATTTGGTTCACCTGTTGCTATGGCAATACCTGGCGATGTATTTTGGTTTTCACCAGAGGTAGTCATCCGATTGACCCAAGGAATGCCATTGGTTCTACCCAACTTGATCCCAGCTTTTATGCTTAGTTAAGCTTTGGGGTCTTCCTATATAACTATAGATATAACATAAATACATGTACTTTGTGCGCTTTGTTAAACCCAAAGTAAATCCAATAGACAACCACGAGTATCTTAACAAAGTACATTATTTCATCTTTAAGATCAACAAAAACAGCTTTCTCGTAACATTGCTTTAACCCATTACCAAACAATTGCGACATTTAACCACTTTGTTTTCAGACGACTCTGGAAAACATTGTGGGGAATGGAGAAATTGCTTTTAGCGAGCAATTTCTCCTTTACTCACCATGTTTTCTGCCCTACCCGTACTGCTTTTCCATATGCCCTAGTCCAAATAACCCAGACATAGATTCTAATTAACACAGTTACAGATTGGATCATCCGAGTTACGTTTGGCCAGAATTTATTTTGACGTGGATGGTTCTGTATTGGCACGTTCGCAACACAATTTTGATAAAGAGGATATGTTCTGAGCTCCGGATAATAAAGTGAATTTCCCCTGCAAGCTTCTTTTATGAACCAATTAGCATTAATTAATTTTTGAAATGAAATTTGAAACATGTGCACAAAAACTATTTGAATTGCCGCCATTATTTTGCTTCTGGAAGTGTATGGTTTAATTTTACTATTTAAACCGATTATTCAATACAAACTATTTCTTTCACGACCGTTACTTATTCTTATTCTTCATGTCATTGAAAATTACGTCGATCAAGTGACGGAGAAAGATTCTAAAGTAAAACAGTTCTCCAATCCAAAGTTAAACTGGGTGTGTTCGATTGTTGCAGGTGTTGCGCAGAAAAAAGTGTTTGGCGCGAAGAAAAAAGGACGGGACGTAGTTTTCTGTACATTTCTGGTCCACACCCCGTGTGTCGATGTTCGTAATATGTATTTCACATCAGTTGGGCTTATATTCGATTGTGGTTTTATGCCATTGTCGAGCAAGTTTTAAGTTTAATCGCGGCGGTCAATGTTCCTCTGTGCGCATTACCGCACTTTTGGTTTTCTTGTAGTAATGATTTTTTCCAGTGTGTTCGTCCGGAGTTCGATCCTCGAACAAGCATTATTGTTTAAACGTTGGCGTATCCTGCAGCAATGTACGTTATTGCAGAAGGCATTGGTCCTGGGGTAGATCGGGCATCGACTTCATGGGAACAGGGGTTTGGGGTTCGAATCCATTGGGTAGTATCATCTCCCTTTTGAATTTTGCATTAGTCCACATTCGGCGAAAGGAGTTGTAGCGTATCCGAAAAGCTAATTCGAGAGTGATTGGTATAAGTTATAAGAACACGATTCACATTCGAAGTGAAGTGAATAAGTATTAACTAAGGCTACGTAACTAAGTATAAACTAAACTCTTCAAAGAATCCTAACTACCAATCCCCGTGGTCGCGTTATAGCCAAAGCATTGTTAAAACGGTTTGGTCCAGGGGTAGAGTGTGGGCTTTTGGACACGAGGATCGTGGGTTCGAATCCTGTGAGTAGCGGAATCTGCCTTGCAACCTTTCATTCATCCACATTCCATGCGAGTACTGGTAATGTATCCAGGAAGTGAGAGAGTGTTGTAAGTTGTAAGAACTTGTTTCGCAAATAATGTAGTACGAAATTTATACGATTTTAGGCACAATTGCATAGAATGGTAGTTATATACCCTACCTTAACCGAGATAAATTATGTTTTGCAGATTCGAGAATGCTTAAAACCTCTTGTAAGACCTCTTTCCACTATCGACGTGTAACAAATAAGTTTAATCTTAAGCAAACCTTTGATAGAACTAACAAATTTCACTTTAATCCGAGTGGTTAAAGTTCATGTGCGATATAACAGAAATATTGTTGAAAACGGCGTTAAATCTGATAAAGATGATAAAAATATCCCCAAGTACCCGGATTGCTACGTTTGGAGAAGCCATTACTGCCGTATTGTTTGTTCGAACGAAGGGTTAACCCCATTCCCAAACAACAAATTTTGGACTGTCCAAAATTGAAAGAGTTTGCAGACGACATTTCAAAACGTGATGAGATTGGAAAATATTCTTCAGATAGAGCAGAAAACCTTGTGAGAAAAGGAAAAATTGCTCGATACGAGCAATTTCTCCTTTTTCCACAATGTTTTCTAAAGTCGTCTGCAACAAAGTAGTCAAATGGCGTTATTGTTTTGGAAAGGGTTAAGAAGAACGCTGTGTTTTGTCTCTCCCCTCTACTGATAAGACACAAAGGATCTAGGGTTCAATGGATTAGTGCGCGATTAACTAGTTAGTGTGTAACTGTGCTCTGATTTAAGGCCAAGCCCATGTGAGTCTGTTTTGGATTAATATATGACTTTAAATAGTAAGTATTTTGGTGTTTTACCTTTCTGTTGAAAGATTAAAGTTAAAACAAACCTTAACTTTTGACATTTTTTTAAAACGTATTGTGTTACTGTTACTGATATAAGGCCACATCCGTTTGAGTCTGTTTTGGATTAATATATTACCTTAAACAGTAAGTTGTTTTTGTTTGTGTTTTTTACGTTTCTGTTATAAGAGAAAAGTTAAAAAAACCTAATTCTTTTGACATTTTTTTTCAAACGTATTTTGTGACTGTCCTTGTACATGTTTATGACCAATTAACCGTACGATTATGGGCAAAACGCGATATCAATCTACCCAATTATATATTTTTTGTCGAATCTAATACTAGATTACTTTGGGATATACCGGTTTATTCGAAAAAAAATCATGTTGAATACCTATTATTCTCAAGATACGTTGAAATCGCCTTTAACTAAGTTCCGACACATTACAGAGGTCCAGATTAGAGGAAAATTCTCCAGGCTTTCTTATCTATTAATGTTAAAAATTGTTTATTATGGCTTTTCATTAGAATTATCAAACAGCAAAATTTCGTGACAAAATTGAAAAGCTGTTGCCGCGATATAAAACCCACTAGATAGACGTCAAGTCATATCTTCCTGGTTTCGTAATGAAACGCACTTAATTCGGAATCTCTGTATCTCTGTGCATGTTTGTGTCAAAAGAAGGTAAAGCTTGCGGAGAGCAGTTTCTTCTTCTTTCACAGTTGTGTTTCATTGTCAACATACAACTAATACAGTGTCATAAAGACTTCTCAGTCAGTAATTATGAACAAGGATAAGTGCGTATAAATAGAATCCTGAAATGAGATATTTGGGAAAAGTAAGATATTTGGTCATACTTTTCTGAGTTTTCTCACCGAAACGATGAAATCCCGATCTACAATTGTGCATACAAAGTGTTTTGGTTGTGTGATAGGAATTCCACACATAAACAAAAACTTCCGATCAAGGTAAAAACCTGGGGAATACTACCTGGCGTAGTATCTGTTTTTCTCCTGTTCTATTCTTTGGCCTATCTCACACATATTTGTACGATAGACTTCCTTGTAAACGTAAATATGAAGAGGAAAAGGGAACCAAGAAAAGGGATAGATTAGGCATAAACGAAACATGTCTCCTGTGAAATCGTCACCGTACTTTTAAACGCATACCTATCTTTCATTCACCAAATCAGAGTTACCATTTAGATTCAGGGGTTAAGACAATTTTTTAAACGTAAAGTTACGAATCTTTGTGAGACAGACCCGAAGCTTGTTAGGAAGCGTGAATTCTTCTTGGAAACCAACTCACTCCTTTATTTTTGATTGACAGGTGCGAATGTATTGTTTGACAATTACGTCTTCATTGGGACTAACCTACATAAAGAGCGGAATCATGGTTGTAACGTAGAATCAAGTATTTGGATTTAACACCGTTTTAACAAGTATTCACTTATATTGCAATGCTCCCTTGATCCAAACTTAGTATAACCAATCTAGGGTGACTCCTAGGGCTCTCCTGGATCAACCAGTACTCTGAAGGCCTTGCTATCGGCCAATGCCTTGGACCAAGTACCCCGAAGTCCACAACCATTAACACTGAGACACGGTGGGGTATCAAGATAGTCTTTAACTGAATGACTTTTCACACACTATTCAAGGGTAGCATTTATACAAGATATACTTTATTTACACTTTATACCTTGAAATGCTGTGACTAAATGGTTTGCGTCGGGAACTAGAGACCGACCAACTCGGGTTTGATTCCCGATGGCGATTGTCTATTTCATGGGGGAGTGTCCTTTGGCATGACATATTTCCTAGCCTCGTACTTTTAGGTTATCAAGGGAACATGAACTAAAACGCTTAATGGTAAACCCTATACGTTAACGAAAAGAAACCAAAAAAAAAGAAATGGATTTTTTTGCACGTGTCCATTTCAATTATTCAAATACTATTTGATATACAACACCAATTTTAGCCTGGGGACCTTGCCCGTGTATATACCCCATCTAGTGTAGGGTATACGCATCGGCCATGGTGTCGTTTTACTCAATATCTTATGCTTAGAGCTTGCGTATGTTCAAAGTTCCCTCTCATTTCCATATCAAGATAAATATTATTGTAAAGTAACATGAATTGTAACCGTCTCCCCAAGACGCCTCCAGTATGGGCAACAGTGGTGCAGTGGTAGAGAGCCGGTCTTTTGTACCAAGGGTCGCGGTTCGATCCCATTAGTCGAGGTGATAATTGCCGGGACTGGCCCTCAAATCAGCGCGAGTACTGATTTAGTGTCCAGGATGCCCTCATCGAGAGTGAGTTAAATGATCTTCAGGCTTTCGTTAAAATCGATTTAAAATAAATACGTTTAACCAAAGACGTGTCTCATTACAATATTGTACTGATTATGCAACGTCTTATTAGTTTTGACGATTACAAATATTTTTCTCAAGCCGTTTAGTCAAGCGCTACCCTGGGTAACGTTTCGCTAAACAGTTTACGCTTAAGATTTGCGTAAGTCTGAAACAACAATTCCTCTTATTTCAATATTGTACGAAGCAATTTTGCGAAGTAACACATCATTGGAATCGTGTCTCCGAGACGCTTCCAATGACGTGTCACATTGCAATATTGTACTTTCATTTAAGATACTATTCATGTTTATCAGTTATGACTTACGCAAATATTTTCCTTAAGCTGTTTAGTGAAAACGCTGCCCTGTACCCAAGCTACACCACGTTGCGTGTTTACAGGTTGGCCCCGCGATAAGGAAGGTATCATTTGTGAAATATGGCTCATGTTACCATTTATACGGGCAGCATTCCAATAAAACCTGGCATGAAACATTCCTAAATGATTTCGCACCTTCCCTCGGACAGACATGTCCTTCCGAAGGTAACATGTCATGATTTATACGTCTATCGCAGCTGTTACAGAGTGTTCGTGGGGAATAGAAGACAATGCCTTCGGATGAAGATTGTTTTGTTATCTATCTTTCTTAACGGTAGACCATCTCAACGAGTATATAATTAACGCTCTGACCAAATGAACATTTTCTATATATCTACCTTAATTTAGTGTTATATTTTTTGTTAACCATATAGGCCAGGACAGATGCAGTTTAACCTCAAACAAATTGCAACAGAAATAAAAACACTTGCATCATGTAAACCACTTATTACTTAACGTTCCCTAAAAAATCGCCATGCTCATTCGCTGCTGTTTAAAAGATATAGGAGAAAACATTTTTGTTATTTTGTGAAATATATTTTGACACGCATTGACCTCCGTACGCGTGATTTTCCTCGGCGGAAGTTGTCATCGATTATCACCGGAAATTGCAGACAATATCAAAACAATTGCAGATATCAGCATTTCTGTTACAATGCAAATAATATAAAGCATTATCTTTCTTAATTCATGAACTTGTTTTATGATTTTGCTAGATCTTTATTAGCATACACCTATATTTTGTCTGAAATTGTGTGTATTCGATGTTTGACGCGTCGCGATTAATACTATGTCACTGGTGACGTCACTAAAAAATTGTGTCAAGTACACTTTGAACGAAATAGTAGAGTGTAAGACCGTTGAATATTTAATTTTAACGTTACTATCATAATATGCATAATTTTCTAATTTAAAACTGTATAGTTTAAAAACAAATAATGATATTCAGTTGAATTTTTATCAACAAGAGAATAAAAAAAATGATACATAGATTTCGGGAAAAAAAACTACGGAATTCAGTTCGGACCATAATTCTTGTTTTGCATTTTTTCTTTCGATGAATTCTTCCGAGAGTTGTTTTCTATGCACGAATGAGTGAATATTCGCCATAAAGTAACTGTAATATCGAACAGGTTTAAAGAAACATATACTTGTTCTGTGAAACTACATTTTAGAACCCTTTGTTAATGGATAATAACTGCAACCTCTTCTTTTAGATGCTCATTGCATTTCCTTACTAGTACAGCACAATTTTCTCTTCGCACTCAACATGTGTTAGGAAAGCTGTATATGGCTGTGAAATATTAGTATGTAGTACTTGTGAGGAAATACAGCAAGGTTTATAAGGCTTCACTAGAGCGTCTATGCATCTATCTGAAGGATCTTAGGACCAGGAATGTCCAAGACCCAACTGACTACCTAGATATCATTTTGAAAATTGCCCGACCATTAAGATCAACGCCTGGTTGGTCAGGATTTATGCAATCCGTTGAAGAAGGCAATTTTCCTTGAAAATCATCTATCAAGTTCTTACCAGTGATTGATCTAAATCCTAGTGATGTGTCCAGTGTTTACTCAACTTTATGTTTTGTGCGTACAGAAGCTAGTAGGTACCAAACTACACCTATTGTGACATTTGATCAACATCTTTACTGGAAAGCGTCTTCAATCAAACAAAGTGAGACACGCGAGAGTCCATTGAAGAATGTTGTTCTAAGATTAGGAGGTTTTCATACATGCAAATGAGTTTTCTCGGAAGTATAGGCCATCTTATGCTTGTAACTGGACTATAAGGTGTGTAAGAGACCGTATATGCGCCAAACGCAGTTGACCAAATGATGAGCGGCAATGCAGTGTCAAGGGCAGTCCGTGGACACCTTTTGGTAGATTCAGTGCTTAATACGATACTTACTTCAGATATATATGGGATACCGTTGAGACAAGAGGCAAACAGGACATACTATGAAAGTGACAGTGATGAAGAACATTTGAATTACGTTGCAGCGAATGAAACAATCTCATATGAAATCCCCCAAGAGCACGATATCATTGTTGGAGCAGACATATGGGCCACTCGATGAAGAGTGTGGTGCTACCGACGATACAATACCTGATGTAATGGAATTGAATACCATCTCAAACTTCTACGATCAGCTGGTCAGTAAAGAGATTTCGCTTGAAGATGTTAATGATAATGAAGTATTTAAACATGTGAAAGAAGGATTTGACACAAAACTACTTCAGTTGGCGTCGTACCCAACTGCGTGTTTCTGGGTTCAATACATGGACATGATTAGAATCCTTAAACAGTTTATCGAAGCCGAACGAACTGGCAATTGGCAACTGCACATTCATTCATTGGAACATATGCTTCCTTATCACGCAGCTACAGGGCATACTCTGTATATAAAGTCGACCTATCTTTACCTCCAACAAATGAATGAACTATCCGATACAAATCATCTTTGCATATATGATAAATTCAAAACAGTTTTCATGTCATACGCCGTAGTGACCGCTATTGGGCAGGGCTTATGACCGATTTAACCAATTGAGCAGACACTTATGCGAAGTCCTAACTCCACTGGGGGTATGACAAGAGGGAATGGTATGACGGAAGTACATAGGGGCCAGTGGTTACTCTCTATGCGTATTTGTGGGCAATCAATTCTTCTCTACATAAATTAACCAACACTTCATATCATACAAGTGAGCAACATAAAGAATTCTCCAAGTCAAGACAAGAAAGAGATACCAAAGCCCGTAATATCATTTTTGAATTCTTGGAGGAGCGAAATCCATTCGCATCGGTAAATTCTCTGCAAAATATCGAGACTGGTGTGACATCAATAGGTGATGTAAACGCACACAACGCCAGGAAGATCGGTAGTGCCATTGTTAAGGATCTTAAGAGACAAAACGTGATGGACGTTTTATTCAAGAAAAGCAGACAAGTTGTGACTTTGAAAACACACTCCTTGCTGCAATTTGGAAAAGATATAGTTCACGTTAACCCACAACTCTTATCCAAAGTAATCTGCCAACTGTATGTGGACTATGTTACCAAAAGGTATGTTTCTTATGTTTTCATGCCGTGATAACCGACAGTGACATTGTCTTTCGATCGGACAAAACTTTCAGTTCAAATCAAAAAATAAGATCATGGAGTATTAAGAAACCCAAAAATGTTCTTGGTATGCACATTTGTAATATTCTTCCTGCTCTTCATGCCCTTACTGGGTGTGATACAACTTCACACAATTTCGGAATTGGAAAGAGGTCCGTACTGAGAGAAGTAAGATCGTGTCATGTACTACAGAGTGAGCTTGGCCACTTTCAGGAAAGTGTGAATTCAGAACAGGTTGAATATGTCGGTGAAATAATTATTGTGGCATTCTATTATGGATCCAGTGACGATTCCTTAGACAGTTTACGCCTCCGAATCTTTAGAGAAAATACTGTAAACAGTTTAAACACTGTAGAAATACATACCCTGTCGCCGACGTCTGCTTCTATAAGGCTTCACAGTCTTTGCGCAAAGCGGCAAATATGGGATTGGATAGAACAAACTGAACAAGATCCAAAACTTAGGGTTTCAAATTGGAAAATGGACTCTGCATTCCAATAAGAACAGACGTGCATCCAGCCCCATCGGAACTGCTTGCAGATATTAGATGCAAGTGCAAAACCAACTGTGACAGCAAAGGTTGTGCAGGAACCACGGATTGGAATGTTCTATAGCATGTAAATAATGCAAAGGGACGAGTTGTTCTAACTGCCAACCCAATGAACTTGAACCCAATGACAGTTCAAAAAGCAATATGTAATATAGTCATACATCATTCTTGATGCTTCATGTTTCATAAAATAGTTTTTTCATAAAAAGAAACTTGTGTAGGGGGCTTTTTGTCAAAATCTGATCGTTTCTGTTCGAAAATCATGCATAAGAACATATTAGAGTCACCGGTTAGAAGTCAAGGTCAAAGGTCAAGGTCACGTTTTTTTACATTTATAGGTTTGTTACCTTCAAAATATATTAACACAAACATAAGATTGTATTTTTAATCATCATGTTTGAATTGAGCGTAAGTTTTGCAACTGTGACTTACAAAAAGGATTGCATTGTGTCTGGAAACCTCGTATTTTCTTTTTCACAGGTGACTTATTACAGGTGAAAAAAATCCGTTTTCCACCTCTCCTTTCAATGGCGATTTTTTACACGTAATAGATAACACCCCAAAGTGGTCAGATAACCATAAATATTATCTGTTGCAATTTGTTTGAGGTTTGGTGGAAAAATTGCATATCTGTCCTGGCCTAATAAGCTGTACATTGTAAAGTAATTTGGCGGCTGGCCTGTGATCTAACCTGTTTGCTACTCCGAATACCTCACTTCATCAGAATTAAGCAGTTTTTGAAGGTTTTGTAAAGCAGAAGACACAAGAATCATCATTAGCAAATTGCCAAGCATTCTAAGGGTTAAGCACGCCGTTTGATTAGCATTTGGTTGACCGGTTTGTCAACGGGCGATTACCTCATTATGTGTTATTACAGGTATGGATATCATAACACAAATTATACTACCTTAACCAATCGCTCAAATGAGATCTTTGACTGGTCCAAATTAATGGCACTAGCAGACGACAACTGTATGTATTAAAAGAACAATAGTTTTTTATAACAAGTAAAAACAGGTGTGGCAAATGGGGGAACTGCATATAAACTTTAACAAACGTACATTTAAACCTGACACCAAAGACTTAATGAACATGACCTAGTTAACATACATGTATGCTTATTAGTTCTTTGCCGGTATTGATCCTTAAGTCATAAGAAGCGTTTTACACAAATCTACCCTCACAATCAGGTGCCCGTTTTCTAGATCTCTGTTAGTCATTGCCTTGTGTTGCTCTGAGATATTTTCGTGTTAATTGAGTACATCTTGACCATCAGTCTTGAACTGTTCACCCCTGAACGATCGCGGAGCATGGGTTTATCTACATGTCAATCTTACCCAATACGCCATAGACACTTCATGTTCCAATGTAACCCATTTTAACGCATCCGCATCAAGAAGTCAACAGAAACCAATATGATGAAATTAATGGTTTCTACGCAATATCACACAGGAAATGATTTCTTCTGTTTTCTTTGGTTTATCTGATACATTTTTGTCTTCTACTGGTAGATTTAGTTTTAACAGGCTACTTATTCCCATATTGAGAATTGGTAAAGCCCACACTATTCAAGAAGAAAGAGAAAACGACATTGACGAAAAACAAATCTCTTTTTATCTCAATAATTTCTCCCCAATCAAATACGCAAACAAGGTTCATAGATTCACAAATCTCGTCTGCTTTGGCTTTCATTTCGGATTCGTCCAAAAGACTTCATACTGGAAAAAGGGTTAAAATTGCGTGTTCTTTAGCTTCACCCCCAATTAAAAACTTTAGGGATCGTTTGGTTTCAATTGAGTCAGTTTTGCGATTTTGTTCACTCGTGTCTGTTTGTCCAATTTGGGTGCAATTAAGCTTTGAGCGGTAAGTCTAAATTTTCTTCCTTTTTCAACAATTTGTTTTGACTTTTCTGGTCCGATTTTTAAGATATATCTGTCTATCACTGTCTGTATCCAAACATGAACATTCCGGCTATGATTAACTGAGTCGTTCTGTCTAGCTGGCTCTGATATTTATGGCGTTAATGTCATTTCAGTGTGTTGTTTTCTATAGTATTGAGTTTAGGTGGTCAACGGATCCAAGCCTTTGCTTGTACAGTACTGTCACGTGACATGTCTTTGTAAGCGTCTCGGAGAGACGATTACAATGACCCGTGTGATGTTGCTATGCAAATGTTGCAGTTCTAAATATTGAAATAAGTTGTTTTGAACTTGCAATGCAAGTGGTCGATTGTCAACCAATTATCGATAATTTCATGAATAAAGAAATGTTCTTCTATTCTAATCTTTTAACACCAGTTTTGTTTATTTTTTTTTATAGTTTCATTTATATATACAGGTCCCAATAGGGTCAAATACAGTAAACATGATCAAGATGCATGTATCCCATCTTATTAAAACAGTTTGTACTGGAGGACACCCCATTCGTTCACATCTCCCAATAGAAATGATATCATTTTATGCAAATTTCATTTGGACAATGCATTTCTTAAGTGCTTGAAGTGCTCAAACCCATCATAGACCTATATCACCATTAGCATATAATCAACCAAACCCGTTTCTGAAAAAAGGTGATATATGCTCTTTACCTACACCAGAATATTGCTTAATCCAACACCAGGCAATAACAACATCTGACCAGTTTGTTGCAGACGAATCTGGAAAACATTGTGGAAAAAGGAGAAATTGCTCTTGACGAGCAATTTCTCCTTTTCCCACAATGTTTTTTATTTCCCTATCAGAGGATGGTTTTTCTAGTTCATCACATTTTGAAATGTCGTCTGCAAACGCTTTCAATTTGAGACAGTCGAACATTTGGCGTTTGGTAAAGGGTTATGTGCTTAAAGTGCTTTAATCCGCCTTAGACTCTAACCACCAGTATACAATAAACCCAACCTGTTTAATGGAACAAGTGATACGATCTTTACCTGCACAAGAATATTGCTTTAAAAAACAAAACAAAAATGAAAAAAAAAACCGAATGAAAGAAAATACCAATCTAACCCAGCAAACAATGTAAGTCGAGAGTAAGGATTACATGGTTATGCTTAGTTTGGATCACCTGCCCCTTAACTTCACATCTTTATAGTACGATGGGAACCAGACTAGGTTAGGCTAAGCGCATGTATATACATCAAGCGTTCGGAAACTATATATTTAATGCACGTGCATGAAATTCTAATCTTGGTGCATGGCGTAGCATCTGCTATATACGCCCAAAAGATGCGGTAAAGATAAATACAAACATGTACAAGTTTATTGTCCCGAATCTCACTCCCTTTTTAGTGTTGCCCTGCTGATGCTTTCAATATGGAAATGGTCTACGTAGCATTCCATTAATCCACATTTGTCGCGAGTACATGTTATAATCCTGAAAATAGAATCGAGAGCGATGTATCTGAGCTGTAAGAACTTGTTTCACAATCGATGTAGAATAAATAAGTTTAACCCATTACCAAACAGTTACGGCATTTGACCAGCTTGTTGGAGACGACTCTGGAAACAATATGGGCAAAGGATAAATTGCTCTTAACGCAATGATCTGATTCTTTAAACATTTCCCAAACAATAACGACATTTGACTACTTTGTTGCAGACGACTTGAGAAAACATTGTGGGAAAAGGAGAAATTGCTCGAAACGAGCAATTTCTCCTTTTCCCACAAGGTTTTCTGCCATACCAGAAGATTATCATTCTATTTCATCACATTTTGAAATGTCGTCTACAAACTCTTTCAATTTGGGACAGTCGAAAATTTGGCGTTTGGTAAAGGGTTAAACTACAGTAGTATTAAGTACCTCGAACTTTATATTGCCATACTCCTCTATACGTCGAAGTAAATATTGGTTTCCGAATCATTTGTTCCTTATCTTCATATCTTTATATTCGAACCCTCTCTATGTCGAACAGTCTAATATGGTCTCTTTAACTTCGAGATATAGAGATCCTACTATAAGTGGTCCATATGGACAAAGTGCATTGTGTTGTCGTTAATTTTGCACGGTAAGCGGGTTGGGGCTCTGAATCCGAACTATACCACATGGGTTAAACAAATACATGTACATGTAGTTCGCCAGGTGACCGCTAGCTTTTATTAAATGAATGTTAAGGGAGCTAGATCTTTAGAAGGTTAGATAAAATACAAAACGGAATAATAAAAGGTTTTAATCCTTTTAGGTTCAAAATAAAGTAAAATCAATTTGCTGAAGTGAAAAAAACTAACAATGTTTCAAGCTCACACGTTATGTAGTTTACAATAAACGTCTGAGTGAAATCTTAAGATGAAGCATAAACTCATTTAGTTAAAGTCAGTAAGTCAAACTCTGAATTTCAACAATCTGAATTTACGATGTCAAAAATCATTTTATCTATCAACGATTATGACCCCTGATAGTTTTCAGGGGAGACAAAAAATGAAAAAGGGGGTAATAACAACAACTTTTGCCATTAGATCATGTGTCAATATGGTCATTGTATGTTCACTGCTTTATATCATATAGCTATTAAACTCATATCATGAATAGAAACATTGGACAATATTTGATTACCAGGGGTAAAAAACCTTAATACCAATTGAGGTTAAAGAGGCAACAAGGTTATACAATGTGTACACATTCCCTTGTTTACAAATGCCTCTGTCGTCAAGCCATGTATGCCCGTTATCTTGAGTAATAAATCATCGGTGGTATTTGTTACAAAATACCCACTTTTAGATTCAACCAATTCCCTCACACGGGAATTTCCTACTGATACGAACTGAAAACAACAGCTATCACAAATAATTTGAGAATATGGCTATACGACATGTAAAGCTTTCCTTGGGTATAGTTCAGCCAACTCGGCTTGAGACCTATTAACGTTCGTAAAAACGTTCGGTTGTTTTCGTAATCAATGAGTAACCATCTAATCTTTATCACACGAGGTTACCCGAACAAAGGGTCATTTATATCGGTTATATCGGTTATGTCGGTTATGTCGGTTATGTTATGTATAGAATTATGTTTGAGACTCTATATATACATGTATTTTCTTTATAATTATCGGTACAAATCACTGCGACAAAAGGATAGATTGCTCATTATGAGCAATATATCCTTTTGTCACAATGATTCCTAAAGAATGCTGCAGCAGAGGCGCCAAAATGAGGTAATATTGAGAAATTGGTTTATCCTAAACAGTTCCTGTAGACTATGGGATCTGGTTTACGCTTCACTTCAATACAAATTGGTAGCACTTTCATGAACAGATTCTTGCAGCGATAATCTAAACAGTTACCCCTTGAAAGATGGAACGAGTTGTTTAAAGGCACTATCTCACAGATTTTGTTTTTTGATTAACACACGTAAACTACATGAATTAACGTTTATTTTTTATAAACGTTTATTTTCAATTTATTTTAACTTAAAGATTCTTAAAACCTATGTTTTCACCAAAAAAGTGCGAAACGATTTTTTTAAAAGTTTTTTTTTGTATTTCAGTGTTTTGATAGTCGAGGGATTGCTCTATATGACGTCTATTGTTTGTGTTATGTGAGTTGATTGGTGACCCATTTTGTATTCTGTCTTCCAGACGCTCTTATTTTAGATAAATTTGCAGGATGGAAAAATGAATCAGTGTTTACAAAATAAACCGTTTAAACAGTTAACTATATCTGCGAGATAACTGGACACTATTTCTACTTAACAGTTATGAACGGATTTGAGAAGAAAATCGATAATCCTGTTTTACATACTCTTATAGATCTGTTGCGCTTTTGTATCCCTGGAATACATTTTAAAATAATGAGTTTTATCTTTTTATTTGATACCATGTTACGATGCATAACTTGCTTGCAAGAGCAATTCTGGCCAGCTATACGTCCCATACAGGAGAATGGATTTCATCCTGAAGTAGTATAGTGTAGAAACCACAGTTATAAAAGAAAAAATGGCTACCAACGACCTGTCGTCTGCTGTTGCTTTCAATTTAGATAAGCTACGAATTCCAATATGGCGGACGGGTTGAAATATGTTTGACCAGTTTACTTTTAGATAACATTAATTATCTATTCATAAAAATGTCTGCTCGTTTAAATCATGTACTCTGCAGATAAACTGAACAGGTTGCAATCGTTTTTTGAATGTTATTGCATATGTTTAGTTATAGTCTGCTGCCATATTGGAATAAAAAGAAGTCAATGATGTATCCAAATTATCATTCAGTATCATTGGTCGTTTGGTAAGACAGTTTCATTCACCTTTATAACCAATGCTATTGTTGACCGGGTTCAACCCATCAAATACAGCCAAACTTGTAATAAGAGGCCAGCCTATCGGACATAGTAAATTGGCTGTTTAAGACAGGTTGGCGGCTTAACACAAATTGATGTACACTATAAATCTAACAATGGGACTTTCTGTAGTGGTTGTTTAAGGCAGGTTGGCTGCTTAAAAGGGTGGCTGCTTAACACAAGTTAGACTGTACATAAATACGTGTACTTGTTATGGTACAGTTCATATTTATCATACCCTATATATGATATACATTGCGTGGCCCAGATGCTTAATTTCCGTAAAGGGTTCTACCATTGTATAGTATCCTATTACATTGTATTGTTTCAACAAACATGGACACGTCTTTTCAAAACATTCAAATTACGCATCGTCTCCCTTCAGTTCACAAATAGACGGGATATGTGACGATGGGCCTTCACACAAATGGAGAAGTTCGGGACCCCGAGCGGCAGAAAGGTGCGCACGCAATCGGCCAGGAGTTCCGGCTAGCCCGACGACCGACCTATCTTAAAGTTAACCTGGACCAGATCCTCGAAAACCTCAGGATAATTCGCTCACGGATCTCGGACCTTACGGGTATGTATATGCTTGATTGTGTTGGCCTACTGCAATGAAATGGGGATGGTTTAATGAGTGCAATTAGAAAAGTATAATGCGATGCTCATAAAGTAGAAGAAGAACATTATTATTCAACTGAAGCATATACAGCTCCTGACAGCGAAAAAGAAAACAATATATAACTCATATTCGCATAAACTTGTAAAGCGAATTAATGAAACCTAAATCGTCATATTGAGATAATTTTGATTGCCATGCGAGGCAGTCATCCGACTGGCTTACGGAATACCGATGGTTCTTCCCGACTTGACTAGCTTATATTATATTGGCAGTTGAGTATGGGGGCCTTCTTTCACCATAATGAACCGGTCATCTCATCACATATAGTCTTAAATACTGTGAAATACACGCGATGTGAAACACATATGCATATAATCGCGATACGTCGATGAATTTATTCGACATCACATCGAGTGATTCATTGAAGAACAATAGACATTGCATTATATAATTCCCTAATCATTGAAGTTTCAATATAACATTTGATATGTAGACTTTTTGATATTGAAGACGTGAACGAAAGTGTTGGCGATATTGACATGAAATTACGCGATATCTAGAACAGATGATGTTTTTGGGTTCGAATTCCGTTAGGAGCTGGATCCACCTTGCATCCTTTGATCAATTCACATTCGGCGTCACGCCTTGTTATCTATCCAGCAAGCACGCTCGAGAGTGAATGATCATAGTTGTAAGAACTTCTTTTCCAAATGATGTAAACCAAACGGGTTATAAGCAGAATCGAGGGTGACTGGCATATAGAAACATGTAACGTGTTTCCGTCTATGTAGGTAAACGTATTAATATCGCCAATGCCCCCAATTCTCTTGTGTATCTAAGGCACGGGGTGTTGTATATTTATCCAAAGGTTTAGATAAACATCGAAATAGAAAAGCCTGTGTATGTGTGATATTCGACTTGTTTCCGCCATCGATATTGTTCTACAGAAATAATCGCGGGGTAAGATAAATAGAATACTAGAAATCCGTTTTACGTGAGGTATATGCGTTATTTTCACCATTTCCACAGAAATTATTGCCGTCGTCAAGGGGAATGCATACGGCCATGGAAGTATAGCGGTGTCGAGGTTTTTGCAGACTCACGGAATAAAACATTTCGCCGTTGCTACAGCTCTCGAAGGGGAAGAACTCCGACAGGCTGGCATAGAAGGTCATATACAGGTGTTAGGTAATTATCTCCCTTGGTCAGGATTAATGCTTCTACCAAGAATCTTACTTTTGTCCAGATTTCTGGTCTCGAAGACTATTGCTATTTTGACTGACGTCTTTGTAGCTAAGCGCGATAAATGACCAAATGTTGACAAAAGCTTCGTTCACGGCTTAATATTGAGACTAGTTCTTATTTGTACAAAAGACTATGCTACACCTCTCAGTTGGGTTCCTGTAACGGTTCTAAAAATATGGGTAAATGTAGATGTATTAAACGCAGTTTTTTTTTTAATTCATTGAACCAATCCTTTAAAGACGATTCTTATACCAAAATATAAGGATTGATTAGACCAACCAATGGATAACAGAATCAGAAAGGAGTTAGTAAAGTGAATATGCATCCTTTCTGCCTCTAAATATACCCATACGGGTATTGAGAATCCATTACTAGCCCAAAACCAGCCTTTCATCATTAGAGTAACAACAACACCCACTTTCATATTTACAAAGGATTTGGAATCATCTATACATTTATCTAAAAAAAAAAAAATGATTTCAGGCAATGCCTCCGTCGAAGAAATCCCGACCCTTTGGGACAACGGCCTTGTGCCGACCGTGGCCACAGCAGACTTTCTAGAACAATGGTCAGATTATATAGACACCCGGATAGACGTACAGGTAAAATAATTTAATCATCTTTGCGGTTAAATTTTCTTTTTTCTTATTATCAACAATGGTATACTCATTTTATCCTTACAAGGAATTCCGTGTAGTAATGTCATATTCTGTTTACTCCGATATTACGATATTTGTTAACCCTTTTAGTGCTGGAACCGACTTCATGGTTATGCAAACAGGTTCGATCCGGGCCAGCCGCCAAGTTAATTGGTAACTTGCCTGTGATCTAACCCGTTTGCTACTCGGAGTACTTTTCATCAACAAAATTCAGCAGATATTAAAGGTTTTGGAAAGCAGACGACACATAGATTTATTTTTTGAAAAAAATACCCAGCATTCTAAGTGCTAACGGTCTATTGCCACGTTCATTTTAATTTTGGTATTTGAATATTTTCTTCACTCAGTGATATAAAATATTGTAGTTATCGCATACAGTGCATTGTAATCTTGCACAGACAATGTAATATCTTACTTTGTCGCAATATCTTATTAAGTACATGTACTTCTGAAACGGGTGAGGCAATGCATGGTATGATTGAGGAAGATGGAAAACCTTTGTGTGATAGACAAATACATTTGTATCTCTCTGACATTTACAGAAAACTCGGGGACAGGTTGTGATAAAAGTAGACACAGGAATGTCGAGAAACGGATGCCAACCACAACAACTCGCAGGCCTTGTTCAGGTACGAAATTTTCTATCAAACCATTTTCGTGAAATAGATGAGTGTGTTACTAGAATAGACAGACACATGTATTTTAATTCTAATAAAGAGGTCACAAGGCCTTAATGCATCACACATGTTACATGTACCATAAATGATGATATATGTTGACATTGCTTTTGAAAAGATCGATTTGAATTAAGACAGTTTGATTTTGCCATGCTATCACCGTCAAAACCTAAGACCTGATTCTCAATCATTGATAAAAGTTATGCTTAAATCTAGATGCATTTGGTAATAGGGTACACTCATCAGAGTAATCTAGTTCGTTTTACGGTACATACCTTTCACACAGCTTAATGCAACTGTAACTTGTGCACCACAGATTAAACAGATCTCATTAGTTTTTCCAATAGTTATCTCATTCAATAGTTATCACATCGATTAACAGCTACAGATATGGTTCGTAACTGTCTTATATATACGTACACGAACCATGTATGTTAGGGAATGTATTGTTTGTGTTTGTATTATGGTCCAGGATCCTCAAAAGCAAAAGTATGTAAAAATGAATAAAAAGAGCAAGATTAGCATTGACAATACGCACACTCAGTCTGTGTGTGATTGCCATTACCTGTTGAGATGTCAAACCCACAGCCTTTTGCATACACTACGGACATACTACCTCTGTACCAACGCGGTGGTGAGATCAAAATTGCAAAGTTGTGTGAAAGGTGCAACTTAACTTTTGCAACTTATATTTCAGTTATGTGACAAACACGATTTACCTATACACAGTATTATGACCCATATTGCTCAAGCCTGGGACGATCTCAGTTTTACGAAACAACAGCTGGAAATCTTCATGAAGACTGCGGGACCATACAGGTAGGGTATATGAAAGGTGTAAATGATGAAAAAGCGCAAATCTAAATGGGAATTCTAACTTGATATTAGTATTAGGCCTATTTTCAACATTACTTTAGTCCTCCAAGGGCGGTCAGCACGCCATTCTATGTTCTTTGTATTTAATTGTTTAAAATGCACATTGTTTTTCCAAAGTCAACTTCTGCTTTCCCAGATGTGCTCTGTTTTGTGGCGAGACACACAGTCGTATTAACGTAGAAAGAAATATTTGCCGAGCAAGGGTGTCGAATTTGGAGCAAGACTGAGGATACAACCTATACTTACCATCACAAAATGATTCATGTTAACAACACACGTACTTCTAGGAACATATCAAAAACCGTTTATGATATTTTGAAAAAAGATCCGTGATAAAGCGCTCTTGATAAAGGGACGCATCAGTTTGTCATGCGCAGCATTTTAAAAATAAGCAGTTAATCTATATTTGTTGGGCCTTTGAGGAACGCCTCGACGATACAATTACAATGAATATTCAAAACACACGGTTTTAATTCAAATACAGGAGAAACGCCGGGGAAGATCTTTAATTTTAAGATTTACCATCAATGAGAAAGTCGTGACCATCGAAAATATCGACACGTTGTACCCATCATAAAACTCAACAACATCCCAAATTTTGACAAGGAAATCAAAAAAGGTTGGCACGACCATCTTTTTTGAAGGGTTCTTAATGGGTTTATTTTCATACTTTATATAAACTTTTAAGAAAAGTAAATAGTCATTGTTGTTAATGAATCGATTTAAACCAATATTTTCTCAATGTGTCACAATCGATTCCATCCCATGACCAAGGCCATTCTACTCACAAAATCTTAAATTATCGGCTGCTCTTCCATTCAAATTGGAACTTTTACAAAACCCAATATGAGGTGATGGTTAAATGATGTTGTTTGCAAATATCAAACTTTTACACACCTTTTTGTCCTTAGGGAGAGGGGTATAAAGCTTCACGTGGCTAATTCCGGCGCCATTAGCAACAAAATCGGTGTTGACCTTGACTTTGTGAGACCCGGTATTTCAATGTACGGACAACCGCCCGGTAGGTTTATTTATAAACTCTGTGTAAAATAGCCATACCATCTTTTGAATAAAGATACATTCTGATCCAGTAGTAATTCCATCTTCTGCCACGATGGTGTCGAACCAAGACCAGAAAGAATCCATTTTATGTGGGTCAAAGAACATCCCTCGACTTGAAATTCTCAGCAGGATCTTGGAGCGAAGGACACTGCAAAAATGTAAACAACTTTCACCGGCAGTTGCTGGAAATCGATCATCGTAACAAGGCGTAGCCTACATAAAATGGTGGCCAACAAAAACAATCTGGTGGAAAAAAAATGCTGTTATACCTGCTCATTTTTGGGCGCCGCCATTTGCAATCTGTTTTATAACGTAAAAATTGAGCACGTGATCACCCCGCCTGATCTAATCTTCCGAGTGGAACAGTCATGCAATCTCAAGATAGGCCATATTTCTTTTAGATACCAGTGAACACTGCGCCTCGCTATCGGAAACCATTGGTTACCGACCCGCCATCTGCTGGATAGCCCGTCCAAGCCTTGTTAAACGTCTACAGCCTGGTGACGTCATCGGCTACGACAAGACATACAAGTGAGTCGTCAAGATAGTTCATCCATGGATTTAAAAGTAACCAAAATCAGATTCAAAATGTTCTAGTAATCCAAGATCGTTTAGCTAATGAACTTGAAACTATGTATAAATGGGTACCTTGGAATGTCGTCCTTTAGCAAGGCATTTAAGAGCCTTAGTCTAGTACAGGTAAATATCATGTTTAAGGCCGTATTAAAGCTGAAATATTGTTGATACCTTTTTGAATCCCATTCAGGCATTGTGGCTTGTTCAACACAATTTTCCTCGCACAGTTGAGCTTTGATAATGATTCGTGGTGGGGCAGTTCTCTAGGAGAGATTCGGCTCTTGCAAAGTATCTGAATTGAGTCTATTTTTGTGATGTGACGGATAAAACATTTTTATTAAAATGTTTTCTTTTTTTTTTAACACATGGAGTGGTGAAATTGCATTTAAGATTCTTTCCTTTAAGATTACTTACTTTTAGTTTTTGGTGATTCTTGATAATTTTTGTAGAAACGATCAATGGTACGACCAAATGAAATTCTCTTGATATTGACCAAGGGTAAGGGATTGCCGCTTTTTATACTACAGGACAAGTCGAATCGACAAATTCCCTCTCACCAATTATCAAGCAACTGTAATTATTAGCTTTATATCACATTGAAGATAAATATTGCGTCATGTTGTTTCAAAATCGTGTGAATTATCCATGTTTGGAATAATTTGGGTATTGCTGATTAAATTCAATACGTATTTGGTATCATTTAAAGGTGTACAGCGGAAGAAACAATCGCAACATTCCCCGTTGGCTATGCAGACGGTTACCATAGAAACATGTTTGGGCAAGGTTTTCTGACAACACCAAACGGTACGTTAAGATTTTGTTTCGGCGCCTTACATTGAAGGCATGCACATTCATACAAGTTGCTTGAATTTTAATTGATTTGAGAAGCAAATTTAGCTGCCGTTTAGCTAGAATCAACCGTCTCATGGCCTTTCCAAACGAACAGAAAAGTCTAAGTTGACGAAATTATTGAATAAAAGTTATAATATATCTATTTTTCAATACAGTAGTAAGTATGAGAAGAAGTGTGAAATTAATCCTGTTCAGTGCATATGAGGGAAACATTCAAAGCATATGGTGCAGTCGACTTCAAATTTCAGAGCCGATCCTAACATCAATATGCTTTGCACTAATTCTCCTTATAGATCTATATTTTCGAAATTAAAATAGTAAATTATTAAAGGTCGCTTTTACTGTGGACTTGTTCAAGGACCTTTGTAGAATCTACCCTAGGAGTAGATCAAGAGTAGGCCTACATACCAAACGAAAACGATGGTAATGCACTGGCCTACCTTTGATGATACTCTGGGTAATTGGAATAGCATTGCGAGAGAAATGTCAACAACAACTCCAAACAGGACAGTACTGATCTTGATCCGACTAAATCTGCAATATTACCATTATTACTACGTAAATCACAAACACAATCTTTATCATATTGCTATTTTCAGGAACCAAATGCCCAGTCGTAGGAAGAATTTCCATGGACAGCATTACAGTAAAAATTCCTGATGACGTTACCGATTTTAGTACGTTTTACTTGATGACGTCAGACACAACAGGTGTGAACTCTTCATTCGCAATATCTCGGATCGGAAAGACGATTCCCTACGAAGTGTGCACCGATTTACATAGACGGGTTCCGAGACTGTATGAGACCGCGGGAAAAGTGATGAGAGATGTGAATCTGTGATAGCTGTTTTACTGTTGGGCATTCCCCGACGTATCACTAGTCTTGTACATATCTGATGAACCAGGGAACCATGCATTTGGATCAGTACTGTCGACTTGCAACAACGACCTGAAGTTTGTTTGTACCGAGGGTCCCTGGTTTGAGTCACCGTTAGGCGAGGTGAACATTGCCGGGACTAACCCACAAATCGGCGCGAGTACTGGTTTAGTGTCCAGGAAGCAGTCATTGAGGGTGACTTTGAACAAGCTTCAAACTTCCTTCACAATCGATGTTAAACAAATAAGTTAACTTATGTTAAAGGTAAAAAAGTAGTCCCTAGAACTTCTTTTATCGACACGTGATCAAATCACCAAGTTGTCAAACGGATCCTTGATTAAAATATAACGTGTTCCACGTGTTAAACTCGCCTCCACCCACTTTTCTGCGTATTTGATAATCGAGTTCGAATAAGCAAAGTAAGGGGTTTAAAGACAAGATTGAATGTACCGGTAGGGAAACACCAGGTTCATTCATATATGCGCTGGCCGCCATGCTAAAAATCTAGTACAGCTGTTCGGGTGTTTCCGTGATCTAAGAAATACACGGTGTTTTCATTGGACAAACCCGATGAGTTCAGATTGGTACAGGCATGTTAAATCTCAAGTGACAAACAGATTGTTGATGTGTGATTGTTTCTTCAAACTAACTCCAGATGTAATATGGTAGAGATATAAATGAATTGTTTAGGATCTTGTAATATTCGCAAGTATTTGCTCGATACACCATGTTGCATGAACTAATTTAATTTCTGATGTTGTGCGATTGAAATAATTTAGAAACGCACTGTGGTTAATTATCTAACAGGGATATAACGAAGTAATTGGCAAGATACTAATTGGATTTCGACGTTATCAAACAAACCCAAAATAAACACCATATTGCAAGTCGACATTTGCCTATATTTGTTTTCGGGTAAGACAACGAGTTTCATAGAAACGAGTTTTTTTTCTTCTTCTTTTTTAACCAACACGATTGGCAGATTTTCATGTGTCATCGGAATCCAATTAACTTTTCTATTTCTTAGCCCTTTGTGTGCGAAGATTCAAGATTTACGTATAAGACAAATTGAAGATGGTTGGTGACATTGTGAAAAATACATGTATCTTTTGCTCATGAATACACTTGGTCTGCAAGAGATCAATATGTGATAAAGAAAGTGATTTTGCTTTCATAATTTTACACTGTTAAATCCCAATAGTTCAACGAAAGGAATATAATAAACAGATTTACTATGAAACATACCGCTTTTACTTGGGCTTTTTTATGGCTTGCTTAATGTATATAATCAGATTTGGTTTTCCATGAGTGGTAGACTCCTGACTGTCCTGCGGAATACCGATGGTTTTACCAAGCTCCTACTTGCCGATTCGTTTGAGATCTATATCAATTACTACAGCATGAGCCTGATTTTGAAAAATTACTGTATTATTGTTGGTGAGATGTAAACACTTAATAAAACAATAAAAGAAAATCAAATACAAATCTGCTTACTGTCGACTTAATTTAGTTTATGCAAGTTTGAGAATCTAACTAATTGTTAAGATAGTCCGGGTACAGTAATATCTCGTTAATCCGAACACGTCCGTTCCCAACAAAATTTCCGGATTAACGAGTATTCCCGCCTAATGAAGCAAGGACTGGTCGTATACATTAAGATATAAACGGTCTACATGCACGTGTATACTTATAACCCTTTACCAAACGCCAAATTTTCGATCGTCCCAAATTGAAAGAGTTTGCAGACGACATTCTAAAACGTGATGAAATTCAAAAAAAAATCTTCTGATATGACAGAAAACATTGTGGGAAAAGGAGAAATTGCTCGTGACGAGCAATTTCTCCTTTACCCACAATGTTTTCAAAAGTCGTCTGCAACAAACTGGTTAAATGTCGTTATTGTTTGGTAATTGGTTAGGCAAATTACAACAAATTATTCCGTTTCCTTACAATTTTGTTCGGATTGCGAGACATCCGGAAATTCGGGTCCGGATTAACGCGGTTTCTTTGTATATCTATAAACAACACAACCGATCAGTGGATGACAGTGGTCTTCACAGATCGGATGTAAAAGGGTCTTTGGGAAATTTACATTGGTGGCAGCGGTTAGATTTCTATCCATTTCATGTATTTTCTAATATGCCAAGACTTGGGACAAGTGTTCTCGGAGATGCGAGTTACATAACGTTCGTGAAACGTTCATGCAAATTAGAGAAACCTAACACAATATTATATAGAATGTGCGAGTATACGTATAGACAGTACAAACGATTTCATGACGACAATGTTTTTCCTGGTCGTAATGGTGAAAATAAATGAAATTGAATGAACCGGCCCTCTCCGCATACGTTCAAATATTGGTGACGAAAATTAAGATTTTCATGAAAGACAGTCTCCGGAAAGACAAACATAATTCCGATAGGATGTACCAGGCTTGACCAGCCCGTATGGTCAATTAAGTTTGGGTTCATCCAACATCAGTAAAAGTCTTCTTCCAAACACGTAAATGTTCGTGGCAACTTGATTTCTGTGGACATGTATAACAGCCAATAACTCCCTTTGTGACTTTGGACAGAGTTCTACCACACCTTTTCAAGAAACAACACATCGCCGCATTCACGGAGTCACAATACTGTTTCCCCGTTAACATTGATCCTGCGAAACATGTCAATTTAAGGAGTCTATCAAACTTGTTTTAACCACTATATCTCCCCTCCTTTGTCAAAATCTGCATCTTTGCTGTATTATCCTTCTCACCGCAACAGAAACTGCACTTTATTCTCATATATTGAAATAAAAGTTTGAATTACCCGAGGTTCAAGCCCCATCTACCCCTCCTGTCTCACGGGAGTGTACTTTGACAAGACACTTCGGAGCCCTAGCCTGGTACTAGTTGAAGTTGAGACCGTTGTGTCCGGAGGTCGACTCTCTACACATAGACATCTGGGTGCCATTTTATCAATAATCGTAGCCAAGATGCGCTTTTGTCGTACGCCCTAGACGTACGCCCTACTTGCGCCCAGTCTTACGTCGATCCTATCAACAAGGACGTACGTCGCCGGTCGCAGCTACGACGCGAATCGGTCGTACGACCAAAAATATACTGTGAACCAGTCAAATTCACAACTTCCGGTTGCGCAATACACACAAACACAGTTTGCCAAAAATAGTAACATTTTTATGGTGAAGGTCATTATGAAACGAGGCTTGCGAGTAAACAAACCGATTCCGACGTACTACACAGTACTCAAATAATCTGTGTCTTCAGATACAGCGTTCGGACACCTTTCGGTGCCGAGATTTCAATTAATTTTGATGTCCTGTCTCAAGAGGGTTTAAAGTTTAAGCATATGGCAGCGTTATATATTTTTTTATCTGTGTGAATACTAACCCATTACCACATTTTACCACACGTTACCGCACCTTTTACAAATGACTTTAAAAACCACAGCGGTAAAATGCAGAATAACTCCATTTGTTACAATGGTTTATAACTTATATTAGAGGGAAAATGTTGCTTCTTAAATATTAATTGCTCTTGCATATGAAGTTAAATAATTCACACATCCCCATATGGGACAATGGGTTAATCAAAGATAGTAGTATCATTTTTAATATGAAATTAGTACATAATTGAAGGAATAAAACAGTTTCAGTGGCAGATTTAAAAAAAAAAAAAGTTTTGTTCATGTTGATGATACATTGTACATAAGAAGATGACCTTAGAAATTATTTTTAAGAATTGAGAAAACGCTCATAAAGATTCTATCAAATACCACAAACAAGTCGGATTTTCATATTTTTTTCAATTATTGTCTGTAATTACTAGTTAGATCTACCCGAAATCGAATTAGAAGGAAAGAGTTAATGAAAGTTGTGACCTTTTTCCGAATTTTTCTTTATTGCTCCTTGGTCACATAAGTATTTAGTCCTTATTACATAGGCTATTTCCAGTTCACTATTCACCAGTTCACCATATTTGTTTTACATCGATTGTGAAGGAAGCTTAAAGCTTGTTCAAAGCCACACTCGGTGACTGCTTCCTGGATACTTAATCAGTAATCGCGCAGGTTTTGTGGGTTAGTCCCGGAATTTTCACCTCGTCTAATAGGGAATCGAACCAGGGACCCTCGGTACACTAGCCCGACGCTCTACCACTGCACAAATGTCGCCCACACTTCGAATAAAAAAGGACAGAACAAACTAATATGGGGAATACACCTGATTTCAACTGTCTTTGATGATTCTGAAAGACCTCAATTGCCTTATTATAAGTCAGTCAGCTGGATAAAATGAGCAACCTACTCATCATCTATATTGAATCATTTATTTGCCTGTGTCATGCCATAAGGCTCTAAATAATCCAGAAGCATGTGTAGGTAATTGGTTTGTCAGAAGCACTTCCATTGAATATATATATGATAGCAGAAAGCTTCTGAGTTTGGAGTAAACATTTAATAAATCGGCAACATTGTGATGTATGTAAACAAACCACGCTGGTGCTTGGATGAAGGCAATTTTTCGGGTTTCATTTGAAAAGTCCAGAAAATTCAATTGTTGCCCAAGGGATTGGTAGTTTTCTATACTAGTAGAGTTTTAGTACAATTTCGTACATTATAAATCTACCTGCAGGATTCTTGTTGAACAAACAAATGTAAAGCTACATGAGAGTCAGTGGAAATTCTTTCTTTGTAAGAACAAAATTTGATGAAACTAAGGGACTGTGTGGTAAACTCAAATTCGGTGAACATGTTTTAAGAAATAAGAAGCTCTTTTGGACTAAATGTGGCCCTAAATGCACGACCCGTCGTCTTATAAATATCAGTAGTGAAAACTACGACGTGTCACGGTTCAATAATTAATACAAGATGTTCAACGTTATTTTGGATGAAAGATAAGAAAAAAGATCTGTTTTATGATAGAAAAATTATCAAATTTTGTAACTGTCTATATCATTTCTTTATTTTTTGGGTGTTATAGAAGAAATCTTTCGTTGAAGAATCCCTTTACCCAATGCAATTACAGTGGGCGTTTGTCACGTGACTATTTGTTTACTCGCAAAACAAAATGGCTGCGAAATCGTGTTTGTGTGTATATTTATCATCTGTCAAAATAAATCACAGGATTAACTAGAGTAAAAATACGATAAACCGCATTATAATATTTGTCTCATTAAATGCAGGAATCAATTGCCAAATCTCAAAATAAATTAACGTGGCTTTTGATCAGTGAAAATAGTTTGTTTACATTCGTAACGGACAAATATTCCATTCGTTTCGCCTACCGGATCCTCGGTGGTGTAATGGTTAGCGTCGGGGACTAAAGGTTCGATTCCCGAAGGCGGCCAATCATTTCACCGTGGAGTGTCCTTGGGCAAGACACATTTCCTAGCCTAGTACTAGTAGTCATCCAGGGAACATGTACTATAACACTCAAGACTGAGTCCTGTACATTAATGGAAAAACAAACAAAACCGGTAGTTTCGTCACGTAGATCTTTTATATACATGTCTTTGCATGGTTTTCCCATATATGTCCGTTAAATACCACATACAACACGCTAGTAATACAACTTGGCATATGTCGTATAATAATGTGTCAAAGTTAACATAAATTTGTGTCTAACTCGGATGATCCAAGTTTTGACTGTGTACGACATCGTGTATTATGAAATATCTAAGTCTAGATCATTTGGACTAAAGTTCTGTCCACAGGTGCTTGAAACAATCTTCGATTATATCCCAATATATGCACTATATCTCTTATATAAATAGTATATAGTAGTGCATATATTGGGATATAATCGAAGATTGATTCAAGCACCTGTGGTTCTGTCCTTATATTGTCAAACCCATCCTGAAGATACCTAAAAACAATGTTTTAAGGGTACTGTTGTGTTGGAATGGAAACATACATTGTAATGCTCACTCTTACTGCGATGTTATTTTGATCGGGATATTCCCGGCATTTAATGTCCGTTGAAAGCGTTACGACTTTGGCTTCTTTGTCTTATTTTCAGTATCTAACCATTAGTTTTAATATCAACTGCTGCATGTAACTAAATACATGAAAATGTTTTCCTCCATTGAATCGTGATTGAAATGCGTTAGATCCTTGCATAGTGAATATGCCTTTTGATTTCAATATAGCAAATACGTTCCTCATAACATTGCAGAAAAATGAGACATGGCTTACTTTATTATGAAAATTTCCATTTCGACACAAAGCCTCCATTATTGTCACTGCTAACTAGGTCTCAGACAGAGAACAATTCTCCTGGTAAACTTTCATAATCTCAAAAGAATGGGAAGAATATATTAGTCACAAAAGCATTCATGGTCAACTTTAGATTTTTCAAATAAAACTATAAAAATAAATATTCTATGACAAACATACTTTTACCACAACGTTTCTCAAATACTGTTTGCTTCAAATTTACAGAAATATAGGATATACATAAAAAAATAGCCTGTGAATAAAATCAATTGTGACAAGGAAAATGTGTTCTATGAGCATGTTTCCCTTTGTCATAGTTGGTTTAATTCATCTATTATACACTGTATTTGAGTTTGTAATGTATTTATCAGGGGAAAAGGTGAAAACATTAAAATCCAAACAAAAAGAGAGCATTTGTGTTGACATATAAGGGAGACAAAAGGAGAAATTAATAATTTAACATTTATACGTGAAAATTAAACGCTCATCCTTGAAATAATTCCTAAACTTGCAATAATTAGAAAATAAATGCTCCAGTTATTGTCTGCCATTGGTCTTCTGCAGGCCTAGTAAGCTCTCTAAGCTGATGTGGGTTTGCTTTTTTCTTATCAATTCGAATCAATTTGGGTTATTGAAGGCTTCTTGAAAAAAAAACCACATCATGGACAAAGAAAATGAACACCATGTGACAATTGAATATTCAATAGTACTTCACAAAAAAAAAACATTGTTTCTATATTGTCAGAAAGTCCTTTGACTTTGTCATTTCCAAATAACACTGGACTATCAGCTCACTAAGCACTATTTTTTAGATATGAAATATCATTGTTAATGTTTCTCCTTGTTCATGAAATAAGTCTTTTGTAGAGAAAACTAAGCTTTGAAACTGTTCATGAATCAAAAGTCCATATTAAAGGTATTCAGACATCCATTATATCTTCATCTGCTGCTTATTGTATCAACTTCCTGTGATCCCAGCACTGTATCATAGGCGTAGGAGCCGGGGGGGGCAGGGGGGCCCGGCCCCCCCCCCCCCCCAATATCCAGACCGGGGGGGCCAGACTATACTTTGGCCCCCCCAATATTCACAATGGCAAATGAAGATATTTGAAAAGAAAAAGAAAAGAAACGAAATTTAACAGCAGAATAAAAATAAATGTGTATTTTTGTGCTTTATCTAATTCCAATTCGCCTTTTGTAATGAACAATAACCAAAATCTTTTTGACGTCATCATCGCAAATGACAATCTGAACACATCGGGTTTATCCAATGAAAACTCATCTCACAAAAATACCCGGGAATTTTTGATTGACAAAAACAACGGTGTAATAGAATTTGTTCTAAGGAGTCAGACTCAATATTGTCTTCAATTGTTAGCTAAAGCTTGAACAATAAGTTATTCTCGTTCTTTCGGTAGATGAATCCGTGGCTGTGACAGTCTGGTCGCTGCTACTTTTTGTTTAAATCAATACATTTGATTTCCGCGTGAGATCGAGACCTGGCATATCCCTTTTTTTTTTTATTATTATTATTAAAGATACACATTTTCATACGCTTTCTTTTAATTCTCATAATGTTATTGAATTTGTAAATGCATGAAGAGTCATTAAAAAGTTTAGGAACACTTATTCTTAGACCGGTCTTCATCTGAAGTTGGCCCCCCCAATGTTGAAAACGCTCCTACGCCTATGTGTATAGGCCTTTTCAGAAACTGTTGTTATCTTTTCTTGAATACTTTTAGGTCATATGTACAGGTTGGGTTTATTTCATAAAATTAAAATATGAAGTAAAAGAATCACATTGAAATTATTTGCAACATTTTAGCATAACGCATAACGTCATAAATCACCGTCATAGCGCACCGATTAATAAAAGTTCGTATGACTTACTTCCCTTTGCTGTGACGTCACTCGTGATCCACTGAATGCGCCATGTAAAGGGCGTGAAGAGCGATCGCAAATAAACGATCCTAAAGTCATTGTTTGGATTGACAGCGCATTTTCTTTATTGAATATGATTCATTTTATAAGAATATCAATTTGAAAAAAGATAATTTTTTAACTTAACCCGTGAATTTGCATGGATTTGTCATTGCGTTAACCTGTTCATATGAAAGGAACGGCTTGAAATTTGGACGATTTTCTTTGAAATAAATGATTCTTAAGTCATTGTTGGATTGACAGTGAATTTTCTATACTGGATATTTTTCATATTATAAGAATATCCATTTGAAAAAAATAAATTAGTGACTAAACGCGTGAATTTACAAGGATATGTCAATGCGTTCATATGAAAGGAACGGCTTGAAATTGGGGCGATTTTCCTCGAAATAGCAATCCTTAAGTCAATGTTTGGATTGACAGTGCATTTTCTTTATTGAATATGTTTCATATTATAAGAATAGTCTTCCGAAAAAAAAAGTAAGTGACGTAACGCGTAAATTTGAAAGGATTTGTAAATGTTTTCATATGTAAGAATCGGCTTGAAATTTTGACGATAATTGTGAAAACAGCTATTTTTATTAATATTTGTTGAAAAAAACCACGAGTACTTTTTCGTCAATGATCGTGTATTAGCATTAAGGTTTTAATTGAGAAGTAAACAAAGACATAGATCTGAATAAACGAATTGTCTTAATACCGTACATCGTATAACTATTAACTGTCAAATTCATCCTGCATTGTCTTATCAATACATGAAATGAAACGGGAGAAGATCATAAATTGCGAACAAAGAAACCGTTTTATAACCCAACTTAATTGTAATACGAAGGTTATCCTTTAACTCACATTTTCACCAGACATCAACTTACTTGTGATACGAAGGTTATCCTTTAACTCACATTTTCACCACACATCCAAATTTCAAAACTAAACACTGGCACATTCAAGAGTATTTGTTAAAATCATCCGGCAACTTTCCAGTAACTCCACCCCCAGTAAGAGGTCTATGATTTTGAAATTGATCATCTGTTTTGACTTCAGAATTGTTCTTCATATTCACTTTGCATTTATGTTCGTTTTCTCTCGTGTAAGTATCCTTGACATATTGAGCATTTAATTTTCGGACAGGTTTAATAATTAAACAGCTAAGACAAAAAAATCGTCATAGTTTATTTTACTAACAACCTTAAATAAACATATTTGAATTTATTTTTTATGATTTTGGAATTTAAATATCAATTTGACAAAACTTGATTTTGATGTTAAAACGTTTTTTTGTTGTTGAAAACATAGAGTTAATACCGTTTTGGTGAATACTGATTATCATATACTTATTGAAGTGTCAAACTATTCTCATAGAAAAGACAACATGTTCACTTCTTTGAATATCATAACGACAAAGTATCAGACGTAAGTCACATTGAGAGATAAATATGTCCTGAGATCTTATCAATCCAAACATCCTGTGAGAGTTTGGTCTTAATTGGTTATATCTTAACAATGGATTTTTTAGATAAATTTAATTGCCGCGCATTGAAAGTGTGAGATTTGCCGCTTGTCATTTCATGTCTGGAATAGCAGAACGTGTCAGACCTGTTAAATATCACGTGATCAAATATGGCGGACGTGTTTTTGTTCAGCTCGTTCGATATCTAATTATTTTAAGAAAGTTACTGTTTTTTGACTACTTTAAGCATACATTTCGGTTGCTAATGCTTATCTAGGTTAGTTGGTGACTTTCGTATGCGTGATGTGCTTCTTGTTGGACTATAGCGTGTTTGTTACGTGTTTGATAAAGTTGTGACAATGTGGCGCCATTTTCTTTCTTTGTTCTGTATTCACAATGGGGAGGAAAAGTGTTAAAAAGAGGACTAAATCAGAGGCTTCACCAAACACAGTGAGTGATCAACGCGATAAACGCCCTACAATGTCTTCTTCCAACCCACCACCTAATCCACAGGCCACCCCACAACCAATCCAACATTCGAACATACAATCCCCGTCAGGAAGTTTCCTATCACAAATCTCGCCATACCCGGGTAACTACTATGCATCAAGTCCAATGCAACAATACCATCAACAACAACCAAATATCCCCCAGTACAGCCAGAACCCGAATTCACAAAGTGTGCCTTGTGCGTACAACGACCAGTCTCTAAACAAGGCTATACTGGATAGATTGGATGCAATGGACTCTAAACTAAAGAAACTCGACACAATCAAAACCCGAATAAAAGAAATGTCCCAGAAATTGACCAACATGGACACAAGGGTAAGCTCTTTAGAAAATAAAGTCGACGAATCCAATCGCAAAATTTCGGACATTGAAGCAAGCAGACATTTTGACAGCCAGGTATGTGAGGAAATAAGAGTTAAACAACTTTCTATTGATAAATCTATTTCGGCGGAAAAGTCCAGGTCCGAACAGGTCTCGAATGGCATTGATCAATTGAAGAGAGAAAACAAACGTCTTTCGGAGGAAATGCTAGACATACAGTCCAGATCCATGAGAGACAACCTCCTTTTTTCAATTTCCCCGAGCCCAAATCGCCTGACGAAAGGAGGAAAGAGGACTGCAACGAAAAGATTCTAGACTTTTGTCAAAACACTCTACAGGTAGGCGATGTGAGATCCACCGTTAAAATCGACCGTGCTCATCGAATTGGGAGCTACGTTAGCGGAAAAGTGCGTCCTATAGTTGTCAAATTCAATTATTTCCAGGACAAACTCCTTATAAAGCGTTGTGTACAGGACAAACGAGACGATACGGGGATTCGAGTCAGTGATCAGTATCCAAAAGCCATCCAGGAGAGACGGAAACCACTAATAAATGAACTGGTTAAGGCCAAAAGTGAAGGGAAAAATGCCATCCTATCCTATGATAAACTTTTCATTGACGGTAAGCGGTTTGTGCCTACGGAGTCGACGCGTTGAGGGGACGCCGGCAACCAGCTCACGTTTTTGTCATGGAACGTTCAGGGCCTTGTCAGTAAATTGAATGACTGTGATTTTTTAGATGTAATTAATAAATATGACATTCTTTGCTTTACTGAAACATGGTGCTCTAGGCTCACAAACGTTGATCTCAATGGATATTGTCATTTTAACTGTCCAAGACCTAAATCGAATAAAAAAGCCAAACGTTTTAGCGGTGGTATCATTATTTATTATAAAAAGTGTTTGTTTAATAAAATTGAATTGGTAAATAATAACAGTCACGGTATTGTCTGGATACGATTAAAGCAAGAGTCTTTCGGCGGTGTGAGCGACGTGTATATTTGCACGTGCTACATACCGCCTGAAGACTCTAGCGTCTATAAAAACCAATCGTCTTTTCTTTATGAGTTTGATTTCTTTGATCAACTTAATACTGATATAATACGGTATAGTTCTCTTGGGGAAGTGTTTTTAAATGGTGATTTTAACTCTAGAGTAGGTCAATGTGCGGACTATGTTGAAAACATTAATCTCGACCGTTATGTGTCGATGCCCTTCACTGATCATGAGTCACTTAGTTTGATCCCTCCACGTGCTTCTCAAGATAGTAACGTGAATCGTTTTGGTAACAGATTGCTCTCCCTTTGTAAGGAAAATAGTTTGTCTATTGTTAACGGGCGTCTCGAACCGGGGAACTATACCAGTTTTAATACAATCAAAAATAACAGAGCATCCAGTGTTGTTGATTATTTAATAACGAACCATGTCAATTTTGCTGTTATTTCTTTTATGAATATTATTGATCTTACTGAATTTTCAGATCATTGCCCTATTGAATTTGCACTTAATTACGAGCAAAGTGTGCTTTACCATTCCGATGTACTAACTTACGACAAAATCTTTTGGGAGGATTCAGACCCTTCTTTATTGCTTGATTCATTAGATAAGAATAAACATTTATTTGATGACTTGTCGAATAAGCTCATTTCTAACGAGATTGACATAGATACGTTTGTTGATGATTTTTCATGTATTGTGTATGATATTTCTTTTAAATTACACGGTAAATCATGTAGAAATGGACCACGATTACCCAAATGTCGTAAGTCTGAATGGTTTGATAAAGACTGTAAGAAAAGCAAAACAGTATTTTTAGAAAGTAAAAGAGTCTTTAGATCAGTGAGATCAGATGAAAACAGAAATGTTTTCCTTGAAAACAGAAAAGCTTTCTGCAAAATCAAGCGCAATGCAAAACATAAGTATTATATTAGCGAAAAGTGTAAAATGTCTAAGTTGAGTAAGAAGAATCCACGCAAATTTTGGAAATATATTAACAAATTTAAAAAGAAACACTCTGAAACAGCTGACGGCCTATCCTTGAATGATTTTGTTGACCATTTCAAGAATATTTCTAATACTACGCAAGGCCATTACGTGCCAAACGATAATTCGTCTGCTAGGTCTGACCCTTTACTTATTGATGAACTAGATAAGCCTTTTACTTTTTTTGAAATAGCCAAAACATTAAGGTCTCTTCAGAGACATAAAAGCTCCGATTTTAGTAACAATGTTGCTGACTTTTTTATTGAATCATCTGACTTTATATCCCCTTACTTAACTACTATTTTCAACAAAATATTTGAAACAGGAATCTATCCTGAAGCTTGGTGTAAAGGTGTGATTGTCCCAATACATAAAAAGGGTGACACACTAAATGCATCCAACTATCGGGGCATTACTCTTATTAACGTCATGGCGAAGATATTTTCTCTGCTTCTTCGAAATAGATTGAATAAGTGGTATGAAAACAATGAAGTTTTTAGCGATGCCCAGTTTGGATTTCGAGATAATCGAAGTACTACTGACTGTGTCTTTTTATTACATTCTATTATTCAAAATATCCTTAACAAAAAATGTAAATTGTATTGTGCTTTCATTGATTTTCAGATGGCATTTGATACCGTTATAAGAGATGCACTTTGGGTAAAGCTTTTAGATACAGAGATTAGCTGTAAAATGAGAAACATACTCAAATCTATTTATAGTAAAGTAAAATCTTGTGTCAAACTAACAGCTGGCACGAACTTCTCAGAGTTTTTTGATGTCACACTTGGCTTGAAACAAGGGGAACCACTCTCCCCAATACTTTTTATATTGTTTATCAACGATATCAACAATAATATCGATATAAATCATTTAAGTGAAAATGATTTAAATTTTTTATCAATGTATATGCTACTTTTTGCTGATGATATTGCACTTTTTACGACAGACCCAATTAGTTTACAAGCTCAGCTAGATACAATTTCTAATTATTCAAATAAATGGGGTTTGAAAATAAATGTTTCTAAAACAAAAGTTTGTATTTTTGAAAAAAGAAAAAGCACCCATAACATTGATTGGTTTATCAATGGAGAACTAATTGAAGTTGTAGATTATTTTAAGTACCTTGGAGTAGATTTGAAGTTTTGTCTGAACAAGCTTTAAGAGCCTACAATTCTGTTTTAACTTTATTTTCCCGCATTACAATTGATGTAAAAACAAAATTATCTATATTTGACTCTATGGTTGTTCCAATAATATTGTATTGTTCGGATGTTTGGGGAATATATGATTATAAAGAAATTGACTCCACTTAAAATTTTGTAAGCATATTTTGGGTGTGCGGAAACAAACTCCCAATATAGCTGTGTATGGTGAACTTGGGAGATTTCCGCTTTCGGTTATTTGTAAGGAGAGAACTTTAAAATATTGGGTAAAAATAATGAGTAATGAAAATTCTCCTATGCATCAAATACTACTAGAACAGATCAACGGTAATAGTAAAAGTTGCTGGGCCATGAGTATTAAACAATTGTTAAGCAATCTTGGTTTTAACGATATTTTCACAAATTTTGATAAGAACGTTAACTATTTTCCTCTATTAAAACAAAGAATTAGAGACCAGTATATCCAAAACTGGCATAGTTCACTTAAAAACTTCACCAAAGCTAGATTTTTATAAAATGTATAAGACTGATTTCTGTTTTGAGAAATATATTGATCTTTTAAAAGGAGATAGTTTAAGAAAGCAGATGACATGTTTTAGATTAAATTCCCACTCTTTAGATATTGAAACAGGTAGATTTAATGGAATTGATAGAAGTGATCGAATATGTAGACTTTGCTCTCTAAATCAGATTGAATCTGAATACCATTTTTTATTGTGCTGTCCGGCCTATGCAAACATTCGTAATAAATATTTTGGACATCTACCATGGCCAAACACTAATACATTTGTTAACATCTTATCTTCAAAACGTCATTGTATTCTAACTAAAACTGCATATTATCTAAAAGAGAGCTTTAAATGTCGAAATGAAATTATTTAATGTATTTACCTTTATTATATACCAGTATGTGATAGATCAACTAAATTCTTGACTTGTATGTTTTCGTAATTTGATAATCTTTGTTATTTCTTTCTTTGTATATATTAACATGTTTACGTATATTATATATATGTCTGTACCATATTTGTAAATGTTGTCTTGGCCAAAGGCATTTATATGCTGGTTTTTGCCAAATAAAGAATTGAATTGAATTGAATTGTTAATTAACAGAACAGAACAGAACAGAACTTTATTTAACCCAAGTATAACATATATACAATAAGGGTACCTTACAATACATTACAAAGCTATAAATGAATGAAAAAAGGGAAAAGAAATCACATAAAGTGTCGAGAAATAACCCGGTATAAGTTGAGGTGAGGTGGTATGTTCAACATTTACGGGGAAGGTATCGGTTTTATTAGCTATAGCGATCTGCATACCTCATCGACGCCTGTCCAGTCAATGGGCCGGGCCAGGCATAGAAAAAGCGTGCAAATTGTGCGTATAGTAAAGGAAATTGTGGGCTATGTTTATAAACGGTCCATTTTATGAATGAAATCACTGGACTACAGGTGAGAGGATAGCTGTCTGGTGAGTATTTTCGATTTGGCTTTCATTTTTTGTCTTATATCTGATAGTTTTGGTGTTTTATTATAGTGAAGAGAAGGAGAAACAATGGGATACAACTGAAGACATTTGTTTATTAAACGAAATCGCTCCAATACAGGGCAAATTCGACCACCAAACGAACGCATCAAAAAGATGTACTTGTCGTAGATTACATTTGTTGTAGAGTTATATTGGATACAATTCGTTTGATGCCATTGAGTACAACGTACATAGGGGGAGGCAATTGAATAGTTTGCATTTTAACATATAGAAGGAGAAAAAAGTTATATGAATTCATGACATGAAATAAGAAAAAAAAAAAAAGCTATGATAATCATTTTGATTGAAACTGAAGACATTTGTTTATTGAACAAAATCGCTCAAGTACAGAGCAAATTTGACCACAAAACAAACGCTTCAAAAAGATGTACTTGTCGTAGGTAACATTTGCTGTAGAAATATATAAGATACAGATCGTTAGATGCCTTGATAGTACAACGTTCATAGGGAAAGGCAATTGAATATTTAGCATTTTAACATGTAAAAGGAAGGAAAGTTATATGAATACATGACATGAAATAAAAAGAAGAATGCTTTGATAATTAGCAGGTGAGCCCAATGGCCAACCAACAGACCAACCGACCTAATGATTGGCTGGCCATATGAGTGATGAAGTAGATGAGACTAACACTATTGGATGGATGTACAAACGTAAGTGAGTGAGCTAATACATGAAAGAGAAACTTGTTTATCCTGGTGGATACGGGATTAAATAAACAGTTAGTCAAAGAATAATACATATTGATATTGTGTCTTCAAAGCTAACACACGACGTACTAAATAATAAGAAATCATAAGCCTCGTGAAAGCATAGACATTGTCATTAGTAAATGAATGGCTTAAATAACATTTACAGTAGCGTTGCTTTATGCTTATTTATTATCATTAAAGTACTGCATAACAATTCGAACAAAGAGACTTAGTCTTTTTAACTTTTTAACATCTGATGTCGCCAAAAGTGATTTGATATTAGTAACATTTCGACTTACTACGTCATTTAAATATTTACGTCTATCGCTTTCAAAGAAATTGCATTCAAATAAGTAATGATTTTCCGAACCTACACACTCGGATGTACAAAGAGGGCATTTCCGGTCATCAAAAGGGGTTCCGTCATATCGACCCGTTTCAACCGGCATGGAATGATTTGCGGTACGGAACCTAAAGAGAGGTAAGCAATACGTTTTAGTCATACTTATGAGATATGGTTCAAACATAATATCTTGTTTAAAACTTAGATAAAACTGTCCTTTATTAGAAACGTTTAGTTGATCGTGCCAGTTCTGCCAATGTTGGTCAATTAATGTTTGTTTAACTATTTTGTGGATACCTTTATTATTTAATTGAAACTGATTTTGCCAAAGATCTAGTCTTCCAACTGAGGTGAGAATGTCTTTTATCTTTTTTGACCATTTAAATTCACTATTGACTGCGTTAATCATAAAATTGTAAGTTTTAAATGATAATTTCTCTCTATTACCAGTCATCAGGCGATTCCAAAAAGAAATCATTCGACTTTTAATACAAATTGATATAGGATATCTACCAAGCTCGCCGTAAAGAAAGGACATTGGTGTATTTTTTTTGCTTTGGTTATTTTTCTTAGGAAGTTGTTATGAACCCTTTCTAATATTTCAGTATTCTCCATGCCAAAGATTTCGGAGTGTGAGAATTGGTAAGATGGTATGATCAAAAAGTTTCAAGATAAGATCTAATGGTAAGTTTGAGTTATTAATTTTAATATAAAGTAAATGCATCGCCTTATTGGCCTGCTCTGCGACGTGTTTTCGCGCTTTGAGGAAAGATCCGGTGCTTGAGAAAGTTACTCCTAAATAGTGATAGTGGTCTGCAGAGATATTTAAGAGATTAACGCCAGAGGCTATCTTTCGCCTAAACAATAAAGGAATTGAGACTTGAAACATACTGTGCAAATGTGGCAGATTGGTGTTAATTTGCATCACGACCCTTTATCCTTGTAATGTCCGATGTTTGTTGATTGACCCTTTGTATGTGAGGTAAACTGACAATAATCATTTAAATTGTAAACAAAGAGATTATGTTCAAATGTGTAAATAATATATTTAGTGATCTTATTACTAAATTATCAATATAAATTTGTAATAATCATATTTGAACACCTGCATTTCAGTGTGACATACGTCATTTAAACCAATATTACCAATGGCAAAAAAATGAGGTGTGTGATTTAAATAATTCCGAAAAGCAGACGCTTAAGTTAAGATCGAACCCATTATCATTTGCGTTGATGAGTTCAGAGACAGTTTGCAGATAACAAATATTCATTATTTTGAATTTTCATTCAAAGACAACGGCAGATACAAGAAACTTGCTTGTTTTAATCGGTTTGTTGTCATAGCAATCAACGTTCATTTTTCATTTTGTCTCATTTATGTACAATGGCAACGTTTCTACGAGTCTTAAGTGTTTTGCAAATAAGAACAAGATGCATTTAAGCGTTCAAAACCCAAAGACATGACAATACCAGAACTTATGATGTTGGATGAAATCAACATATTCTTGCAACCCTTTGAATTCTTAGGTAATATAATCGTAAATCAGCCTAATAAAGTATTCCTAACTTAGTATATAGCATAGTTAATCTGTTCCAAGCAAACCTAGCTTGGCGAGTAAGAGAGTCATTCAAGGAAATTAACTTTCAAAAAAGGTGTAATCGACGTGATTTATCCCTTTCTTGAATTTATCTACATTTACACAGAGCAAATTCTATATAAAGATCTAGCAAGGCTACACGAGGCTCTAACACCCCAAAACTAACAGTCAGGAATTGTTTTAATCACGAACATCAGTTCACCACAACGTTAATTTTGAAAAATATTTTCCTTTACCTGAGATCATGTGAGAAACAGCGTAACAAAAGGACTTCAGGCTTAAATTATCATTAACAACTTGATACATTGGGTAATAAAACAACGACTTTTGATAGATATTTGGGGTCATTCCGAAATACAATGTACACATTCGCGCGTCACATCAGTGTCCTGACACATGATTGGATGCTTTATCGCTTGATTGGTGTTTGGAAGTGAGATTAGCTTTGTCTGGTTTGCATTGACAGTCCTGAAACCAATACATCAAGGTAAAGTGAATGTTGTCGGTGTGTTTCAAATAAGGGAAATATAACGGTTACTCAATAAGTAGAGTGAATTTGAAGCGTCTTCACCTGTATAAATTACTTTGAATTGAGTCCGATCATTTAAAGATCAATAAAATCAATTCTCTGGAAACGCCTAACAGTGCGTAAACTTGCCGTCCTCGAAGTGAAAGTAACACAGCCTACTGTTCTTGTTTGGGGAATATATCTTTTGCTTATTTGTAAAGTAAACACGGTCCAGTTTACTTATCGAAACTTTTTGCAGCTTTTATGTTCGTCGGAAAACGGGAGAAACTCGCATCCCTGCGACCAAAAGCAGAATAACACCAGAAGACCTGTCAAAATACCATATTCAATATCCAATTTACGTTTCCCAAAACACAATTCAACACTTAAAATGTCCGAAATTTGTGCAAAAACACCGTCGTTACTGAGAACTAGATTCTTCTTACTGATAGTTCATTTGACTTTGAAGCACAAATGACGTCACAACAAGGGAGATAAGTCATTCACAAAAATCGATAAAGGTGAATAAAAGTAGTCAAAAACAACATTTTCCGCTTCTGTGTGAGAAAAAAATCATTACCTCCGTCATAACGAAACCATAACCTAATTCAAAAACCATAATTAAAGAAAATTTTGTTTATCGGGAAATATGACCTTTAATCGGAGATACGAAATTTTCGGTAGCTTCCGGTTTAAGACTTCCGGGTATTAAATAATAACAGCTGACATTAAGAAACATAGATAAACTGCTGCGGGTATTTCAACAATGCCGTCGAAAGTCGTGTTTGTAAAAACTACATTGGAAAGATTGTTGAGGAGGGGAAATATCAAAGTATATCCTTACTTTGTGTTTACTCTCCAGCGGACAATTTACCCCGTTTCCCGAGATAAAACACTGCATACCAACGCGGGTACAACGTTGCGATTCATTTTCAGTGAGAAGAATCGATCCTCTGCTAAAACATTAATTAAAGTATAGAATACGATGATGTAGATCTGTTTGATTATTGCCTTAACTTATGATAACATTATTTAAAATCCATTTTGCAATCTTACATTTTCAAATGATATTGTGTTTTGTTCCCTGTTTTGTGTGTATGAACTTATGTAAAATGTGGTCAGCATCAATCACTAATGTGAGACGCGCAATAGATAACTCAAAGAGGTAACGTGCTGTTGCTTCGGAGTTTAATCAATGACTGATAAGCCTTGCTGCGGACAGCGGTTAGTTGTAAGTATAATCTATAAATAGATTGGTTGTTAGTAATCAGATTACGTTACATCTCCCTTGTTTTAAATAAGAAAGAAAACATGCTGTTTGATAATTCAATAAATCAAATAACCAACAAAGATCAATTCAATATACGTAGATCTAAGGATAAATTTTAACAACATAGAGAGCATTCAACTAAAAGGCTCATTTCAAATGTTACATGATAAGACGGTGGTGTTTACATTTAACATGGATCATTTATCAACCCATTGGGAATTGCTGTAGAGATTGTTTGGTTTTACAACTCTGCCTGATCGTGTCTGATAAGGGTTAGGGGGTGTTCCTTGACATGGGGTGTTCTGGGGATTTGCATCGATTCCTTGGTTTGAACTGCGGGGCTCCTTAGGGGAATGATTATCCTTATTACAATTTTGAGATTGGCGGGAAATTGCAGAATACGTGTTTGGTGGGAAGTTCGATTTTTCCCAGGGAGTTTGATGAGCGAGATTGAGTAATCTTCTGTTACGACGATATTTTGTACCATCTTGTCCCTGAACTATGTAAGATCTATCATTGTAAACTTGAGTGATTTTTGCCGGTTTCCAGGCTTTTCCTACTTGCATGTAAACATGATCATTTTGTTTAAGTAGTGGGAGAGGCTTTGCTGACCTGTTAAAATAAACTTTTTGTTTATTTTTCTGCTTTTGTTTATCGGTTCGTACTTGATTTTGACAAACTGTTAGGGGTGTTAGCTGCTTGCTACTTACAGGTATTATGAATTTTGTTCTTCTGCCTATTAATAACTGCGATGGTGAGTAACCACAACTTAGAGGAGTATTTCTGTATTCTTAAAGTGAAATATATGGATCTTGTCCACTTTCCTTTGATTTTCTCAGTAACCTTTTTGAAGTCTTTACTGCATTTTCGGCTAATCCATTTGATTGTGGATTTAATGGACTTGAGAATTCCTGTCTAAAATTCCATTCTTTTGAAAATTTTGTCATTAGTTCTGAACTAAATTGACCAGCATTGTCACTTTTCAAGGTTTCGGGTATTCCAAAAGTCGCAAAGTGAACTTTCAATTTTCGTATTACTGTGCTACATTTCATGTCAGGCAAGTAATCGATTTCAAAGTAGTTACTATACGCGTCTACAGTAACCAGATAGTCTTTACCGTCCAACGTGAAAATGTCAGTCGAAACATGTTGCCACGGTCGGTCAGGTATGTCATGTTGAATTAGTGGCTCTTTTGCATTAGATGGTCTGTATTTCTGACAGAGACTGCACCGTAACACGTGTTCAGTGATCTCTTTGGTCATGCCGGGCCAAAACAGCGCGTCTTTGGCTCTTTGTACTGTTTTCTGTACACCCATATGGCTTGTGTGTACAGATTGTATCATGTCAGGTCGTAATGCCTTGGGAATTACTATAGTTTGACCTCTAAAGATTAGGCCATCTGAAAAAGAGAGTTCATCTCTGTGATTCCAATATTCAAGTATTGGTTTGGGACAGTCGGTCCTAGATTGAGTCCAGCCATCTGATATTGTCTGTATCAGTGTCTGCATTTGACTGTCATTCCCATAAGATTCTCTTATAATCTCGAGACGTCGGTCTGTTACGTAAGATGCTTTAAGAACAGTATGAACGTGTAAGTCGAGACCTTCAAAGGTAAAGTCGTTCTCAGTCGTCGGATTTCTGGACAGCAAGTCAGAAATTGGAACGTTTTTTCCGCTGACGTGACATACGTCGAGGTCATACATTTGTAACTGCAACATCATTCTCTGCAGGCGTGGTGGGGCTGCAGAGAGGGGCTTTTTCATAATCGCCGATAGGGGCTTATGGTCAGAATTTACAGTCACGTGTCGTCCATACACATATTGGTGAAAACGTTTGCAACCAAACAATATGGCCAACATTTCTCGCTCTATGTTTGCGTAACCAGATTCTGTCGGCGTCAATGTCTTTGAAGCATACGCCACTGGTCGTCCGTCCTGCATTATGGATGCACCGACGCCATGCTTTGATGCGTCGCACTCCAAAGTTACAGATTTTTTGTCGTCAAAATATGACAAAACTGGACTTTGTGTTATGGTCGTTTTCATTTTTTGAAATGAATCATTTTGTGCGTCGTCCCATAAGAATTCAATGTCTTTCTTTAGTAACGCTCGCATTGGAGCCGTTATTTCCGCCAAATTGGGAGAAAACTTTTGCAGGTAGTTTACCATGCCAAGAAGGGTTTCGAGTTCCTGTCTGTTTTGTGGAACCTGTAAATTTCCGATAGCCGTAACCTTAGACGGATCAGGTTTCAGTCCGGTGGAGGTAATTAGGTGACCAAAGAACGGTACCTCGTTTACCCCGATTACACATTTCTCAGGGTTGAACTTTATCCCTTTACTCTGTGCTCTGTCTAATACGGAACGGAGGTTTGAATCGTGTTCTTCTCTTGTCCTTCCGTGTATCAAAATGTCGTCGACAATATTAGTCACGCCTGTCAGTCCCTCAAATATTTCATTGACTTTCTGTTGAAATATGTCTGATGAGGCTGACATACCAAATGGCAATCTTAACCACCGATATCGTCCAAAGGGTGTGCTAAACGTCGTGAGAAAGGATGATTTTTCTTCAAGTTTCACACTCCAATATGCGTGCGTAATGTCCAGTAACGAAAAGTGCGTAGCATTTGCCAGTCGGGACGTCACGTCATCCAAAGTAGGCATTGGGTAGTGAGGTCTTCTTATTGCATCGTTTAATGCTTTCGGGTCTAGACAAATTCGAAGTTTGCCGGTCTTGGGTTTTTCCACTATGACGAGTGAATTTACCCAGTCAGTCGGTTCTGAGACTTTAGTTATAATTTCGTCAGACTCCATGCGTAGGAGTTCGTCTTTTAAACGGTTGCGTAACGCTTCTGGGACACGTCTTGGTGCATTGACTACAGGTATAGCGTTAGCTTTTAAATGCAACTTTGCTTTCCCTGGAATAACTCCAATTCCCTTAAGCAGTTCCCCAAATTCAAGCATGATCAATTGTTTGTCTAATTTCGATGTAATCTTGGAATTTTCCACAGAGTATGTTAAGGTCACAAGACCAAGGTCAACAGATGCTTGGAGGCTCAAGAGGGGAGGAGCGGAACTATCCACAATGTAACAAAGTGTTTCTGTTTCCCTCTGTTTATACTTCAGGGTCAACTTGACCATTCCTTTCACAGGAAGGGCGTTTCCTGTGTAGGAGGTAAGTCGGTTATCAGGGGTTTCTAAGGGGCATTTTATATTTAGTTTTCTGAAATGGCACAGGGGTAGAACTACTACTGCGCTACCAGTATCTATCTTGAATTTGATAGGGGTAAGGGACGGGCCAACGAAAAGGTTTACAAATGCACGATCAGGTAGAGAAGCAAAATTGTTTACCATATCAATGTGTTGATCTCCATTTAAATCCATGTGTGACATATTGTCAGACTCACACAAATTATTATCAATAGCATTAGCTGATCTTCTGGATCTACACATTTTCGCGAAATGGTTTGTTTTCCCACAAAAGTTGCAAAGTTTTCCTTTTGCAGGACATGTACTGCTTCTGTCATGTTTTCTACCACAATTAGTGCATGTCTTTTTCTGCCTGTGTGATATCGTCTCGGAATGTCCCTTATTTTGAATCTTCCTGCCATTTCTGTTCCCGGTTGTGACGTTGTGAATGTCCTGCTCAGCCATAGACGTCAATTGTCGCTGTGAATATTCAAATGATTGGGCAATTTGTATTGTTTTGTCCAATGTTAATTGTGCTCCTTCGTTTATGAGCTTTTCCCGTATTTGAGCACTATTGGTCCCAAAAACTATCCTGTCGCGGATCATCGCTTCATGGTCGGGAAAATCACAATCCTTGGTGGATATCTTTAATCGGGTGATGTACTCGTCTACCGTATCACCGTCTTGAACTTGATTGAAAAACTTGTATCTTGCAAAAATTGGATTAAGTTTCGGCTCGACGTGAGATTGAAACTTCTGGTACAACGTGTCCAATTTTTGTCTGTCTTCTTCTTCAATGTCCCATGTTGCATGTATATCTCTTCCCTTGTTTCCAACCCAGAGAAGGAGGTATGCGGTTTTCTCAGCTTCGCTTTTTCGTTTAAGCGGGCCTGCGAACATCAACTCTGCATGTCGCTTGAACTGCTTCCATTGTGCTGGCAAGTTACTGTCTGCCCAGTTCATACACGGAGGCGCGATTCCACTAAAATCCATTGTTATTAAATGAATTAAAATCCTAGTTCTGACACCATGTTTTGTTCTCTGTTTTGTGTGTATGAACTTATGTAAAATGTGGTCAGCATCAATCACTAATGTGAGAGGCGCAATAGATAACTCAAAGAGGTAACGTACTGTTGCTTCGGAGTTTAATCCATGACTGATAAGCCTTGCTGCGGACAGCGGTTAGTTGTATGTATAATCTATAAATAGATTGGTTGTTAGTAATCAGATTACGTTACATATTGTACCATGTAAATGCAAACACAATGAACAGATGATATGATGCAAGCTGATCAAACCTACTTAATAAATGTTCCACTTATTTATGGGACATTCCATCAAATTATGTCCAATGAGAGTGACAAATAAAAGTTAATTTATAAGAGATTACGGAATTGATTTTATCAGAGACATAGATAACTATGTCTCTGATTTTATTCATGTTGATTGATCGGACTTAAACAATAACACCTAACGAGTCAACGTTAGATTCCTCTGATTTAAAACATGTCCATACCATTCACTCTACTTAGAATAATTGTTTCCAAGACCCTTCAAGCAGAACGATTTATCCTAATCTGACTTTGCAACGCCAATCAAAATACGATTCCGTCATTATATAGCAACCAATGTCATGCCTCGAAGCCATAGAACCACACAACTATGTGTCAACGATACATGATGTGATGCGCGCCTATGTATTTCGGCAAGCTTCAAAAGATACGTATCTTTCACGTCGAGGGTTTTATTGCTTCTTTTATTGGTCAACTGCATAACGTAAGAAATAACATATACGCTCTTTTTGATACCCTCTTTATCCGACGAAATACGCATCAACCCTTTATTAGGTTAATTCCCTATGTTACTGAGTGTCAGGTCGTTTTGTTATGTACAACGTATATTCCCATTTTGTCTACAGTCTATTTTACCAATTTTCACACCAATTCAGACAGAAGTCCCATCTTACCTACACGTGCAAATTGGGTTGTTTTTGAGTTGTTTTTGACACTAATTGAGTAGAAAATCAATCCAACCTATAATCACTTTTTCTATGGAGGGTTGGTGGGAAAGAAAATTATGTATAAAGTGTGGATCCAGATAAGAAAAAGACAATAAAATGCAAAAATCGATTAAGCCTCTATAACTTCATTGAGATTTTTCTTATGTTGGTCTACACTATTTCTCGTAATATGCTTCTAACCAATTATGCAGATCCAGAATTATGTAAATCTTTTGAAGATATTTTAATCAATGAGAAATGAAATGAAAACATTTCTTTAAATTGTCGACCTTTTGGAAATTAAATCTGTAGACAAAGTGGGAATTGAAACCTTTATTTGATGTAGACTAAATGGGAGGTCCTTATGTAGAAATTTTTTTTTCATACGGCCTACGTTTCATATTTGTTGAACCCATATGTCTTGATCAGCCGACATGTATGTTTAGTTTGTTCTGTTTTACCCCAAATATTAATGACTTTATGGTTCATGCGATGTCATACAGAATTACATTATGTAAAATGAGGCTTCTTTTAAGCAACGAAAAAAAAAAATACATTTGGACCACACCTGGTCTTTAAAGGAAACTTGAACAGACTTAAGAGTCAGATTCGGCAGTAAGGGTTTATTTGGAATATTTCACTTACTTTATTGACGACTTTTTGCCTTGTAATTATATTGATAAATAGTTCAAAGATTTGCTAGAAAATGTTGTTTCTCTTACTTTGAACTATAATTAAATGCGTAGTAATCTTTTGATTAAATGTCTCTTATAAGTGTTGTTTTACAAGAACGATTGTGTTTTTGTTTAAGTTCTTTTTGTAATTATATATCATTAAAATGGTGATCTACACATTTGTGATCTTTTTTCAATTTAATGGATTGTTGTCAGTTATCCTTCTTAATTACATTCAAAGGGTCAATTAACAAACTTTGGCTGTCACAAGGATTAAGAGTCTTGATGCAAATTAACACCAATCTGCCACGTTTGCACCATATGTTCTAGTCACACCCTTTACTGTTTAGCCGATCGAGAGATAGTGTAATTAACCATCGGCAATCTGAGGTCCTTTAAACATATGAAAGATCTCCACAATCCTGTGTCCCTCGTTATTCAGTGAGCGTTATTTGAATGTAGTTTCATTAGGTGGAAAAAAATGGACTAGGACTGCTTCATAGCCCTTAATATTTGGATACGATATATCATCAAAGGTAGGCTGACAGAGAACCTCATATAACACTAATTCTCTATTTTAGGTACTTTACATATACGACAAATTTCTATTTAAAGAAAAGAGAATATATACTTATTGGAGAAAAATAACCTCTACACATATACTTATTTGACTTTTTTTCACACGGAATGTCATGTTTGAACTGAACTGTGGTGCGCGCTATTCGGGTCTCATTTAATTCAATTTAATCTAATTTCCTTTTATAACGAGGCTTGGCAACAACCAACAACAAATTATTCTGTTGTCAACTTGATGTTTTCGTATGTTAATCTTTAACTTTGGTACATGAAGCTTATAAATTTCAAAGTCCGATCGATAGCGATCGTTTTCTTTGCCTTTGCCCACATTCTTCTTTCGAAAGTACTACCCGGAAGTGGAGGTATTCCGAATGTGGCCCGATTTCACTAAGGGAGACAAACCACGTTTCTGAAAAGGCTAGCCTGGGGTCCTGGCCCGTTCGTATACCGCGAACTAGGGCCAGGTGTCAGAGAAAGTTTACCGAACACAATAGTGTTCGGTTATGCCGAGTATTCCGAATGAAACAACATCGACTGCGCATGCGCGTCGATTAAGAGTCTGCAAGCTTATTCATGGGAAACTGTAACTCGGATGATCCAAGCTGTAACTACGTGACAGCTTGGAGGCGCCCTGCGATAAAAACGCGTCAGCATTCCCCCTCTGTGTGTGAGGGGTCCAATCGGCGACGAGAACAAATATGGGCACCAATCAGAAAGAAGTTGGGATTGACCAATAAGATTGCGTATTGTTTCCATTTCCGGTAATTTACAGAAAAAAAAACATGAACGATTTTTAACGTTTGATTCACGGGAAATATGACTTCGTTTTAAACCATAGCAGTGTCATTTGATGAAATCCATTATCGAAGGGAAAGACACTTAAGTTTCAATTTTAATAAAATATCTCTTACATAAAATAGGGTGATCTGTACCCTATATATTTAAACTTAACATTCATTCGGACTGTTTGTCAACTCTATATCACGATGCTAAAAATGAAACAACATCAACTTCTCTCTGATAAAACTGATTAACCCTTTCCCAAACAATATCGACATTTGACCACATTGTTGCAGACGACTCTGGAAAACATTTTGGGTAAAGGAGAAATTGCTCATTATTAGAAGATTGTTTTTCAATTTCATCACATTTTAGAATGTCGTCTGCGAACTCTTTCAATTTGGGACAGTCAAAATTTGGTGTTTGGGAAAGACATTGTCATCATTTTGGTGTTGAAGTGATTTGCTTAGCAACAGTTATTTCTAAATAAATCCTTTGTGGTTATTTGTGTTGGTAAAAAGATAGTCACCATTTGTTATATGTGCGCTAATTAACCGTGGATATTGATACAATACACCATAAAAACAATAGCCCATTAACCAATCTAGTGATAATCAAAATCGGTTTCCATGCATGGAAGCATTGGGCAATACCTTTTCCCGTACCATTTTAGTTTTCAAAAAATATTGAATCTTAAGGTAATCAGTTTTGTTAAGCTTTCAACATTTAGTTATCCTTCTGTTCCCCAGACAAGGTCGTTACCATTCTAAAATTCAAATTGCAATAAAACACACAAACTAATCGATTAGATAAAATACAAACTATTAACTATATCAAGAAAGTAATCGATATTGTATTGGTAAAAGGGATTTGGTTTTGACGATTACCATTTCGCTGCAAACATAAATGATATTCAGAAGAAACTTGCTCTTATATCTGTAAATTTGATTATATTTATATACTTAAAAAATAAAAATCTATGTCAAATGCGTATACTTTGAGGTCAAAACTATGCTGCTATTAACAAGATAAAGGGTAAGGCACGTGTTGTGTGATGTACGGCGGTGTCTGGATTAGTATCTGTGTGTGACGCGCGTCGTTCCCGTCTGGTGTAATAAAACTAGGCGTTTGATATTTAGACCAACAACCCGAAAGATGTACTATTCGATACTCCCCCTTTATAACATGCCCCGAAGTTGTTTATATAGCTTTTTTTTGCTTTAGGAATCATTTGTTTAAAAGACATAGCTGTTATCTACATCTCTGTTTTCCATTCGCGCTCGCCCAACCTGCAAATAATATACTTTGAAATAGTTTCTACATTTATAATTCAGATTAGACCCATAATGCCGATTTCTATAATCAAGAAAATATCAAATTGAGAGTCCATTTTCCCATAGAATCGGCCATCAGAAATAATAGGCTAAAGGCTTCTTTTGTGGCAAAAGTTTCCATAAAAAAATTCTCTGATGGTTTGAGTATTGTCTAGATTTTCGCTTAGAGTCACAAATATTTTTACTCAATGAATGAATATCTACGTATTCTATTGAAATCAACTGTTGCAATACTTTGGCAATTGACAAAATTCTTATGAGGGAAAGGGAACCTCGGTTTTAATGAAAATAGATCTATTCTACCAAACGAAAAGGAACCAATATTATATTCCCGCCAGAATTTACCTGTCATTTTAACTCCGCCCCTTTCTACAGATTTCCCAAAATGCACTACCTCGAAAAATCGATATCCGCTTGACGCGCTTTTACATCGAATGCATCCAGACGGAGAGTGAAATATCTCCGTCTGGATCATTCGGACTAGGGAAACTGTAGTCCGAATGATCCAGACGTAGATATTTCACTCTCCGTCTGGATGCATTCGATGTAAAAGCGCGTCAAGCGGATATCGATTTTTCGAGGTAGTGCATGTTGGGAAATCTGTAGAAAGGGGCGGAGTTAAAATGACAGGTGAATTCTGGCGGGAATATAATATTGGTTCCTTTTCGTTTGGTAGAATAGATCTATTTTCATTAAAGCCGAGAATCCCTTTCCCTCATATGAATTTTGTCAATTGCTTAAGTATTGCAACAATTGATTTCAATTGAATACGTAAATATTCATTCATTGAGTAAAGATATTTGTGACTCTAAGCGAAAATCTAGACAGCACTCAAACCATCAGAGAATTTTTTTATGGAAACTTTTGCGACAAAAGAAGCCTTTAGCCTATTATTTCTGATGGCCGATTCTATGGGAAAATAGGCTCTCAATTGAATATTTTCTTGATTATAGAAATCGTCATTATGGGTCTAATCTGAATTATAAATCTAGAAACTATTTCAAAGTATATTATTTGCAGGTTGGGCGAGCGCGAATGGAAAACAGAGATATAGATAACAGCTATGTCTTTTAAACAAATGATTCCTAAAGCAAAAAAAGCTATATAAACAACTTCGGGGCATGTTATAAAGGGGGAGTATCGAATAGTACATCTTTCGGGTTGTTGGTCTAAATATCAAACGCCTAGTTTTATTACACCAGACGGGAGCGACGCGCGTCACACACAGATACTAATCCAGACACCGCCGTACATCAGACAACACGTGCATTACCCTTTATCTTGTTAATATCAGCATAGTTTTGACCTCAAAGTATACGCATTTGACATAGATTTTTATTTTTTAAGTATATTAATATAATCAAATTTACAGATATAAGAGCAAGTTTTTTCTGAATATCATTTATGTTTGCAGCGAAATGGTAATCGTCAAAACCAAATGTTTTTTGCCAATGCAATATCGATTACTTTCTTGATATAGTAAAAGTTTGTATTTTACCTAATCGAATAGTTTGTGTGTTTTAGTGCAGTTTGAATTTTAGAATGGTAACGACCTTGACTGGGGAACAGAAGGGTAACTAAATGTTGAAATCTTAACAAAACTGATTACCTTTGGATTCAATATTTTTGAAATCTAAAATGGTAGGCCTACGGGAAAGGGTATTGCCCAATGTTTTCATGCATGGAATGAGTCGGACAGACCGATTTTGATTATCACTAGATTGGTAAATGGGCTATAGTTTTAATGATGCATCAATATCCACGGTTATTTAGCGCACATATAACAAGAGGTGACTATCTTTTTACCAACACAAATAACCACAAAGGATTGATTTCGAAATAAGTGTGGCGAAGCAAATCCCTTCAACACCAACGACATTGTTTTAAACCCTTTCCAAAACACCAAATTCCGACTGTCCCAAATTGAAAGAGTTCGTAGACGACATTTTAAAAAGTGATGAAATTGAAAAACAATCTTCTAATTGGGCAGAAAAAATTGCGGGAAAATGAGAAATTGTTCATCATGAGCAATTTCTCCTTTTCTCACAATGTTTTCCAGAGTCGTCTGAAACAAAGTGGTCAAGTATCGTTATTATTTGGGAAAGGGTTAATCAGTTTTATCAGGGAGGCGTTGATGTTGTTTCATTTTTAGCATCGTGATATAGAGTTGACAAACAGTCCGAATGAATGTTAAGTTTTAATATATATAGGGTACAGATGACCCTATTTTATGTAAGAGATATTTCATCAAAATTGAAACTTAAATGTCTTTTCCTTCGACAATGGATTTCATCAAATGACTCTGCTTTGGTTTAAAACGAATTCATTTTTTCCCGTCAATCATATGTCTACAAATGTTGGTGTTTTTGTTTTTTCTGTAAATTACCGGAAATGGAAGCAATAAGCAATCTTATTGGTCAATCCTACCTTCTTTCTGATTGGTGCCCATATTTTTTCTCGTCGCCGATTGGACCCCTCACACACAGAGGGGGAATACTGAAGCGTTTTTATCGCAAGGCGCCTCCAAGCTGTCACGCAGTTTCAGCTTGGATCATCCGAATTAGGGGTCCTGGCCCGTTCGTATACCGCGAACTAGGCCTAATGCGGGTATGCATTGGCCAGGACCTCCAGGCTAGAATGGTTTATTCTCATGGCCCGTAGTCCAAATGATCCAGACGTGGATATTTCATACACCTCAATTACAGCTAGGATCATCCAAGTAACATGGACCGGTGTAGTCCAGATAACTGGTCTCGAAGGCAATTGCTATTTTGACTGACGCCTTCGAAGCACGATAAATGTCCAAATGAAGAAAAAAGCTTCGTTCACGTATCATTATTGAGAATAGGACCGGTGATACGTGTTACGTGTGTAAATATACTTTATTAAGCCTTTTCGGTTTCTTTATCAGAGAAAGTCGGTGTTTAAACAACTGCCTGCTTGCCTGTCTGCCTGCCAAAACACACCCGCCCGCCCGCCCACCCGCCCGCACAAGCCGGGGATTGCCGAGTAGATACGATTGACAAAATATGAATCAAAGATGTGTTGATATGGTCATCTTTAATGAAAAGGGTAAAAACAAACAATCAATTGTGATATATAACCAATTTGTGTGTATTTAAAAACATATTTAGTGCCTGTGTGCATTTTGCGTTAGCCGCCGGAAATAAGGCGAATTACCCAAGGTTTTCTGGTGTATTCATGTACTGCCTACGAGGTATATCTACCGACTAATTACGGGGATTGCCGAGTAGATACGAATGAGTCGCAAGATTGTTCTTGGACGCACCCCACACAGCATCACGTGAGTGTCGACCCATTTCGTGATCTTGATAGCAAACACTCTTATCCATGTTGTTGATTTTGCAAGACGGAGGTTATTGTTTACAAATAAACCGTTTAAACACTTTACTGATGGTAACTTTAAGGGAACATTAGGTGTACCCCCTTTAAACCAAGGTGAAAATAAAAGAGGAAGTAAATTGTTTCGGGGATTTCTACTGTGTCATACGACTCAATAGTTTGGAGTGTATTTTTCCATTAAATTTTCCACTAATCCACTTATCACGTGATTGGAGACATTTTTTTTCGTCGCAAATATTGCTCATTAGGCCATAGTTCTCTAAAGCATTCAATACATAAGGTAAGCCTTGATTCAGTTACTATTAACGATCACTTTTGCGGTTAAATAGACCTAAACCTTATCAGATAGATTGGAAATAATAACTTTCCCAACAAATATGGCGCCTTATTTCATTTCATGTTCCAGTTTTATTGGTGATTATAAATATGTCATTGTAACGAGTCATGTTACAAATAACTGGCAGCAGACGTCAATATTGAGTTATGAAAAGAAGTCTTTTTGGGATTTTTTTACTCTTTTGTAAACCTCTGGAACAAAATAGAACAATGTTGCTCATAAACGATTCTTTTCCCCTTTGTGTCGGCCTCTCTTCGATGGGAAAACAGTCGGCGACTCGGATGAATATTGTGTAGTACTGGTTAGTAATTACCATACAAGAAACTCGATGTGATGTTCTTACCGCCGTTATATACTTTAATACTGCTGAAAACGATGTGAAAACATCCAATCAAATTAACCAATCAACCCCCGAAATGATTTTTACTAGTGGTCTGTTTTACGTGTGTTCAAGCGAGGTTATAGATTATAATGGGTTAACAGCCTAACCAGCCATTCCTGAGATGTTCAAATGTGATGGTCTAATAATCTAAAAGTCTTGGTTGTTTAACTGCACTGAAAATCGATTCGCGCCTCCATTAACGACATGTTAACGCTTGTTATTTTCGGTTGTTGATAAATGTTGGCGTTGTTATGGCCTACGTTACAAACTGTGCCTTAAACTGAAAGACGTTAACCCATTATCCAATAACCAGATGTATGACCGGTTCAAATAAAAAACCTGTACACATATATTTTATCAAGTCGTCTGCTTTAACGTCTAACCTTTGACGCTATGATACCTCACGTTGATATATGATTTTGAATTCTTCACAAACCACTGTAACAAAAAGATAAATTTCTCCTTAAGGGCGATTTTCCTTTCGTCACAATAGATTATAACCAATACCACACTTTAAGTGTATTTCCTTTTGTTCTTGTTTTCGTCTGTTGTGACGTATTCCTATAATTAAGTGTAATCTTCTTTCTTATGTTTGTTTTATCGTCTGCTCTTGCCTTCAATTTGTAAAGAAAGAATTAGATATCGGCTCGTCGCACATAAAGCATGCAATTCCATTAATCTTTTTTTATACAAAAGGTACATTTGATTTATCAGGGTTTATTTTGTATTTGTTATATGATTCTTTTCCATTCGAGACATAAAGTTGATTGAAAAATGCATTCCTCGACAAGACGATAAAAGTATCTCTCTTTCTGCCCGTAACCTAAACAAAGTGACATATTGAATGAATGAATGAATGAATGAATGAATGAATGAATGAATGAATGAATGAATGAATGAACGAATGAACGAACGAACGAACGAACGAACGAACGAACGAACGAACGAACGAACGCACGAACGCACGAACGCACGAACGAACGAACGAACGAACGAACGAACGAACGAACGAACGAACGAACGAACGAACGAACGAACGAACGAACGAACGAACGAACGAACGAACGAAAAAACGAACGAACGAAAAAACGAACGAACGAAAAAACGAACGAACGAAAAAACGAACGAACGAAAAAACGAACGAACGAACGAACGAACGAACGAACGAACAAACTATGAAAGAATGAAGGAACGAATGAATGAATGTATGAATGTATGAATAAACAAAGGAACGAATTGATGAACGCACGCACCCCCGCACCCCGGCACGCACGCACGCCCGCCCGCATGCACGCACGCACCCCCACACCCACGCACACACACACCCCACGCACACGCATGCAAGAACGAACGAACGCATGAACGAACGCACGAACGAACGAATAAATGAACGAACAACGAATGAATAAATAAATGAATGAATGAACGAACGAATGAATTACGGAACGAACGAACAATTGAACGAACAAACGAATGAATTGATTTATTAATGTGAAAAAAAGAAAGCATAATTCGTCATGAGTAATTTCCTTTAAGGCACATTGATGCCATTGTTCATCTGTTTTATAAATCGTTTTTAACAGAGTAGTAGATAACTAATTGAGATTCCGTTATGTATTGAGGTATTACATTCGTCAGACGACTTGGTCGCTCTAACAAGCAGGCGGATTTACGAAGCATATTGGGACGATACACTTATTGTTCTAGAACATTATTCGTCACAGTGATTTCGAGTGTCTTTAGAAGCAGCAATATGAACACATCGGGTTTATCCAATAGAAAACACCTCTGAAATAATAGGGATGACGCCATATTGTTTCCCGCGAGAATGGCGTCACTTTCTTTCGTTTCTAAAAATAGATCTTGAATGTAAAATCCAAAAAGTCGTTAAATTTGATTGAGGAAACAAGTATACATGTCATAACAACAAGTTCGCCATTTGGTATGAGTTACTGATCGAAAAAGATTAAAAAGGATGTCCAACACTTCCATACACATTGAACTACTTAACATGCACGCTTAGAAAAGGTGTTCATTGGCGGATGCCGATTTACCCGAAAAATTGTAAAAAAAACCCTACACTTATATCCGAGGTGTATTCACAGCTCACGGAAATACCCGAGTAGTTCCGATTGTAGAAGCAGATGCATCAAAGAGAGTTGTTATGAGTTAAATGATTAAACCACAAAGCAGACGACTTGATAAAGTTCATTGTATTGGGGTATGTGAAGAATGTTTTGGATATGGCCTAATTGATTACGAAGCCTCATTTTGCCACACCATTTCAAGACGTTACATTCGTCAATGTGTTTGAAAGGTGCAATCCTGGACAAGCTATCTTAGTAAACAAGTAAATACCGATCGACTCTTTTGGCTCACGGGGACGGTTTTTCTTGATGATTGATACCAATTGTGGCTTTAATCATAGCAACAGGAAACTTGAACCATTATTGAAAAGAAACTGTAGTTTCAAAGACTTTATATTTGTCCTCTCTTTTTGGTTTGGAATCACACGAACTCTCATAAAGGGGTATGGGTGTATTGTCTCTTTCATATCGGATTACTTTACCTTTGTTAGTTGACGTATTGAAAGACTATTTCTTTGACTCCATAATACTTCAGTGTGTCGTATATGCTGAATATAACTACAGAAACCATCATGTTAAAAGGACAAGTAACTCCCAAGAGTAGACTTTCCTTTTTTATCTAGTCTTTAGACTTTACCATATGGACAGTTTAATTTTATCGTCTGCTGAAGTGCTGTTACTAAAATGTACATATAGTTAGAGCATGACATCCACTCTTAACATTTCTATCACATGTTTATCCGTTTTAATGCACAAGAAGTAGAGAAAGTAAAAAGTTGTGACAAAACGGTAAATTGCTCGAAACACGTACTTTCTGGTTAAGTCATGAAATAGTTCTCCTGAATTTCACAAAGAATGTAGGGTAAGAGTATGTCCGCTAATCTAAATATTTCCTTTACATACTTATTCGATTGAAGCGTTCATATTTCATAAAGATTTAACATTGCGTCAATTTTATTTCAGTTACGTTGTGATTTTAATAACCCGGTACCAGACGATTCAAGAAACGGTTGTGATTAAACGATGGATTGCTCGAAACAATTAATTCTCTAGTTTTGTCGTAAAGCGTTCTATCCCGTAACACAATGAAACTATATTCTCATGTCTTTGAATTGTCGTCTGCTTAACTAACAATGCGATATCGGGTTACGATCTAATGGCAGTTAGAACAAAGAAGTAATTTAAAAAGGGGACCTTTGCGTCGGCCAAGTTTGATCTACCCCTGGGTAAATTCTATTACAAAATATGAAAATAAAATTCCTCGTTTCCTGAATGCATAATTTATGCTCGTTAATATTAATGCCGAAAGGCAAACATTAGGGATTTTTTTTTCAATTTATTCTCTCTTATATCGTGGATGTTGATGCAGGATAAGTAACTCTCGATATCAAAACAATAGATTTTTCGACGCGACATTTTGGTACGACCCCTTTCAACGTGTTTGTTCACAGATATGACGGAACTTAGACATCAAAATTGTTTCTCTTTACAATCGTAATTCAGCTTACTGTTCTATGAGAAGAACTATAGAATAACTAAAAGAAGTAAAACAAGTTCGTATTTAAGTATTTAAAACCTATTTACAACGAAAGGATATGTATATACATGTAGATCCAAAAGCGTTACACCGGTTTTTGAATCGATCAAATATCGTATGTATATACTAAGATATATTGACACATTGTGAAGAATGTTTGACTACGGTGGTTTTTCGATTTAATATTATACTGCAATACAAAAACGGTATTGTTTCATCGATTTTTTTTAGCTCACCTGTGCTCAAGGTGAGCTTTATGATCGCACAATGTCCGTCGTGTGTCGTGTGTCGTGTCCGTCGTGCGTCGTGTGTCGTGCACCGTCAACAATTTCTTTAAACATCTTCTCCTCCTAAACCATTTAGCCAATCTTAACCAAACTTCACAGGAATGTCCGTTGGATGATGCTCTTCAAAAGTTGTTCAAAGAAATTGAGTCCATGCAGAACTTTGGTTGCCGTGGCATGAAAAAGGGGGAATTTCTGCAAGTTTTAAAAAATCTGCTTGTCTGAAACCACTGGTCAGAATTCAAAATAATTTCACCGGAATCTTCTTTGGGGGCCTCTTTTTAAGAAAAAGATAGCCGCCAGACTGCGTTGAACTTTGAACGCGTTTTTTTTTCACTACATACATGTATGCTAAAATTTATAACTTTATAAACATATTTTTATTCCAAACCTCTGGGCCAACTTCAATGAGATATCATGTGAAGCATCCCTAGTTGAAGGAAAGAAAAATTTGTCAAAAAAAGAATTAGTCATGTGGCCAAAATTGCTGCCATGCTCATATTTTATAAAAACCTTATAAAAATCTTCTCGTCACAAACCACTTGTCAGATTTCAAAATAATTGCACATAAATGTTCTTTGTGGACCCTTCTATTAAGATTGTTAAAATTTATTAGATATCTCGAAAAACATGGCTGCAAGGGTTCGTTGAACTTTGAACGCGATTTTTGTTTTCACTATATATACATGTATGGTAAAATTCATAACTTAACAACCATCTCTTCTTCCCAAACCTCTGGGCCAATTTCAATGAGATATCACATGAAGCATCCCTAGTTGGAGGGAAGAAAGATTTGTCAAAAAAGCAGTCATGTGACCAGATTGTTTGCCATGTCCATATTTGGTAAAAACCATGAAAAAACCTTCTGGCCAAAAACCACTGGTCAGATTTCAAAATAATTTCACAGAAATGTTCTTTAGGGGCCCTTCTATAAAGAATGTTAAAAAGAATTAGATATCTTGAAAATTTCCACTATATACATGTATGATAGAATTTCTGACAAAGTGCATCACTATCAATTTGGATATCCACATATGCCAAAATGACAACCATAAAATGGCAACAATAGATCGTACTGGACAAAAGTGCAGGCTGATCTTCGTACATACAATCTGTAAAAGTAAAATATTCAGTTTCCACATTGTAAGAATTATCTACCATTTTAATGTCCCACATCAAGCATAGAGTGTCAAACTTGTAAAATGGGAATAAAAAAGGGTCAATGCATAGAAGCACAAGAAACTCTGTGTAAAATATAAAAGCAATGTTTCTAACTATTCTTCAAATAGGTGGTAATCTCAGGTGAGCAATTATAGGGCCATTATGGCCCTCTTGTTTAAATTGTCTCAAGTATGAACAAACACCTTTAAATCACACTGATAACATAAAGGACGTTTTTTTAGTGAGGGGATTTCTACTACGTCGAACAATATATGGGCAGTGTTAAGGCAGGTCTAGAGTGATTTTAACTTTAGATGTATTTGTTGGAAACATTTGATCGTCACAGATACCCGCAATTCGTGTTCATTAATATTCACGGAATAAGGTAAGCATTGCTTTAATCTTAGTGGTATCCTTGATTTATAGTAAATCTAGCGGTAAACAGTTTCGATTCTTAAACCCAGATGAAATATAGTCTGGAGACAGCAAACTCTTTAAGCGTTTTGTGATTATTCGACATTCAAGAATTCCAACTCAGAAATCCCAATCTGGATGTCGAAGCCTGAAGCCTGGGTTGTCTTATTGCAGGTGAAACGCAAATCGATTCGCGCCGCCATTAAGAACGTGTCCACACTCGTTATCTGGGTTGTTAACATACGTTGGCGTTGTCAGGGCGTTCGATAACTGCCATACGAAATAATTGTAATAGAAATACATAGGAAAGAAAGAAAATCCTTTGGATTTAACTTTTTTTAACGTGTGCTACTCTTTGCTCGTAATTTATATGTCATCTTGTTGTTATTGTGGTTTTTGGAGTATTCAAAAGCAGAGACTTCAACGTTAGGTGTCTTGACGTAAAATGTTAGACGTTAAAGCAGACGACAGACGAATAAATAAAATATTTGTGTACATGTTTGTAAATAAAGAATTTGATATGGGCTTGTCGCATGTAAAGCCTACTTTACCCTTAACTTTTTTTCAAATGTAAACTTGTATTTGCTGAGTGTTTTTCTTTTTTCAAGTGGAGACTTACACTGATTGGAAATTGCATTCCTCGACAGACAAGCGATAAAAATATCTTTCTATCTGTACCCGTAACAAAGGGAAGTATTGGATATTCTTTGTTAAGAACGAATAAATGAATGAACGAATGAAAGAATAGATGAATAAATGAATGAATAAGTAAACGAATGAATTAATAAATAAATGAATAAATAATGAATAAATTAATGAATAATTAATTAATTAATTAATTGAAAAAGTGAATAAATGATAGAGCAATAGCGCCTCACAGTACTTTGATGGTGAAACTTTTTCTTAACATAGTCGCAAGGTTGTTCTTGGACGCAACACACACAGCATCATGTGAGTGTCGACCCATTTCGTGATCTTGATATCAAACACTCTTGCCCATGTTGTTGATTTTGCAAGACGGAGATTATTGTTTATCCCGTTACATGGTGCAAAAGGTGACGTGAAAAGGGGTGCCGTGAAAACTAAGTGATTCACGGTTACTTGACACGTGATCTCCCTCATTTGCATATGGTCAAGCGACGCATGAGCCAGCCCATTGGAGTTAAAACATATATGGTGTAAAACGTTACTGTTGGTCCATCTAATGTTTCCAGTTACAAATCACCATAGGATGATAACTAAATTTGAAGAAATCGTACGTTTTACTCGGAACTATAGAATGCCTTGTGACGTCATATCACATGACGTCACACATGCCATTACGATTTGTTTCGTGACTAGTAGCTCATGCTTATGCTCGCTTACTTATTTGCGTTAAATATAAATCTGTTTTCTCTGTTGTATTGTTGAAATTGGTTGTTCGAAAGATATGCAACGGGATAAACAGAATAATAGGTTAGTGCCGTTAATGGGTTAAGTTTTTCGGGCTCGGCTTCGTCATTTATTGGATTCGCCTTCCGCTCACCCAATAAATTCCTACGCCTTGCCCGAAAAACCTAACCCATTAACGTCACTAACCTATTATTCTCTATTTACAAAATAAACCGTTTAAACACTTTACTTTATTTACAAATTCTGTGTGCCATAACTTTACCGAACGGGTATGAACAGTGTTGAAAAGCGTACATATAACCCAGCTAAATAAACTTTAAAGATATGTTTTGTCATTTTTCTGATAGACGTCATTTTATTTTTAAGATTAAATCCCATTATTCGAGATGGTAACTTAAAGGGAACATTAGGTATACCCCCTTTAAACCAAGGTGAAAATAAAAGAGGAAGTAAATTGTTTCGGGATTTTTACCGTGTCATACGACTCAATAGTTTGGAGTGTATTTTTCCATTAAATTTTCCACTAATCACGTGATTGGAGACATTTTTTATGTCGCAAATATTGCTCATTAGGCCATAGTTCTCTAAAGCATTCAATACATAAGGTAAGCCTTGATTTAGTTACTATTAACTATCACTTTTGCGGTAAAATAGACCTAAACCTTATCAGATAGATTGGAAATAATAACTTTCCCAACAAATATGGCGCCTTATTTCATTTCATGTTCCATACACTCGATGTGATGTTTTAACCGCCGTTATATACTTTAATACTGCTGAAAACGATGTAAAACACCCAATCAAATTAACCAACCAAGCCCCTTAGTGTTTTCTAAAAATGGTCTGATTTATGTGTGTTCAAGCGAGGTTAATAATTAAGAAGGGTTAACAGCCTAACCAGCCATTCCTGAGATGTTCAAATGTGATGGTTTAATAATTAGTCAAACTAATTTGACGAGATAGGAAAATATTGAGAAATGTTTGTATCGGGCAATTTCTCCCGTCACGTCAAACTTTCGAACGATTCATTTAATGGTGGACAAACGCGACAAAAAATTTGTCGCACCGTTTGAAGACCCACATTTCCAATGTTTTTAAAAATTGTCAAAAGGCCATTTGTGCTTTTAATCCGAAAATTAGAATAGAAAAAGTCCGACATTATTTGGAGCGTTCGAAATTTCGACGTTAAATTGCCCCCATCAGAAAATAGAAAGCAATCTTCACGTCAAATTTTTTGGACCAGTCTTGTAATCTGAATGCCTGGGTTGTTTAACTGCACTGAAAATCGATTCGCGCTACCATTAACGACATGTAAACCCTTGTTATTTTTGGTTGTTGATAAATGTTGGCGTTGTTATGGCCTACGTCACAGACTGTGCCTCAAACTTAAAGACGTTAACCCATTATCCAATAAACAAATGTATGCCCGGTTCAAATTGAAGGCAAGAGCAGACGATAAAACAAACACGAGAAAGAATATTACACTTAATTATAGGAATCAACAGCAGACGAAAACAAATAAAATATTTATCAGCTTTTAAAGATATATTTAACAGAGTAGTAATTTACTCATTAAGATTTCATTATATTGATATGTATTGAAGTAGTACGTTCGTCAGACGACTTTGTCGCTCTGACAAGCAGGCGGATTTAGCATTTTGGGACGATATACTTATTGTTCTAAAACATTATTAATCACAGCGATTTCGAGTGTCTTTAGAAGCAGATGCATCAAAGAGAGTTGTTATGAGTTAAATGATTAAACCACAAAGCAAACGACTTGATAAAGTTCATTGTATTGGGGTATGTGAAGAATGTTTTAGATATGGGCTAATTGATTACAAAGCCTCATTTTGCCACACCATTTCAAGACGTTACATTCATCAATGTGTTTGAAAGGTGCAATCCTGGACAAGCTATCTTAGTAAACAAGTAAATACCGATCGACTCTTTTGGCTCACGGGGATGGTTTTTCTTGATGATTGATGCCAATTGTGGCTTTAATCATAGCAACGGGGAACTTGAACCATTATTGAAAAGAAACTGTAGTTTCAAAGACTTTATATTTGTCCTCTCTTTTTGGTTTGGAATCACACGAACTCTCATAAAGGGGTATGGGTGTATTGTCTCTTTCATATCGGATTACTTTACCTTTGTTAGTTGACGTATTGAAAGACTATTTCTTTGACTCCATAATACTTCAGTGTGTCGTATATGCTGAATATAACTACAGAAACCATCATGTTAAAAGGACAAGTAACTCCCAAGAGTAGACTTTCCTTTTTTCTCTAGTCTTTAGACTTTACCATATGGACAGTTTAATTTTATCGTCTGCTGAAGTGCTGTTACTAATATGTACATATAGTTAGAGCATGACATCCACTCTTAACATTTCTATCACATTTTTATCCGTTTTAATGCACAAGTAGCAGAGAAAGTAAAAGGTTGTGACAAAACGATGAATTGCTTAAAACACGTAATTTCTGGTTTCGTCATGAAAGAGTTCTTAATTTCACGAAAAATGTGTTATATTTCGTATCTTTATATTGTAGTCTGCTATCTATCTATCTATCTAGTCCTCATCGCGCTCCCTCGCTCATGTCTGAACTTGACCCCAGCTCCAATTAATGTTCTTTCCTCATCTCCTTCTCAACTGATCTACGCCAGGTTACTTCGGGCCTGCCTCTTGGTCTTCGACCAATAGGTGTCCATCTAAGGGCGACTCTTGGAATAGCTGACTCTTCCATTCTATGTACATGGCCAATCCAGCTTCATCTTCTTTGTTTGATATCAATGGAAAGAGGAGTTGTGCCTGTTCTACTATAGTCCGAATGATCCAGACGTAGATATTTCACTCTACGTCTAACTCGGATGATCCAAGCTGTAACTACGTGACAGCTTGGAGGCGCCCTGCGATAAAAACGCGTCAGCATTCCCCCTCTGTGTGTGAGGGGTCCAATCGGCGACGAGAACAACTATGGGCACCAATCAGAAAGAAGTTGGGATTGACCAATAAGATTGCGTATTGCTTCCATTTCCGGTAATTTACAGAAAAAAAAACATGAACGATTTTTAACGTTTGATTCACGGGAAATATGAATTCGTTTTAAACCATAGCAGTGTCATTTGATGAAATCCATTATCGAACGGAAAGACACTTAAGTTTCAATTTTAATAAAATATCTCTTACATAAAATAGGGTGATCTGTACCCTATATATTTAAACTTAACATTCATTCGGACTGTTTGTCAACTCTATATCACGATGCTAAAAATGAAACAACATCAACTTCTCTCTGATGAAACTGATTAACCCTTTCCCAAACAATATCGACATTTGACCACATTGTTGCAGACGACTCTGGAAAACATTGTGGGTAAAGGAGAAATTGCTCATTATTAGAAGATTGTTTTTCAATTTCATCACATTTTAGAATGTCGTCTGCGAACTCTTTCAATTTGGGACAGTCAAAATTTGGTGTTTGGGAAAGACAATGTCATCATTTTAGTGTTGAAGTGATTTGCTTAGCAACAGTTATTTCTAAATAAATCCTTTGTGGTTATTTGTGTTGGTAAAAAGATAGTCACCATTTGTTATATGTGCGCTAATTAACCGTGGATATTGATACAATACACCATAAAAACAATAGCCCATTAACCAATCTAGTGATAATCAAAATCGGTTTCCATGCATGGAAGCATTGGGCAATACCTTTTCCCGTACCATTGTAGTTTTCAAAAAATATTGAATCTTTAGGTAATCAGTTTTGTTAAGCTTTCAACATTTAGCTATCCTTCTGTTCCCCAGACAAGGTCGTTCACATTCTAAAATTCAAATTGCAATAAAACACACAAACTAATCGATTAGATAAAATACAAACTATTAACTATATCAAGAAAGTAATCGATATTGTATTGGTAAAAGGGATTTGGTTTTAACGATTACCATTTCGCTGCAAACATAAATGATATTTAGAAGAAACTTGCTCTTATATCTGTAAATTTGATTATATTAATATACTTAAAAAATAAAAATCTATGTCAAATGCGTATACTTTGAGGTCAAAACTATGCTGCTATTAACAAGATAAAGGGTAAGGCACGTGTTGTGTGTTGTACGGCGGTGTCTGGATTAGTATCTGTGTGTGACGCGCGTCGTTCCCGTCTGGTGTAATAAAACTAGGCGTTTGATATTTAGACCAACAACCCGAAAGATGTACTATTCGATACTCCCCCTTTATAACATGCCCGAAGTTGTTTATATAGCTTTTTTTGCTTTAGGAATCATTTGTTTAAAAGACATAGCTGTTATCTATATCTCTGTTTTCCATTCGCGCTCGCCCAACCTGCAAATAACATACTTTGAAATAGTTTCTAGATTTATAATTCAGATTAGACCCATAATGCCGATTTCTATAATCAAGAAAATATCAAATTGAGAGTCCATTTTCCCATAGAATCGGCCATCAGAAATAATAGGCTAAAGGCTTCTTTTGTGGCAAAAGTTTCCATAAAAAAATTCTCTGATGGTTTGAGTATTGTCTAGATTTTCGCTTAGAGTCACAAATATTTTTACTCAATGAATGAATATCTACGTATTCTATTGAAATCAACTGTTGCAATACTTTGGCAATTGACAAAATTCTTATGAGGGAAAGGGAACCTCGGTTTTAATGAAAATAGATCTATTCTACCAAACGAAAAGGAACCAATATTATATTTCCGCCAGAATTTACCTGTCATTTTAACTCCGCCCCTTTCTACAGATTTCCCAAAATGCACTACCTCGAAAAATCGATATCCGCTTGACGCGCTTTTACATCGAATGCATCCAGACGGAGAGTGAAATATCTCCGTCTGGATCATTCGGACTACTCTACGTCTGGATGCATTCGATACAAAAGCGCGTCAAGCGGATATCGATTTTTCGAGGTAGTGCATGTTTGGAAATCTGTACAAAGGGGCGGAGTTAAAATGACAGGTAAATTCTGGCGGGAATATAATATCGGCTCCTTTTCGTTTGGTAGAGTATATATTTTACCATTAAAACCGAGATGCGCTTTCCCTCATATGAGTTTTGTCGAATGCCAAAGTATTGCATCAGTTGATTTCAATTGAATACGTAGATATTCATTCATTGAGTAAAGATATTTGTGACTCTAAGCGAAAATCTAGACAACACGCAAACCATCAGAGAATTTTTTTATGGAAACTTTTGCCACAAAAGAAGCCTTTAGCCTATTATTTCTGATGGCCGATTCTATGGGAAAATAGGCTCTCAATTTGATATTTTCTTGATTATAGAAATCGGCATTATGGGTCTAATCTGAAATATAAATCTAGAAACTATTTCAAAGTATACTGTTTGCAGGTTGGGCGAGCGGGAATGGAAACAAATTAGAGACATAGATACCAGCTATGTCTTTTAAACAAAGTATTCAAAAGCTTGAATAAGCTATATAAACAGCTTTGGGCATGTTATAAAGGGGGAGTATCGAATAGTACATCTTTCGGGTTGTTGGTCTAAATATGAAACGCCAAGTTTTATTACCCCAGACGGGAGCGACGCGCGTCACACAGAGACACTAATCCAGACACCGCCGTACATCAGACAACACGTGCCTTACCCTTTATCTTGTTAATAGCAGCATAGTTTTGACCTCAAGGTATACGCATTTGACATAGATTTTTATTTTTTAAGTATATTAATATAATCAAATTTACATATATAAGAGCAAGTTTCTTCTGAATATCATTTATGTTTGCAGCGAAATGGTAATCGTCAAAACCAAATCTTTTTTGCCAATAATATATCGATTACTTTCTTGATATAGTAAAAATTTGTATTTTACCTCATCGAATAGTTTGTGTGTTTTATTGCAGTATTGGTAACGACCTTGACTGGGCAACAGAAGGGTAACTAAATGTTGAAATCTTAACAAAACTGATTACCTTTGGATTCAATATTTTTGAAAACTAAAATGGTAGGCCTACGGGAAAGGGTATTGCCCAATGCTTTCATGCATGGAATGAGTCGGACAGACCGATTTTGATTATCACTAGATTGGTAAATGGGCTATAGTTTTAATGATGCATCAATATCCACGGTTATTTAGCGCACATATAACAAGAGGTGACTATCTTTTTACCAACACAAAGAACCACAAAGGATTGATTTCGAAATAAGTGTGGCGAAGCAAATCCCTTCAACACCAACGACATTGTTTAAAGCCTTTCCAAAACACCAAATTCCGACTGTCCCAAATTGAAAGAGTTCGTAGACGACATTTTAAAAAGTGATGAAATTGAAAAACAATCTTCTAATTTGGCAGAAAAAATTGCGGGAAAATGAGAAATTGCTTATCATGAGCAATTTCTCCTTTTCCCACAATGTTTTCTAGATTCGTCTGCAACAAAGTGGTCAAGTATCGTTATTGTTTGGGAAAGGGTTAATCAGTTTTATCAGGGAGGCGTTGATGTTGTTTCATTTTTAGCATCGTGATATAGAGTTGACAAACAGTCCGAGTGAATGTTAAGTTTTAATATATATAGGGTACAGATGACCCTATTTTATGTAAGAGATATTTTATCAAAATTGAAACTAAAGTGTCTTTTCCTTCGACAATGGATTTCATCAAATGACTCTGCTTTGGTTTAAAACGAATTCATTTTTTTCCGTCAATGATGTCTACAAATGTTAGTGTTTTTGTTTTTCTGTAAATTACCGGAAATGGAAGAAATAAGCAATCTTATTGGTCAATCCTACCTTCATTCTGATTGGTGCCTATATTTTTTCTCGTCGCCGATTGGACCCCTCACACACAGAGGGGGAATACTGACGCGTTTTTATCGCAGGGCGCCTCCAAGCTGTCACGCAGTTTCAGCTTGGATCATCCGAGTTAGGGAAACTGTACCTATTTAGACACCCTACTTAGCGTTGGATCCTTTTGAGATGAAATAGTGACTCGGGTTTTTATTGTATTTTAAAGCGTTGTGTTTTATAATGGAACACAAATGCAGTACACCGCGCAAATCACCCAAACAGGGTTGTGTTTGTGACACAAGTATTGAAAAGTCAAGCTCTTTGCGTCGTGTTTTACCATATAACAAATCCGGAGTAGATCAAAGTAAACTTTATGGTGGAATGCCTGTAATAGATGGTGTCGTGTGCTTAATTTGTTATAGAAAAGTACTTAATATTGACAAGATAGTTACAGAATTAAGGAAGGCGTGTCAATCTTCCAAAGTTAGAGTTAAACGTGGTTTTAAAAGACGAGATATGACGAGACAAGAATATATCTGGAAAATCGTTTGATAAGCAATATATGTTAGAATAGTATTGATTCTGATATCAAATTCTTGAGATCTAAATGTGTCCAAATCAGTTTATTCTTAGTTCATGCGTTTCCCCCCTTTTTGATGACTTCGTCAACTACAGGTTCTTATGTTAAATCAGACTTTCAAACAACACTAAATAAGCCTATTGCGATAATGTTTAATACTAATTATAATTGATTTTGTAGGCTTCATATGATTTTGTCAAAACGAAAAATAAAGGTGCTTAATTTGTCGAGAAGCTTGGCTTTTGATTATAATTTGGAAAAGAAAAATCACGTTCTTTTTTCCTTGTTTGTTATCTAACTTATAACTGCATAAAGGGAATAAATACAGATGCCGTTGATATACTAAAACTCTTGTCGGTGGGATTCTTATCTTTATTGCCTGTTAATTGAATTCGTGATTGTTTAACCAGAGATACGTGAAACCCTTTACCCCTTCCTTTTATGTGTCGTTGGATTTGATTAAAAAGAACATGTTATGGGAAAGATAGAAGAAAATCCCAATTTTTTCACATTTTTATGTGGTCTTTCTTTCTTCAAAATCTCCTATTAACACTTCACAAGCCTCATTTTTAAGCATCGAAGGATTTAAGATGATATGTAATGTTGATTGGTGGAGATATTTGTTTCCAATTTGTTTCCATTCAATATGTTTTGTGTGTGATTTAAAACTCATTTGAATATATAAACAATAGTTTTGGTAGAATTCATTCAGAGATAACTTCTAAAGTAAAAAGTTTGATTCTCTTACAAAAGATATCAATTTAATCTGATATTTTGAATCCCAATATTTAAATCAAACAATAAATTAATAGAAAAATAAAATGAAATGAACAAAATCCATTTAAGTGCAATTAATTTATAAAAAATGGAGTATTGTATGAAAATTGTAAAAGGTAAAGGCTACCCAGGTTGAATAAGGGTTGGAAAAGGGTAAAAATGATAAGGGTAAAAAAGGGTAAATGCACAATTCAAACGCCATCTTTTCATAATAAGGCGAGTGGCAATCCGTTAGCCAATCAGAAGAGACAATTCATTCTCTGACACCTGGCCCTAATGCGGGTTAGCATGGGCCAGGACCCCAGGCTATGAAAAGGCCTATAGGATTGTAGTCCGAATGATCCAGACGTAGATATTTCACTGTCACGCAGTTGCAGCTTGGATCATCCGAGTTAATAGGATTGTGGGTAAATCTATGGTCGTTGTTGTTGTTGTGACGTCATAAGCTATCACTCAAACCTAAATGTGCACGTTTGCACAGATATTGTTATTCCATGAAAAACTCCTGTACATTTCCCTATTTTCTAGATGGATATTGATTCAAATGTAACTAAACCTGTTTGTAGTTATTGCACGTCACAACCAAGTTTTGGGGTTATACTTAATGAACTATTTCTTTAAGCATGCCTCTTTTGCGATCAGGTACGTAGGTGCACAAACCCCATAATGCACTGTGATGTGTCGTAGTACAGAGTCTGTCGTTTCTGATGACGAATACCCCTGAACAGGATGGGGTGGGGTGTGTTTGTTCATCAATGAAAACCTTGCCTTAACATAAAGAAGGGCTGTGGAAAGTGACACTATTGAGTTTGTGTGGGCTGACATTATTTTATACATGATTGACCAATTTAAGTAGGTTCATGCAACAGACCACAAAACCAAAGTTTTGTGCGTCTTTTCGAATCTTAGTTAAGCCTACATCCGACACTGAATTGTGCATTTTTAGAGACATTAATATTCGCTTAATGAACAAAAACTCTTTCTTTTTACACAAGCTTGTCAAAAAGTGTTACTAAACCAGCCAGAATCTCAGCCAACTCTTCTAGTCTTATTGATCATATTATCTTTAGTCAATCTGACGAAATATATCAGTCCAGCACTCTACCCAACACTCTACCCTTTGGGTTCAGTGACCATCCTGCCAATATTTTGTTCAAGAAAAACTTTAGGTGTTTTTAAATTATGTTGCTTCGGTCAAACAGACAAGACTTAAACAAAGAAGTGAGACTTTGTTGAATTCAAACATAGTAAAGGTACATGAAAGGGTACATGAGTACAAATGAATTAGTATAACAAAGTTCTTTTATTATGTTCATAAAAGTTATGCAAATGAATTTATGTATGTATTGGAACGCTAGTGATTAAAGTTCTTTTTCATAAGTTAGTTTGTGCTTGAACTATGGTTGTCTGCAATTCAATCATACCTACCAACAATCTGTTTGTTTACATATCTAAAGTAATGATTTCTGATTGATCGGTATTAAACTTTGTGTATCACGTGACCATGTCAAAAGAAAAGGTCATCCAATCTGAATTATCAAACTGGCTAATCTGGGTTATTTCCCGTTGGCCTTTACGTTTAAGTTGTGCTGATGTCTCTTTTAGTGATAACTATTTAAATCTGTTTACAAAAGTTTACAAAATAATAATGGGCCGCGTCAAGCGAAAAGGGGCACTCGGACATAAATAAAAACCACTGACTCAGCTCTTTCTTAGCGCTATTATTCCAGCATCTAGTCACGACAGTTATCATTTGTATTTATTTAAAGGTAGAACTTGATGTCCTCTAAGATGGCAAACAGTTTAACACCAGACCAGCCGCCACGTCAGTGACGTGGCTGCTGGTCTGGGGCTACACTGTTTGCTATGTCCGAGTACCCCTTTTCCCGTGACGTGGCCCAATTATAGTTTGATAAAGCATTAATCTCTTTCCTTAGCCAATTTGTATTAGAAATCCTTACTTGTATAAGTATAAGAAGTTTAAACAAATTGAAATGTATAATGAATATTTTCTATATTGACAATTGGTACAAAGGCAAATGCAAAAAGGCTAAATGTATCTTTCAACAGTAAATTGGCGGCGGGTCTGTCAAACCTGTCTGAAAGAATATGAAATTCTGGTTATGCATCATTTTATTCTCTAGACCTAATAGTGCTGGAAACCTCTTCATGCTTAAATGCAAACAGGTTAGATCCAGGCCGACCCAAAGTATATTGGCGGCTGGCCTGTGATCTAACCCGTTTGCTACTCTGAGTATCATTCCTCATCAAAATAAAGTAGATATTTAAGGTTTTGAAAAGCAGACGGCACAAAAAGCAATTTTTAGAAAATATTCTAACATACTTAGGGTTAAGAATAATATGAAGTACCGTCGTGTAACGTCATGGTTAGACTACGCCTGATGATGAATAGTGTACGTCATGGGTAGACTACGCCTGATGATGAATAGTAAACCTCATGGGTATACTACGCCTGATGATGAAAAGTGTACCTCATGGGTAGACTACGCCTGATGACGTATAGTATACCTCATGGGTAGACTACGCCTGATGATGAATAGTAAACCTCATGGGTATACTACGCCTGATCATGAAAAGTGTACCTCATGGGTAGACTACGCCTGATGACGTATAGTATACCTCATGGGTAGACTACGCCTGATGATGAATAGTGTACCTCATGGGTAGACCTCTACGCCTGATGACGTATAGTATACCTCATGGGTAGACTACGCCTGATGATGAATAGTAAACCTCATGGGTATACTACGCCTGATGATGAAAAGTGTACCTCATGGGTAGACTACGCCTGATGACGTATAGTATACCTCATGGGTAGACTACGCCTGATGATGAATAGTGTACCTCATGGGTAGACTACGCCTGATGATGTATAGTGTACCTCATGGGTAGACTACGCCTGATGACGTATAGTATACCTCATGGGTAGACTACACCTGATGATGAATAGTGTACCTCATGGGTAGACTACGCCTGATGATGAATAGTGTACCTCATGGGTAGACTATGCCTGATGATGAATAGTGTACCTCATGGGTAGACTACGCCTGATGATGTATAGTGTACCTCATGGGTAGACTACGCCTGATGATGAATAGTGTACCTCATGGGTAGACTATGCCTGATGATGAATAGTGTACCTCATGGGTAGACTACGCCTGATGATGAATAGTGTACCTCATGGGTAGACTACGCCTGATGATGTATAGTATACCTCATGGGTAGACTACGCCTGATGATGAATAGTGTACCTCATGGGTAGACTACCCTTGATGATGTATAGTGTACCTCATGGGTAGACTACGCCTGATGATGAATAGTAAACCTCATGGGTAGAATATGCCTGATGATGAATAGTGTACCTCATGGGTAGACTACGCCTGATGATCTATAGTGTACCTCATGGGTAGATTACGCCTGATGATGTATAGTGTACCTCATGGGTAGACTACGCCTGATGATGTATAGTGTACCTCATGGGTAGACTATGCCTGATGATGAACAGTGTACCTCATGGGTAGACTACGCCTGATCATGAAAAGTGTACCTCATGGGTAGACTACGCCTGATGATGAATAGTGTACCTCATGGGTAGACTACGCCTGATGATGTATAGTATACCTCATGGGTAGACTACGCCTGATGATGAATAGTGTACCTCATGGGTAGACTACCCTTGATGATGTATAGTGTACCTCATGGGTAGACTACGCCTGATGATGAATAGTAAACCTCATGGGTAGAATATGCCTGATGATGAATAGTGTACCTCATGGGTAGACTACGCCTGATGATCTATAGTGTACCTCATGGGTAGATTACGCCTGATGATGTATAGTGTACCTCATGGGTAGACTACGCCTGATGATGTATAGTGTACCTCATGGGTAGACTATGCCTGATGATGAACAGTGTACCTCATGGGTAGACTACGCCTGATCATGAAAAGTGTACCTCATGGGTAGATTACGCCTGATGATGTATAGTATACCTCATGGGTAGACTACGCCTGATGATGAATAGTGTACCTCATGGGTAGACTACCCTTGATGATGTATAGTGTACCTCATGGGTAGACTACGCCTGATGCTGAATAGTATACCTCATGGGTAGACTACGCCTGATGATGTATAGTGTACCTCATGGGTAGACTACTGATGATGAATAGTGTACCCTCTATGATGAATAGTGTACCTCATGACTATGCCTGATGATGAGTGTACCTCATGGGTAGATACGCCTGATGATAAATAGTGTACCTCATGGGTAGACTACGCCTGATGATGAATAGTGTACCTCATGGGTAGACTATGCCTGATGATGAATAGTGTACCTCATGGGTAGACTACGCCTGATGATAAATAGTGTACCTCATGGGTAGACTACGCCTGATGATGAATAGTGTACCTCATGGGTAGACTATGCCTGATGATGAATAGTGTACCTCATGGGTAGACTACGCCTGATGATAAATAGTGTACCTCATGGGTTGTTTACGCCTGATGATGAATAGTGTACCTCATGGGTAGACTACCCCTGATGATGTATAGTGTACCTCATGGGTAGACTATGCCTGATGATGTATAGTGGACATCATGGGTAGACTATGCCTGATGATCTATAGTGTACCTCATGGGTAGACTATGCCTGATGATGAATAGTGTACTTCATGGGTTGACTATGCCTGATGATGAATAGTGTACCTCATGGGTAGACTACGCCTGATGATGAATAGTGTACCTCATGGGTAGACTATGCCTGATGATGAATAGTGTACCTCATGGGTAGACTACGCCTGATGATAAATAGTGTACCTCATGGGTTGTTTACGCCTGATGATGAATAGTGTACCTCATGGGTATACTACGCCTGATGATGAATAGTGTACCTCATGGGTAGACTACGCCTGATGATAAATAGTGTACCTCATGGGTAGACTACGCCTGATGATGTATAGTGTACCTCATGGGTAGACTACCCCTGATGATGAATAGTGTACCTCATGGGTAGACTACGCCTGATGATAAATAGTGTACCTCATGGGTTGTTTACGCCTGATGATGAATAGTGTACCTCATGGGTAGACTACGCCTGATGATGAATAGTGTACCTCATGGGTAGACTATGCCTGATGATGAATAGTGTACCTCATGGGTAGACTACGCCTGATGATAAATAGTGTACCTCATGGGTTGTTTACGCCTGATGATGAATAGTGTACCTCATGGGTAGACTACCCCTGATGATGTATAGTGTACCTCATGGGTAGACTATGCCTGATGATGTATAGTGGACATCATGGGTAGACTATGCCTGATGATCTATAGTGTACCTCATGGGTAGACTATGCCTGATGATGAATAGTGTACTTCATGGGTTGACTATGCCTGATGATGAATAGTGTACCTCATGGGTAGACTACGCCTGATGATGAATAGTGTACTTCATGGGTTGACTATGCCTGATGATGAATAGTGTACCTCATGGGTAGACTACGCCTGATGATGAATAGTGTACCTCATGGGTAGACTATGCCTGATGATGAATAGTGTACCTCATGGGTAGACTACGCCTGATGACGTATAGTATACCTCATGGGTAGACTATGCCTGATGATGAATAGTGTACCTCATGGGTAGACTACGCCTGATGATAAATAGTGTACCTCATGGGTTGTTTACGCCTGATGATGAATAGTGTACCTCATGGGTATACTACGCCTGATGATGAATAGTTTACCTCATGGGTAGACTACGCCTGATGATAAATAGTGTACCTCATGGGTAGACTATGCCTGATGATGAATAGTGTACCTCATGGGTAGACTATGCCTGATGATGAATAGTGTACCTCATGGGTAGACTATGCCTGATGATGAATAGTGTACCTCATGGGTAGACTATGCCTGATGATGAATAGTGTACCTCATGGGTAGATTACGCCTGATGATGTATAGTGTACCTCATGGGTAGACTACGCCTGATGATCTATAGTGTACCTCATGGGTTGTTTACGCCTGATGATGAATAGTGTACCTCATGGGTAGACTATGCCTGATGATGTATAGTGTACCTCATGGGTAGACTATGCCTGATGATGAATAGTGTACCTCATGGGTAGACTATGCCTGATGATGAATAGTGTACCTCATGGGTAGACTATGCATGTTGGTAAATAGTGTACCTCATGGGTAGACTATGCCTGATGATGAATAGTGTACTTCATGGGTTGACTACGCCTGCTGATGAATAGTGTACCTCATGGGTAGACTACGCTTGATGATGAATAGTGTACCTCATGGGTAGACTACGCCTGATGATAAATAGTGTACCTCATGGGTTGTTTACGCCTGATGATGAATAGTGTACCTCATGGGTAGACTATGCCTGATGATGAATAGTGTACTTCATGGGTTGACTATGCCTGATGATGTATAGTGTACCTCATGGGTAGACTATGCCTGATGATGAATAGTGTACCTCATGGGTAGACTATGCCTGATGATGAATAGTGTACCTCATGGGTAGACTATGCATGTTGGTAAATAGTGTACCTCATGGGTAGACTATGCCTGATGATGAATAGTGTACTTCATGGGTTGACTACGCCTGCTGATGAATAGTGTACCTCATGGGTAGACTATGCCTGATGATGAATAGTGTACCTCATTGGTAGACTACGCCTGATGATGAATAGTGTACCTCATGGGTAGACTATGCCTGATGATGAATAGTGTACCTCATTGGTTGACTACGCCTGATGATGAATAGTGTACCTCATGGGTAGACTATGCCTGATGATGAATAGTGTACCTCATTGGTTGACTACGCCTGATGATGAATAGTGTACCTTTTGGGTAGACTACGCCTGATGATGTATAGTGTACCTCATTGGTAGACTACGCCTGATGATGAATAGTGTACCTCATGGGTAGACTATGCCTGATGATGAATAGTGTACCTCATTGGTTGACTACGCCTGATGATGAATAGTGTACCTCATGGGTAGACTATGCCTGATGATGAATAGTGTACCTCATTGGTTGACTACGCCTGATGATGAATAGTGTACCTTTTGGGTAGACTACGCCTGATGACGTATAGTGTACCTCATGGGTAGACTACGCCTGATGATGTATAGTGTACCTCATGGGTAGACTACGCCTGATGACGTATAGTATACCTCATGGGTAGACTACGCCTGATGATGAATAGTGTACCTCATGGGTAGACTACGCCTGATGATTAATAGTAAACCTCATGGGTTGTTTACGCCTGATGATGAATAGTGTACCTCTTGGGTAGAATACGCCTGATGATGAATAGTGTACCTCATGGGTAGACTACGCCTGATGATGACTAGTGTACCTCTTAGGTAGACTACGCCTGATGATCTATAGTGTACCTCATGGGTAGACTACGCCTGATGATCTATAGTGTACCTCATGGGTAGACTACGCCTGATGATCTATAGTGTACCTCATGGGTAGACTACGCCTGATGATGAATAGTGTACCTCATGGGTAGACTACGCCTGATGATGTATAGTATACTTATGGGTAGACTACGCCTGATGATGAATAGTGTACCTCATGGGTAGACTACCCTTGATGATGTATAGTGTACCTCATTGGTAGACTACGCCTGATGATGAATAGTAAACCTCATGGGTAGAATATGCCTGATGATGAATAGTGTACCTCATGGGTAGATTACGCCTGATGATGTATAGTGTACCTCATGGGTAGACTACGCCTGATGATGAATAGTGTACCTCATGGGTAGATTACGCCTGATGATGTATAGTGTACCTCATGGGTAGACTACGCCTGATGATGAATAGTGTACCTCTTGGGTAGACTATGCCTGATGATGAATATTGGACCTCATGGGTAGACTACGCCTGATCATGAATAGTGTACCTCATGGGTAGACTACGCCTGATGATAAATAGTGTACCTTTTGGGTAGAATACGCCTGATGATGAATAGTGTACCTCATGGGTAGACTATGCCTGATGATGAATAGTGTACCTCATGGGTAGATTACGCCTGCTGATGAATAGTGTACCTCATGGGTAGACTATGCCTGATGATGAATAGTGTACCTCATTGGTTGACTACGCCTGATGATGAATAGTGTACCTCATGGGTAGACTACGCCTGATGATGAATAGTTTACCTCATGGGGAGACTATGCATGTTGGTAAATAGTGTACCTCATGGGTAGACTATGCCTGATGATGAATAGTGTACCTCATGGGTTGACTACGCCTGCTGATGAATAGTGTACCTCATGGGTAGACTATGCCTGATGATGAATAGTGTACCTCATTGGTAGACTACGCCTGATGATGAATAGTGTACCTCATGGGTAGACTATGCCTGATGATGAATAGTGTACCTCATTGGTTGACTACGCCTGATGATGAATAGTGTACCTCATGGGTAGACTACGCCTGATGATGAATAGTAAACCTCATGGGTTGTTTACGCCTGATGATGAATAGTGTACCTCATGGGTATACTACGCCTGATGATGAATAGTGTACCTCATGGGTAGACTACGCCTGATGATGACTAGTGTACCTCTTAGGTAGACTACGCCTGATGATCTATAGTGTACCTCATGGGTAGACTACGCCTGATGATCTATAGTGTACCTCATGGGTAGACTACGCCTGATGATCTATAGTGTACCTCATGGGTAGACTACCCCTGATGATGTATAGTGTACCTCATGGGTAGACTACGCCTGATGATGAATAGTAAACCTCATGGGTTGTTTACGCCTGATGATGAATAGTGTACCTCATGGGTATACTACGCCTGATGATGAATAGTGTACCTCATGGGTAGACTACGCCTGATGATGACTAGTGTACCTCTTAGGTAGACTACGCCTGATGATAAATAATGTACCTCTTGGGTAGAATACGCCTGATGATGAATAGTGTACCTCATGGGTAGACTACGCCTGATGATGACTAGTGTACCTCTTAGGTAGACTACGCCTGATGATCTATAGTGTACCTCATGGGTAGACTACGCCTGATGATCTATAGTGTACCTCATGGGTAGACTACGCCTGATGATCTATAGTGTACCTCATGGGTAGACTACCCCTGATGATGTATAGTGTACCTCATGGGTAGACTACGCCTGATGATGAATAGTGTACCTCATGGGTAGACTATGCCTGATGATGAATAGTGTACCTCATGGGTAGACTATGCATGTTGGTAAATAGTGTACCTCATGGGTAGACTATGCCTGATGATGAATAGTGTACCTCATGGGTTGACTACGCCTGCTGATGAATAGTGTACCTCATGGGTAGACTATGCCTGATGATGAATAGTGTACCTCATTGGTAGACTACGCCTGATGATGAATAGTGTACCTCATGGGTAGACTATGCCTGATGATGAATAGTGTACCTCATTGGTTGACTACGCCTGATGATGAATAGTGTACCTCATGGGTAGACTACGCCTGATGATGAATAGTAAACCTCATGGGTTGTTTACACCTGATGATGAATAGTGTACCTCTTGGGTAGACTACGCCTGATGATCTATAGTGTACCTCATGGATAGACTACGCCTGATGATAAATAATGTACCTCTTGGGTAGAATACGCCTGATGATGAATAGTGTACCTCATGGGTAGACTACGCCTGATGATGACTAGTGTACCTCTTAGGTAGACTACGCCTGATGATCTATAGTGTACCTCATGGGTAGACTACGCCTGATGATCTATAGTGTACCTCATGGGTAGACTACGCCTGATGATCTATAGTGTACCTCATGGGTAGACTACCCCTGATGATGTATAGTGTACCTCATGGGTAGACTACGCCTGCTGATCTATAGTGTACCTCATGGGTAGACTACCCCTGATGATGAATAGTGTACCTCATGGGTAGACTATGCCTGATGATGTATAGTGTACCTCATGGGTAGACTACGCCTGATGATCTATAGTGTACCTCATGGGTAGACTACCCCTGATGATGTATAGTGTACCTCATGGGTAGACTACGCCTGCTGATCTATAGTGTACCTCATGGGTAGACTACCCCTGATGATGAATAGTGTACCTCATGGGTAGACTATGCCTGATGATGTATAGTGTACCTCATGGATAGACTACGCCTGATGATCTATAGTGTACCTCATGGGTAGACTACCCCTGATGATGTATAGTGTACCTCATGGGTAGACTACGCCTGATGATGAATAGTGTACCTCATGGGTAGACTACGCCTGATGATGAATAGTGTACCTCATGGGTAGACTACGCCTGATGATCTATAGTGTACCTCATGGGTAGACTACGCCTGATGATGTATAGTGTACCTCATGGGTAGACTATGCCTGATGATGAATAGTGTACCTCATTGGTTGACTACGCCTGATGATGAATAGTGTACCTCATGGGTAGACTACGCCTGATGATGAATAGTTTACCTCATGGGTATACTACGCCTGATGATGTATAGTATACCTCATGGGTAGATTACGCCTGATGATGTATAGTGTACCTCATGGGTTGACTACGCCTGATGATGTATAGTGTACCTCATGGGTATACTATGCCTGATGATGAATATTGTACCTCATGGGTAGACTACGCCTGATGATGAATATTGTACCTCATGGATAGACTATGCCTGATGATGAATGGTGACACACAGACACACAGACACCCCCCCACACACACACACCCACACACCCACCCCACACACCCCGACACACAGACACACGGTGTAAATGGTGTTAGTCAAATCGTGATCGTGATTCAGTTATTTCAGTACTTTTATTTAGGACAACACTGACAAACGTCAAAACTGCTATGTCATTATCTTCACATATAACTTTTAATTTCGAACGATACGTTTGAAAACAAATGTTAAATGGAACGTCTCTTATAGTTTAATTCTCATTTGAATTAGTTAACTACTGTTTACGACAAGTACACTTGTGCGGTGAAACGTTTGTTTTTATGAGAAAATGGTTGGAAGTGCATTTGTATTAAATAACGCCAACCAACAACCTCAGTCTGGTGCTCTAAATTCCATGAACAGGGCGAAGGAATTGAAATGCTATGGTTTCAATAAAAATACATACATACCTTTAAATCCATGTCATTGTATCTTATATAAATCCAAATGTTTGTTTTACAATACAACTTATCTAGATAACATAAGAAATATCATTCGGAACACCTCGGCCATTTCTTAAAATAACCTCGGAGGCAATGGGGAGCCATTTTTGAAAGTAGGTTAGCAACGAAGGGCATGTCCGTTTGCAATCGTATCTACTCGGCTTGTGCCGGGGATGGCCGAGTAGATACGATTGACAAAATATGATTCAAAGATGTGTTGATATGGTCATCTTTAATGAAAAGGGTAAAAACAAACATTCAATTGTGATCTATAACCAATTTGTGTGTATTTAAATACATATTTAGTGCCTGTGTGCATTTTGCGTTAGCCGCCGGAAATAAGGCGAATTACCCCAGGATTTCTGGTGTATTCATGTACTGCCTACGAGGTATATCTACCGACTTGTTACGGGGATTGCCGAGTAGATACGATTGAAGAAATATCAGCATTTCTGTAGGTCCATAGGCGTAGGAGCGTTTCCAACATTGGGGGGCCAACTTCAGATGAGGACCGGTCTAAGTATAAATGTTCCTCAACTTTTTCATGACTATTCATTCATTTACAAATTCAATAACACTATAAGAATTAAAAGAAAGCGTATGAAAATGTGTATCTTAGTTAAGACAAAATAACCAAAAGAAAAAGAAAGTAGGTTTGGCCAAGTCTCGATCTCACGCGGATAGCATGTTATATTGATTTTACCTTCAAGTAACAGCCACCATGCTGTCACAGCCACGAGCTCGTTTACTTTTGCAAATTAAAAAATGAGACTATATTTAAAAACAATATAGGGTCTGACTGCTTAGAGCACGTGTTGCATCACTGTTTTCGTTAGTCGAAACTACTTTCCGTGAGGTGAGATTTCATTGGATAAACCTTTTGTATTCAGATTGCCATTTGCGATGATGACGTCAAGATGATTTGGTTATTGTTCGTTACAAAAGGCGAATTGGTATTAAATAAAGCACAAAATACACTTTTATATTAATTCTGCTGTTAAATTTCATTTCTTTCATTTTTTCTTTCCAAAAATCTTCATCTTCCGTTGTGATTATTGGGGGGGCCAAAGTATACTCTGGCCCCCCCAGTCTGGATATTGGGGGGCCGGCCCCCCTGGCCCCCCGGCTCCTACGCCTATGAGGTCATGTGTTCCCTTCAGTGTTGTGGTCACATGACTTCCTTTTCTAGCCTGGATTACCTGCCACTTACGCGCACCTTACCTTTTTACCATATTTGGGATTTGCAGAAAAAATCGATACGGCCAGACGATAAGCTTAATGAATATGAGACACGTCATCAGTCAATACATTTCAGGTACGACTGGGGCTACTGTGCTGTTAACGGGCGTTTATCTCGAGAAGTAGACTATGACAGAACCGTGTTTTCTATTAAAAAAAGGTAAAACCTATTGTAGTCACATGAATTAATGGTATCTTTTTAGATGAACTGCAAAAGTGGTACTATGCCCCTCTTACAGAAATCTACGCGTTTACCGGTTAAAGCCATTTTCAGGCTTATTTCTTTCTTTGGTCTGTTGGTGTGTTATCAAAACTGTTTTTGATACAAAACAGCTGGATGAAAACGCATTAGAATACCGAATTAAAAATGAGTAAAAAAAAACCTAGTTTCGGTTTCGAAAAGACTAGCAGGTTTCGCCAAAACGGGCAGTTATTGAAACGATTGTATAATCTGATTTGCATAATTTATGTATAAAGCAAGGTTTAGGAATTTGAAGAAATCTTTTTAAAAACAACTCATTCGTTAACTATTCTACACTTTAAGTGTTACGAACCTATGGTTTCTATTATGAACCTAGCTCGCAACGAGAAAAGAAAGATAACCAGCAACAAGTATTACAAACAATAACAAGTTTATTTGATGAATTATAATAGCAGAATGATTATAATACCTGTGACAATCACTTCAAGAACTATGATTAATAAATCCACAGATCCTTTCAATTATTCTAAGCTCCCCTAGTAACAGTCACTCCAAGAACTATAATTAATAAATCCACAGATCTGTTCAATTGTTCTAAGCTCCCATAGTAAATTCCAACACTAAGTGATGAAGCAGCAACACTCTGTTAAATCACACAATTTTCACAATAACATAGATCAAGTACTTTTTGATACCCTTCCAGTTACTTGTTTATTATATAATAATGTTCCTAGAACATTAAAGAATTAAACATCTGACAGAATCTTCCTGATACTTATTTGTTTATTTTGATTAACAAGCATGCACTAGAAGATACTAGGAGAACATGATAAACACCTAAATATAAACATTCTACTCCCTTCTAGACCCTTTAGTGGGAATTCCAACTTCTATGTCACATAGAAATACGAAACAATCTCTCTCTGCAGCGATCAAAACAATAATAAATACAATTCATATGACAAAGATATTAGAAATGGCGTCTTTATGTATTGTAAGGTAGAACAAGATAACGTATATTTTACAAAATATGGAAGTATCCAGCGTTTTCCGCATGGTATTGTTTATTTTCGTTTTGTTTCCGTGGATAATTAATTAACCACGTGATTCACAGAAATCAGCAAAACGCGTCTTTGGTTCATTTCGACATTCAAACTCGTGACATGTAGAGCTAGGAAATATGGATCATTAGATTAAATCCAATATTTTTTGTTCTGCATAAGCTTAGGGTTAAAAAAGGCATAGCACCCCTTCAACAATTAAGATTGTGTTTCACTGTCCCACGTCGCTGACTACATCGCTGATAACGAAATCATTTTTGTATTGCTATTTATTATTGTATTTTTTTTCTTAGATATAATTCTTTCAGTGGTATATTCCTTATGAACTCGAACCGATCACAACACGATAATGGGTATTTGCCTCAAGAGGAGTATATATTATAACATATATACCATAGATTATATATAGATCTAATACCATTTTTTGCAGGTAGATATATACTTACAGTATTTAAGGATCTGAAATACATTTCGAATCAAATTTACTTGTTTCACATTTTAACATAAGTCTGGTTCCCTGTTGTACACTTTAAGATTACACCAGACAAGATTAAGAAATTGCGGTAGGGGAGGGAACTCGGGACTAACGTTAACAAAATGAGTGTCCTATTTGAAGCTGTGTCTGAGTGAGTAGATAGAAAAAAGAGAGTAAACCTTCCACTATCTGTATACTGTCAGACATAAATAGTCTGAGTTTGTGTCATCACATCGGAATAGTCCGCATATGTAGAAGGAATGTCCTATTCAATTCCTGGCACATTGGTTTTTGAAGGATAATTTTCGTTTCATTAAATTAACGGTCATCTTGTAAGATCTCTTAAGTCTATGAAAACAGCACATCTTTAAAAGGATGTACATTTGTCTGTTACTGAAGTCGGTGACACTGGATTTTAACTGTGATTGAAAGGTTACATTTCTGATTTTTTGTAGGTGTCTCCATCCTCGCGATTTTTTTAAGCCTACAAACGGTTGTAAAGGGAGACTGTGAAAATGTACCACAAGTCCCCGAATCCTCGAACAATGCGACTACACACGGAACTTTTGCTGATAGCAGTGCTATAGAGTTTACCTGCAATCCTGGATACAAAGGCGTTGGAAGCACATACTACTATTGCCGTGGATCGGAATGGGCTGGTAACTTCTCCTGTCTTCGAGTTTGTCCAGAAATCAGAACGCCTCGAAATGGTTTGATTGTTGAAAACCCTGCGTACGTGGTGAACACAAGACTAGAATTTGCTTGTCTGGATGGCTATACATGTGTTGGATCTCCCTCCTTGCTGTGTAGGGCGGATGGAAACTGGAGTCCTGAAACCCCGCCTACCTGCGATCCAGTAAGTTGTGGAGATTTTGGAAGCGTTCCCAATGGTGAGGTGTTCCAGAATAACTCAGACGGCGTCTTGAACGACTTTGGAAGTGAAGTTCGAATATCATGTAATGATGGTTATATTCTCATTGGCGCTCCAACAGTTACCTGCAAGTCGGATGGAACATGGAGTTCAAGGGTTGAGTGTGAGGCCTCTCTTTGTGGTACTCACCCTGGTACAAAATCTCAGTGTATCTATGATAGTTCCACTTCAGACAATGGTGTTCTCCTATCTCTGCTCTGTCATGACAATTCTGCCAATCGTTCTCCATCAGTATTTGATGGTGGAATTGCGTTTTGTATGGAAAACCAGTGGGATAACCTAGATATGGGATGCTTTTGTGACTGTTTGGTTGACATCGACAACAAAGATGGAATATCTTACAATAATCTATTCAACAAGAAATTTGTGAAACATGGTGATCAACTAAACTGGGATTGCAAAGAGGGTTACCGAAAGCAGGGAT